>CM033682.1:23854582-24200686 GCA_019514585.1 Dendrobium officinale | reverse complement strand
TCACAAGGGTTTAACATCTAGGATGAACATTCATGTGGTAGTTATGTTACTTCATGTGATATCAGGCTTGATTCATAAAATCTATTTTAAAAAACATTTAAATTTGATCAATGGCTAAACTTTGATAATGGTAATACTGAGAAAGGTGTTCCAGTCCCGACACCTTTTTTTAATAAATATTACTTTTTGAGTTTTTTAAAACTCTCATGTCTACATTTTACATTTGATTAATTATCGCTTGTGATTGCCTTATTAAGGGGATGGTTTGATTCACCTCCATCTCGTGAAATTAATGACAATAAAAAATTGAACTTCCTTTACTTAAAGGACTTTTAATGATTGGGATTTAGCGCAATTAAATGCAAAATATTTAAAATATTTTTTCTGTGCTTTGAAATCGGAAGATTATATGCTTGTTTCAACTTATGTTACTTGTAAAAAAATTTGGGATAGATTGTGTATTACTTATAAAGGAACAAATGAACTTAAGCAATCTAGATTGAATACTTTATTGCATTACTATGAACTTTTTTATATGAAACCTATTAAATCAATTTCTAACATGTATACTAGGTTTACTTAAATTATCACCTCATTCCATGCCTTAGGAAGAGAGCTAACTAACTATGAAAAAGTGAATACAATTTTGAGATGCTTGTCTTCTTCCTTCGATGCAAAAATTATTATAATTACTAAATCTAAGAATTTGAATACTTATTATGTTGATAACTTACTTTGGTCACTCATTTCTTATGAGCAAGGCAAGAACCAAAGACAACTTGATACAGGTGAGAAGAAAAAGGAGAAAATTGTGGCGTTGAAAGCTAACAAAATTGATACAAATTCTTCCGGGTCTAAAAGCGATGATGTTGCCTTAATCACTATGTAAATCAAAAGCTTTCTAAGAGAAATTCACAAGCACCATCAAAAGTGGAAAAAAGGTAAGGATATTAAAAATTTTAAAAGTTATTCTGATATGGTTTGTTTTGAATATAGGAAGCCGGGATATGTTAAATCTGATTGCCCTACACTTAAGACTCGCCTAAGCAAGGAGAAGGGTGAGGAGAAATCCATGTTCGAAAAGGACAAGGACAAGAAGCGGTATGAAAGGTATTCTGGGTGGATTCTACATCTAACTCCTCTCAGATTGAAGTTGAGGAGGAGACAACAAATTTGTGCTTGATGGTCGGTGATCATCATGGTCAGACTCACTAAGAAGAGCTATGCGAACTAAGCAATGAAAAATTACTTGAAGTTTGTGAGAAAATTCATGCATCATATAGTAAACTTAAGAAATTACAAGCTAGTTTAAAATTGAAATTTTTAAATTTGCAAAAAGAGCATGAAATTGTATTTAAAGATCACACCCTAATTGATAGCAATCACATGCCATTACTTGATGAGTTTGTTGAATTAAATAAAAAGCATTTTGACTTGGTCATTGAGCATGATTCATTGAAAGAATCTTATACCTCACTTGAAATTGATTTTAAAAAATATATTGATAAAGCTGAAAGTAGGGAGCACTATTTAAGAGTTAGTAATGCTATTTTAAAAAGTGCTAACTTGAGGTTTAAAGCTAAATTAAATTCAATTGAGAAAAATAGGACTACACCCACACCGGATTTAAGGCTAAAACCTAAAAAGAGGCACTATAACCCGAACAGATTAGTAAACCCTTTTCGTGGTGTTAGATGTTTATCATGTGGATGCTAGGACACATTTCACATACTTGCACTATTCACCATAGTCTACATTGGGTGTGGAGACCCAAATTGCATGATTCATACTATAATACACATACATTACATTCTTCTTTTCATAAGAAGGGACCCAAACTTGTTTGGGTTATAAATCTGACGATTGATGTTTTTGTAGGCATGCTTTCACAAAAGGCCTCATGATAGTAAGTGGTACTTGGACAGCGGAGGCTCACAACTCATAATTGCATAAACTTCCTGCTTAATAAATTATGATTTGAATGTTTTATGCTATATAGTTTATTGTTATTTTTTATTCTTTCTTTTTTAGTTTTGAGTGTTGATTTTTTTATTTACTGTTATTTTGTAGTGTTGTCATCTTTGATGTTCTCATTTTATTTTTCTTTTTTGTCATAGTTGAAATGATATTTTATGCATTATTTTTAATTTTTAAAATTTATAGTTAATGTCTGACATTCCTAAATCAGGTAAAGGGAGAAACACTGTTGATTGTTTCCCTTCCTCTAACCTTGTTTAGTGGTATAATTTTCTTTTCTAAATAAATGCCTATCTCAAATTAACAACTAGACTTTGCAATTGAGATCTTTTCTATCTTACTACTGCAATCTATCTTATATATATAATGTTCAAAGTCTTTATATTACTTTTAAATTTTTGGTAATCTTGTCGTTATATTTATCATTTGAATTTGATTCTATTGTTTGGTTTATTCTTCCTTATATTAGAGATTAAGTTTTTCTTCTAAAATATCTAGAAGATATACTCACAACTAAGAGTATTTAAGAGTTTTGAAAAGGGATATAGCTTAAAAAGAATGACAAGGGCATAAAATGAGCCCCAAAAAGAAGAAACACTAAAAAGATACGCAATGACCGCCAAAAAAAATGGAAAGGTATACAAAGTGTATCAAAAATCAAAAGATGCATAAAGAGCGTCAATAAATTGATAAGAGGCATAAAATGAGCCCATAAAGGCATGCTTCCTTCTCTTTCAAACCTTTAAATCTTAGAAGAATTCATGTGTCACTTGATATTTTCAAAGGCTTCATTTTGAATTTCACAATTGTGACAAATTACTTTGGTATAATATTCTATAAGATATTTTTTTAAACCATGTTTTGAATGGATCTCTTTTTTTATCCAATTGTTTTTTCTGAGTTAGGTTTTTTATTTTCAAAAGATAATTTACCTTGAGATAAGTCCAAGCTAGGGCTAACAGGATCGTCTATTCTACCATATTTGGATTTTGACGATGTTAAGTCTTTATTCTTATAAATTTTTAAATTCAATCACATGGAGAATTTATCATATTCGTGCTTTGATTAAAAAAAAAAAACTTTACTTTTGTTCTTCTTTTTCATCTTCTATTTTTCTTTTCTTTTTTGGTTTTTCTTCTTTTTGTGATGTCAAAAAGGGGAGTAGTAAGTATTGTTTGAATTGTTTCGTCATACTATTTTACTTCTATTCATATTTTATTTAGTTTTGATTATTTGCCATCATCAAAAGGGGGAGATTATTGTGAATCTAATTTTAGGGAATATAATTTTAATGATAGCAAATATTTATATTTTTCTATGACTGCCTTGCCTAGTAATGCTTTAAGTCCACAAGATTAAATTGCAAATCGAACCAGCTCAAGATTGAGTATATTAGGAATGAATCAAATTGTAATATATGATAAGTGTCTTTTACCTTTTCATGAGTCCATTATAACAATGTGTGTCATGATGCTAAGTAACCTTACACATACACACTTGGGAGAAAATTTCTAACTGTTTTAAAGTTTTCTATTTTAGATCACATCATCCAGGACGATCCCAAATCATCCTGGATGATCGGTTAAAAATAGAAACCCTAATTAGGGCATCCTAGTTAAGTCCACAATAATTAGCAAATCATCATAAAAGATAATATCATCGTCTGGGATGATATGATCAAATTAGAAAGAATCAGCCGCCACAATATTTTAGGCATGTTTTATTTTTGGACATTATACAGGACATCGTCCTGGATGATGCACTACAATTATGCCTTAATTAGTTTGGTAATTAAGGAAAGCATTTAAGATTTGATTACTTGATCATATTGTCTTGGACAATCACAAGATCGTCAGGGATGATCATTTCACAAACCTTAGTTCTTTCTAGGCGGTCAATAATCAGCCTGGCTCCATCCAGGGCAATGCTCTGGATGATATGTATTGAATTGAACTAATCATGAGGACGGTCGAGAGATCATCCTGAATGATCCGTAATTTTTTTCATTATTCAGACATTCATCCAGGATAATATTATAGATGATATTTTTCATTTTGTACTAATCGAGCTGGACAATTATGAAATCATCCTAGACGATCTAGTTATTTTTTGATCATCTAGACATCCATCCAGGGTGATGGTTTGGACGATATTTGATGACTTGAACTAACCATACAGGATGATATCCTATCATCTTGGACGATTTGAATAAAGTAACCTTATAATCATCCAAACTCTCCCAAATCATCCTGGCTTATTGAACTAAATTTGAAATGATCATACAGGATGATCAGTCGATTATCCTAGATGTATTTTGATGATTAGTTGCAAATTAGGGTAATTTTGAAGCCCTTCTATTTAAGATCTCTTATTTTTTTAAGAGAATATCTTTTGTTATTGTCTTGACTGAGAGAGCCAAGAGGAGAGGGAGAGAAAGGGAGAGAGAGAGAGGATCTTGTGAGGGGGAGTTTATGAGGGGTTTCACAAAGGTTGATCCAAGAAAGGATTTGAGTCATCTTCTCCGGTTATCATCCCTATTCCTTGGAGTTTCGATAGAGGTTTACTTCAGCAACTAATAAGGTTCTTTGCCTGCTTCAGGATGAAGCAAAAAGAGTTGGGTTCTCTGCCTTCTTTGAGAGGAAGCAAAAGGAGTTGGGTTCTCTGCCTTACTGGGTCAGTCGTAAGCTATTTTGGTACGGGCTTCTCTGCCTTACTGTTGGGGCAAAAGAAGAAACACTTTATTTAGTATAATACCCAGAGGATAGGCTCTAGGGAGTGGACATAGGTCAAGTTAACTGAACCACTATAAAATATGGTATGTTCTTTCTTATTGAATTTTCTACATTTAATATCTACACTTTAATTTCTGTGGTGATTGTTTGGTTGTGTTTGTGATTTTGTTTAATATTTTTTAAAACACAAATTCAACCCCCCCCCCCCCCCCCCCCCCCCCCTCTTAGTTAGCCTTGGGTTTATTCACAAGGGCTTAACATCCCTGATGAACTTTCAAGTGCCATCAATGTACTTGCACATCTCGAAGAGGCGAATCCAACAAAATCAAAATCGGTCCAATCTGAGGTAAATTGTGTCCAAATCAAAGGCCCAAATCACATTCAGAAGGTGAAAAGAATTATTTGGATGACAAAATGATATCTAAATATGACATACTTATAATTGAATCGAATGACTCAGTAAGATGAATCCAATGAGCCATGATTGTTAAATTCTGACTTTATTAAGGCACTTAAACAGTTTAAAAATACTCCTTGATTAGGTGAATCAATACTGTCCATCCGATGGAGTACTCTGAACCTACCCTAAATCTTCACTATATTTATCGGGTGTGCCACTCATGAAAATCTATAAATAGTCCCCAATCTTTACATAAAGGGGACTTTGGCTAGAGATTGGAGAGAGCTTTAAGGCTCTAAGAGCTCCAGCACCACCACCGCCAAACCCCCATCGAACATCGTCAAACAATCGCCTGGTCGATGATGTTAACTGGAATTCCACTCAGTTGTCGACCATATCCAGACTTCTGCTTGACCATCATCGAACTACTTCCTGGTAGTTGACCATGGAAAGACTTCCACCCAAACACCAATCATCATTAGACCACTGTCAGGTCACTGACCTTCGATGGACTTTCACTTGGCCATCGAACATCATTAGACTTATGCCTGACTAGCATCGTACCACCATCGCCTACCGATAATGATTACTCTGACCACCATCGCTGGAATTTCACTTGATGACCCCTTAGACCACTATTGCCTACAACTACGGCCCCTCCGACTTCTATTGCCCGCTGATTACAGTCCCTCAGACCATCATTGCCTACCAACTACGATCCCAGAGACAATTTTCAATGCTGACTTAAATCCATAAGATCACCATCGTGTGTCAACTACGATCTAATTAACTGTTAACTATGGTCTTTCTGACCACCATCGACCATCGACTATGGTCATTCCAACCTTCGTCGCCAAATAATAGTCCTTCTGACCAACATTTCAACCTCCTATGGTCCATCCAACTATCGTCACCATACTACAATCTTTCTTACATCTTTCGCCCACTGACTACAATCCTTCCAACCACCATCACCCGACTATAGTCTTTCTGACCTCCGTGGCCTAGAGACTATGGTCCTGTTGATTAAACAAACATGATAATACTGATTCTTTTAATTCCCATCATGTAATGTACTCTATATGAGGTAAATTTTCAACATCAAGCAAAGGCTTTCCCACCAAAGAAGGGCCTCATTTCTAATTGACTACAAACATTAGTGAAATTATTTTGTCTTAGCTAGGCCCCATAATTTTCCCCCTTTTTAGGATTTTCCATGTAAAAATATTATTGTTTAATATGAATCACACACCCCTCTCTCTTTATATATATATATATATATATATATATGTGTGTGTGTGTGTGTGTGTGTGTGTGTGTGTGTGTGTGTGTGAATGATTTTTGTTCACAGCTAATATATTAATCGATTTATCTCTCTATCAACATGAATGTTCTAGTCCACAGTAGTTCAGATGACAAAGGTTAGAAAGACCCTAGTATGGCGATGAAGTTTGTAAGGATTATAGTTGGTGGGTGACCATAGTCATTAAGAATATTGTATTATGATGGAGGTCAAAAGGACCATTGACAGTCAATGGCTAGTACATATGCTCCAAGAAATATACATCTCAACCTAAAGTACCTACGTTTCGTACAAATTTCTCAACCCCTAATTGTATTATTCTCTGCTAGAGCCATCATTATAGGAAAATGTGCAATTTGCGGTGGACATGCCTCAAAAAACTAAGAGTTTTCATCGAAAATTATAATTTTCGACGGAATCATGCATTTCTACCAGTAAAACACGTGTCAGAAAATAATTTCCATTGGAATAAATTTCTTTCAGAAATATTTTCAATGGATTTCTGGTATATTAATGACAAAAGATTGCTTGTTTAACATTTAAAAAAATGTAGGAAATTTTCTCCTTAAATCCTTCGAAAACCTATAACAAAAAAAACCAAATTTATATATCTTAATCATTTGAATCTATTACACATATAACATCATGCAAATATTAAAATCAATTAATCTCTGATTATTTTAAGTTCTATGTATTTTGATAGTGAATGTTTGGTTCTAGAAAATGATGAATTTTTTATAGTTAATAATCTAGAAGCTAGAAGCTTGGAAACATTGGGAGGAACTAGAACATGGCTAATTCTGTACTAAATATTCTAGAGCTAGTACGCCCACTACAGAATAGTCAAATGTGGTAGTATCTAAACTCAAGTTAGCATACATATATTAGCTGGTTTTATAAATATCAATGGTTATATAAGTTATTTTTTAATATAAGTACCTTATTTATCTTTCTTCTGCCTCCATTCTATAGATTTCAGGGTATGGAATGTTAAGTCTATTCATAAAAATAAGCACTCCCAGCCATGAACAATTATTACGTCAGGTGATCGGACATAGCTCTACGTCGGTCACCACTGAGTTACTCCATATTCGTTCGATATTTGTTCGGTATTGCTAGGTATTGCTTGGCAATAATGAGAAATACCACTCTGTGAAGACCAATACCGAGTAATACCGAGCAATACCTGAAAGTTCATTAGGGATGTTAGGCCCTTATGAACAGGCCCAAGGCTAACCAAGAGGGGAGGGGGTGGGGGGTGAATTGGCATTTTAAAAAATCTTTTAACCAAAGCAAAACAAAGGTCAAACCAAAATCACCACAGAAAAAAGTACGAAAAAATTAAATGCGGAAGCAAAAAAGAGAACATAATGTTTTATAGTGGTTCGGTCAACTCGACCTACGTCCACTCCCCAGAGGCGCCCTCCGAGTATTGCACTACATAAGTGACTCTCATTTTTCTCCCACAGCAAGGCGGAGAAGCTCTTACAAAAACCTCCTTTTTGCCACCCCCGGCAAGGCAGAGAACCCAACTCCTTTTGCTTCCTCCTGAAGCAGGCAGAAAACCTTGATCGATTGCAGAAGCTTACCTCTCCCAACCCTTCCAAGGATAAGAGACTCTAGTGGAAGAAGAAGTGGAATAATGCTTGGAGCAACCCTTATGAATCTCCCTCATAAGATCCCCCTCATAAGATCCTCTCTCTCTCCCTCTCTCTCTCTCCTCTAGGCTTTCTCAGGTCAAGACAGTAGCAAAAGATTATTCAAAATATTGAACAATAGCTCTTAAATAGAAGAGCTTCAAAATAGCTCATTAATTGCAAGTTGCCAAAATTATCGTCCAGGACGATAGTAATATCATCTTGTACGACCAGTGCAATTTGATAGTAATCAGCCGGGATGATCTGGGTCAAATATAATAAAGGTGTTCCTATCATCCAGGACGATAATAAATCGTCCTGTATGATTAGTTCAAATCACAGACCATTGGCCAGACAATCGCTCTGAAACGAGTTCTAGATGATTCCAAAATAGCTTGATCGTCCAAGCCGATCTCACGATCGTCCCGAACGATTAGTTCAAATTAGAGGAAAATCATTCAGAGCATCGCCTAGAATTTGAGCTGGCCGAACCTGATCGGCCAGACCATCACCCGGAATTTGAGCTGTTCGATATTTATTGTCTAGGAGAAACTAAGGTTTTTGAGCAGATCATCCCAACCGATTTTACGATTGTCCCGGACGATGTGATCGTATCAATCATCCTTAATTGCTTCCTTGATTGTTGGATTATTTTAGGCACAATTGTATCAAATTTTCCAGGATGATACAATATCATCCTAGCCGATTTCCAAAAATAAAGAATGCCTAAATAAATCATGGCGGTTGATTCTTTCTATTTTGAGTCTATCATCCTGGTCGATACAAGTATCGTTCAGACCAATTGGATAATAACAGCTGCCTTAACAAGATGTCCTGATTAGGGTTCCTGTTTTGAACCCGGTCGTCCAGAACGATAATAATATCGTCCGGGATGATGTGAGTAAAAATAGAAATTCTAAGTCAGACAACAAAATCACTCAAGTGTGTGTATGTGTGTGTAGGTTACTTAGCATCAGAACACTTTAATGGTTACAATTTACTCAAGAAAGGAAAAAAGAAAATTACAGACTGACTCAGACCTACTCTACCCAATCTTGAGATGGTTCCTATTGCCGTCTGATCTTGTGGTCCTGAAATGTCAGTAGAAAAGGCAGTCGTAGAGAAACAAGAGTGTTTGCTAATCATAAAAAATAATCCATGAAAACATATTTGCAATAATACTGAGTAATACCGAGTCTTTCTAAAAAAACTCGGTATTACTCAGTATTGCTCGGTATTGCTCAGTATTTGTCATCAGATAATGGTATTTCTCATTATTGCCAAGCAAAATCGACAAATATGTGGTTTTATGCATGCTACGTAGCGCGATCTCAGTGCCGGCCAAATGTAGCACTACGTCCGTTCACCGGACCAAATAAAACTTCCTCAGCCATATAGTAAGGATGATCGATTTATATAACTTCACAACTATTGCGTCCTGGAATATTCGTAGAGGTATAGAAATATATATAGCTTAACGTCTTAGTTTTGTACGAATATCTAGCATGCATACATATATAAAGAGAGGGTATATCATTCATAAGAAATACCAAGATTTCTATGGAAAATCTTGAAAAGGGGAAAACCCACGATGCCTGGCCCAGTTTGAATGAATCCACTATTATTTTCAGTCAAGTACAAATTAAGACTTTCCTTAGGAAAAGGCCATAGCTTGATGTAACAAATAAACATCATATAGCGTGTGTTACATGATGGGACTAGAAAGTATCACTATTCATACATTAGTTTGGTCGGTATGACCATAGTCGGCGGGCAACGAGGTCAAGAAGACCATAGTCTGGTGATGGAGGTCAGAAGGATCATAGTCGTCGGGTGACAGCGGCTAAAAAGATCATTGTCTGGCAACGGATACGAAAGTAGTCATAAAGACTATTGTATAGTGAAAGAGATCAAAAGGTCCATAGTCGGCTAGCGACATAGGTCAGAAGTTTGGCGATGCGTGAAGGTTTGGCATATGGTAGAAGTCCGACGAAAATTCAGCGATGGAAAGAAGTTCCACGACTGGCGGAAGTCCAGCGTCGGGTAGAAATTTGGTGACGAGCAAAAGTTTGGCGTCAGGTAGAAGTCTGACAAAAGTCTTGTGACAGGCGAAAGTATGGCGTCAAAAAGAAATCCTGTGATTGGCATAAGTTTGGCGTCAGGTAGAAGTCTGACGAAAGTCTAGCTACTAACATAAGTCCGGTGACATGCAAAAGTCCGACGACGGGTGGATATTTTGGGTCGGGTAGAAGTCTTACGAAAGTCTGGCGTAGAGCGAAAGTTTGATGTCTTGTAGAATTTCGACGATGGATGAAACATCGACGTCTGGCAGAAATCCGATGAAAATCGATAGATGGGAAAATCTCCTACCTTAGTTGGTTGTCGAGCAGAACTCTAGCGTGCGTCGGATGTCAAGAAGAACTTCGGCGTTAGTTGGCATTTGAGCAGAACTCTAGTGTCAGTTGGTGGTTGGGCAGGAATTTGGTGTCGGTCGGCTGTCAGGCAGAACACCGACTTCAGTTAGCGGTCGAGCAGAACTTCAGCTTTAATTGGCATTTAGGAAGAACTCCGACTTCAAAAGGCTGCCGGGTGGAAGTCTTGTGGTGGTCGAGGAAGAGTCTGGTGGCAATAGAGATCTCTTCCTCTTCTTCCTTCTCTTCTTGGTGAGAGATCAAGGATAAATTAAGAGTGGTTTGAATGGACGATAGATGTTGAATCCCTTGATCATGGAACATTTATTGTGCATTTGAATGTCTTAATGATCTCAAAATTTGGCGATCTTAGGCTCGTTGGATTCATCTCATTGAGCCACTCGATTTAACTTTAAACACGTAACATTTGAAAACTGTTGGTTAATCCAAATTATGGATTGATCCTTCCAAATGCACTTAGGGTCTTTGATTTGGTCCCATTTGAGCTTGAATTAGGTCAAATTTGGTGTCGTTGGGTTCGTATTATCAGGACCTTCAATTCAACTGTAAGTTTGCTGAAATCGGAGTACATATGGTCTCTGATTTAATTTTGAAGTTTCCAACTTTAATTGGCCTCGAGATTCATGGCGATCAAGATAATTTTTTGATGTTATATCAACAACTTATAAGAAAAAGTTGATATAAAAAAATCGAACCAAAATTTTTATAGGCACTGTATTAGACACCAAGTAGTTCCAACAATCAATATGTTCAATGAGGCCGTCATATAGAGCGCCACAACAAAGGCCTAACCATCTTCTTCTTCTTCTTCTTCTTCTTCTTCTTCTTCTTCTTTCTGCTCACTTCCATATTATGGAGTAGGCAATGTATGAAATCATTAATGCAAAGGCCTTGAATTGCCCAGAAAATAGAATATCTTCATTAATTCATAAATCCGCATACGACTGTAAATTTAAAAGGGTGACCACCAACAAAAAAAATGCAAGGTTCAACTTGTTTGAGTTTCCCACTTATAAACGTAGCTCACCTTTTGCATAGAAAAAATTCTAAGGTCATTCTACATAGAAAAAACAAAATCATAAAAATAAGTATAACTCAATTTTTTATAAAATATAATAGATGAAATCTAAAAAAAATTAAAATGGCCATAGAGATGAAGTTTTAACTTTCAAATCTCAAAGAAACGAAGTTAAACATTATACAAGTAATCTTGAATGGAGCTAGGCGATAGATAGGGTGAGAGAGCTTTTTTGGAGAGAAAAAAACGAAGTTAAACATTGTAGAATAAACCTTGAACAGAGCCAGTGATAGAGAGGCTGAGAGAGCTTTTTTGGAGAGAAAAAATCGTGATTTAGGAGAGGGAGAAGAGCTCAGGATGATGATATAAGGCCATTTTTAGCAGAATTTCAAACAAACTTTTCTGTCTGAAATCAAACAACAATTACATGAAAAAAACAGTTGAAATATTTTCCGAGATGCTTAATTACCGGCAGAATTTTGGCATAAAACTTTCACCTGAATTACAGAAAGAATTTTCGTCAGTAATTTCCAATAGGATTTCAATAGTAATTTAGGAGGGCCTTTTTGCCAAAAATTCTGTTATTAAAGCATATATTTTTTTCTTGTATTGCATCTTGTCTTCAAAAAATAAAAAATAATAATAAATGCATATGGAATAAATAATAACCTTCTTCAAGCTTTCATTCATCTAAAGATACAAAATAATAGTTCTAAATATAATGAATTCAATAAAATATTTAAATGAATCCTAAACTATCAAAACAAAGGATACCTTACAGACTCAAAATCCATGCTCACTCCAGAACCAACCTATATATTCAATAGGGCCATTTTTTTTTTGCTTGAAATATTTTAAATCATAGTATAAGTTCAGAACTTAGTAGGCCAACCTTTCTCCATAATAGGATTCAACCGACAACCGATAATTGGAAATATGCATGATAATAGAAAGTTTATCTTTTTATTCAAGTATTATAACTGACTAAATTATATGATAACATGAATGCAAAAATGCTCTTGTATCCATCCCCACTTAGCTTCCATTTACCACCTTTCACCTTCTGAAACAAGTGCAGAGCAGAGTGTTCCCGTTGCATAGTCAATTTAAATGTCAAAATAGAACATAGTAGTATAAAATGTATATGTATTGAGCTTAAAGACAGAATTTACAATACACTTTCATTTTTATAATAAAGCTGTAGAATGCGATGAAATGCATAATGATGCACTTACAATGTAAAACTAATGAATTTAATAGAATGCATGGAACACATCTAGTTTTAAAAAATCCTCCAAATTTTGGTTACCACCATAATATTATTAAATTCACCATGACTACATAAAAAGCCGATTCATTATATGTTATCTACTAATCGGTAAAATTTTATTTTCTTAAAGTCCACATATCCAGAATAGTATGCATAATAATATACAAAAAAGTTACACGATGAAACTTTCTCCAAACTTAATAAAAATACATTTTCAAACATATATTTTTATAAAAATACTAGAATTGAAATTATAAACCATTAACTTGACCTTGTTCCACATCGCTCAGCTTCCTAGCCTCATTGCACTCTCAAAGAATCTTCCACATTCTCCCAAAATCTTACATTGGAGGACTCGGCGCCACAACAGTGTCACCTAGCACCACAGTTTGCTATATATTTTTTCTCTTTTTTAGAGCTCAATGTTGGGCGCAAACAATTTCGGTGTTGCGTCACCCTTAAAGAAAATTTCCAACCTTAGATTTTCACTTCTCCAATCCACTTCTTTACTTATTCAAGTCTTCTTTAAACACTCTAAAACCTATATTGTTAATCAAATTATAATTATTTTCAATGTTAATCAATGTTGTGAATATAAGATTTTCTTTGCTATTCTTAATGATCCAACACCATTTAATTTTCAATTAGATTATACTTGGGTCATAAGATTGAGTCTTGATTACGGAAATCCATTACAACCAATTAAGGCTCTTATATAATCCAACATGGTTTGAAACCTTAGTAACTTATCAGGATTTATGATCCACGAGATCTCACACTTACTAGTGTGATCTCTTTTCATTCTACCATATCCATTGTTTAAGATATATATATATATATATATATATATATATATATATATATATATATAAACTATCTATTTTCTAACTATCCCACAAGAGCTTCCATCCAATGAATGTCTCCCTATTTCATAAATATCTCTTTCACAATTTAGTAGCTTACTATTAAAAAGAATTTTAATACAACATCATCCCCAACAAGGGATTAACCAAAAAATAGAAAATTGAAAAGAACACCAAGCAACAACCAAAAAATGTCTTCATATCCTCAAATAAAGCAACCTAAATTTGCCAGATTAGTCCTCCCCCTCGGAGGCTGAGGTTAAAACAAATCAAAGAAATATTGGAAATAATTTAACTGGCACCTAAGTTTAGCAAGTCAATTAGCACATCAGTTACCTTCATTACACAACATTAAAAGGGTTTGTTAGTATATGCTTGAAGCTGTTGCTATTTTTAGAAGTAGAAGTTAGGTTATATGTTGCTTGCTCAGTATGAATAATTAGTCCAAGAAATAATGTAGAATTGCATGTAGGTGGTAGGAGAGAGAGAATTGCTGTGTTAGACGTTGCCATTGTAGCTGAGGCTCTTCATTTTAGGCGGCTTATGAGGTCGAGTGATGGTTCTGGGCCTTCTTGCTAGCCAAGGTGATGGACAAAGTGTGTTGAAGGTGAGGGAGAATAAAGATACTATGAACTAACAAAAGGAGGTTTTGCTCAACCCAAAATGTGGAAGAGCGAGAACAGGACTTGAGGGAAGTTTCAACAAATTTGTTTTTTAAATAAAATTTTGATGAAGCTTTTGCCCATCTAAAATTTAAAGTTTTTTTAAATTAATTCAATATTTAAATTTGAAAATTTTCAAACATTCCATTTAAATAGTTAATATCCCATTGATGGCATGTAGAATCATAGTGGAGAACTTGATTCTATTCATGCAAAAAAAATAAAGGATTTGCTTTCCATTTTGTAATTAACATAAACTAATGACCTCTCTTATTACACTTTAACTTATTAAAATAATTATTTAAAGCGAAAGTACATATTAATTTTGATCATAGTTAAATGCTCAATATAATTTTATTTAAACATCACCTATGGAGATTAATCAATTTTTATTAGTTATTTAAACAAAAGCAATATGTCTTAGATGCACATGCAATTAAATTAATAATATAAATAATAATTACAAAAAAATGTATACTATAATTTTAAACAAACCAAATCCAAAGGCTTACTTAAAATTTCTTGCAATGAAGCTTTTCATATGAAAAATTTTGGTCCGTATATTTTGATAAAAAAATTAGTCTGAAAGATCTCATTTGCGAGAGATTGTGAAGTACCGCTTATTGTAGATGATGACCAATTATATATATATATATATATATATATATATATATATATATATATATATATATATATATATATATATATATATATATATATATATATATATATATATATATATATTTTTCAAAGAACTCTTCAAAATTTTCAAAGAACTCTTCAAATGACATCAAATTTTGACATAAAGTCTTATTTGATCTTTCAATAAGCCGTATACAATGACATTTATTTTTCTTATATAAAAGAAATAAAGATTTTTTAATTTAATAAATTTAAAATTTTATACTTGAGTTTTTTCAAAATGCATAATCAAAAATTAAATCTAGCAAAGTGATTGGCTCAAAGTGCTTATTTTAAAAATTTTAAATCTAAGATTTGTTATTTAAAGAATAATTATGTTATATGCCCTATTCTATTTATGGATAATGGCCTGTTGGCCTTTTTTTTAGCCACAAATAGGAGGAAAAACAGATGCATTTGAATATGAACCACAAAATATTCCCAAAAAAAAAAAGCAACAAATGCTTATTTTATTCCCGCTATTTTTTGTTAGGTCCACTTGGGAGCTATGTTATATATATCTAACAAAGATTGCATCTGGCATTCAAGCTCCTTTCCTCATATATTTTCCACCACATATACAATAATATTTTGTCATGGTCTGATCTCCCAACAGATCTCCTCCATTGCATCGCATCACAATTGCTCATTATAGACTACCTACGATTCTCCATTGTCTGCACCTCATGGAATTATGTTCTTTCCAATGATGTACCCAATTGAATTCAATGTCATCCCTCGCAATGGCTACTGCTTGCCAGTGAAGAGGCCTCCAACACACTCATCTTCCATGACTTTATAATAAAAGAAGAAGAGGTCAGTGTTAGTTGTCATCGTCGCTTCTCCTCCCTTGATAGTTACAACACCAGTTGTCACTACTTTGGCTCAAAGGATGGATGGCTCGTCACCCTTAACAAATAAGATTTGTAGCCTTGACTCTTTAACCCTCTCACAAAGGCCGAAATATCACTCATATCTCTTTTCACCATCCCAAAAGATCAAGGGCATATGTTAAAGCCCCAAAATTGCCCCAACAACTCCATCACAAACGAGAGATGCTTACATGATATATATTTTTAGAAATTCATTGTCTCTTCTAATGACTCATTAGGAACTGTTATTGCTATCTATGGACATACAAAATATCCTGCTTTGGCAAAGCCGGGAGATCAAACATGGGTTCTTTGCCACAGTTGCCTCTTTACGCCATGATGTACGGTGAGCAATTTGAGAATGTTTACTATCATCAAGAAGATAAAAGATTTTACCAAATCACATATTTCTGGATGGTCCTGGCTTCTGACCTCAATGGACAAAATGTTGAATTGATCTTCCCGGCGAAGGAAATCCCTTGCTTGCGCACCAAAAACTTTGATTACATGTGCTATATTGCTTTTTTGTCATGAGCACTACTAAAATAGAGAGGGTGATCGATAATACTAAAAGAAAGATAGATAATAGTTGGAAAGAAAAGATAATGGGTATATTTATTTCCAAGTTTGTGCCAATTCTTGTTAATTCTTGTTCTTCCTTTCTTTTGATGCCTATTAAGGATCTAGGGGGTTTTTCCTTGTTTGTGGGTTTAAAATCAAACTTTTTCCTTACATCACACTCTTGCTCTTGGTATTAGACCAAATTGTATATACTTTGTAGATCATTTGAGTGACATGTTACAAGAGTACATTGATCGGGATGCAAGACTTTCTGATCTTCATAGTGAACAATTTTAATATTTCTTGACTCGGATTCACAACCTAATTGGCCCCCTTCAATTTAATTTAAACCATAACTTGCATAAATTGTATATATTAATCTTTGTTAACCATTTAATCTGAATATTTTTGAATTATCAGTCCATTTTTAATATTAGGGTTTGTGTTGCTAAGGAGAATCATCAACTTGAGATCGAACGATCCCATATACGGCATACAAAGGTGTTGTTAAGAGTCTAATTTTTGGCAACCTTTCTGATAGATGAAATAATAAAGCAGTAAGCCCAAAGCCATGCTATTTTAGAATGCATTTTAAATAATCAAACCCTTAAACAAATACATAATATAAAAAAATAAAATGGATCACATATTGTTGAAAACTATTCAAATTAATGAACAAAAAGCATTCAAAATAATTTCAAAGGCTCTCAAAAGGTCATGCTTTTGCACATATATTTAAATATCTGATTGATGAAGAGAATTTGATCCAAATATTTCTATTTTGAAATCATAAGGAACCATAAGCAAAATGATATTTAATTTTTATACAATATATACACGTAATGCATTTACAAGTATAATGAATATGACAATTTTTTATTAATATATTTTTTCAACTGTAATGGTACTCCATGGATGCCATTAATGTGTTTGATCCTCTTAGGATTACAGTAAAGCTTCCAACAAACCAATCACGAACGCTTCCACCATCATCGTCTCTAAGACTAAGAGAGACTCTAAAGAGAAGAAGCTTTGTTTAAACTTTAATGGTGATGAGAGAGGAAGGAGAAGGGTAGAAAAGGCAAATGGAATTTCTTTTCCAATCTTTTTGATTACTTGCAAACAAAGGCAATATACATGAACCATGCATGCATTATTTTATTTTAGTATTCTGTCTATCAATTAATTGGTGATGATGAACTACTTTCCTTATTTTCTTATGTCATTATTCCTTCCATCTATTACCCAATGACGGTGTCTCATTAGAGGAAATAAAATATGTTGTGGGATCTCTTTTAATAAGAATGAGTAAATGGTTTCCATATTACTAAAATAAGAAAATTTCATGAACTTGATATATATTTTAATTATATGAACTAAATTGATAAAAAAAATTATTAATTTATAACATTATTAAAAACAAACTTTTTCCAACCTAATGAAAGACACCAAATTCATTTTATAAAATGAAATAATATAACTATTTTAAATAAATACCTTTGTCTAAGGTAACACATATATAATATGTGTTTTCTCATCTTCTACTCATTTTTATATCTAAGAATAATTGTTTCGAGACCTCTTAAAACAATGCCAAATTTTGACACAAATAGTCTCATTCGATCTCTTAAAAAAACTATATATAATAAAAGATAAATTTAAATTTCAAAATAAATATTAAATAATAAATTTAATTTTTAGGACATGAATTTTGCACCCTATTCTATTTATGGACAATGCTAGTTGGCCAATTTCATTATTCGCAAATGAGAAGAAAAATTAAAACACTTGAATATTTACCACAAATTCATATTCTATTCTACCTATTTATATCTCTAACAAAGATTGCATATTTGATTTTAACTCTTATTAATTTTTTCTGATCGTGGTAGTGTTGGAAGGCACTGCAGCTCCTTTCATACATTGGCCACCTCAACTACATTAATATTATGGCATGGTGTGATCTCCCCATAGATCTCCTTTGTTGCATCTCATCGCACTTGTCTATTGTAGACTTAGTCCGATTATCTATTGTTTGCACCTCATGGAATTTCTCTCTTGCGAACTATGCACTCCTTGGATTTCAATATCGTCCCTCCACATGGTTGCTTCTTTCAAATGATGTTGGAGAGTCCTCCGATACACTCACCTTCTGTGAACTAACCATAGAAAGAGAAGAAGCTATCGTCAGCTTCAATCGTCGCTTCTCCTCCATCGGTAGAACCACCTTTGGCCGCCGCTGTTTTGGCTCCAAGGATGGATGGCTTGTGACCCTTGACAAAATAGATCTACAACCTCGGCTCTTTAACCCTATAACAAAGACTGAAATATCGCTCCCATCCCTTTTAACCTTGATCGAGCCACAATATGCCCATGATGGCTCCTTCAGGATTTCTTACAATGACATTTTCTTAGACTTTACACCTGAAGACTTACGTGATATGTATTTTCATAAGATCATTGTATCCTCTAATGACTCCTCTAGAACTGCTGTAGTTATATTTGGCATTACAAAAGTGCTTGCTTTGACAAGGTCAGAAGATCTGACTTGGGTTCTCGGGCCACAATTATCTCCATATAACACGGAGGAAGAGGAGCAATTTGAAGATGTTTGCTATCATGAAGAAAATCAAAGATTTTACGCAATCACAAATTTTTCTATGGTGCTTTCATTTGACCTCAATGGACAAAATGTTGAATTGATCTGCCCAAATATGCCCAACCCATACTATCGCACCGGAAACCTCGATTTTATGTACTATATTGCCTTTATGTCAGGAACTCTTCTAAGAATAGAGAGGGTGATTGATATTACTCTTGATAGTCACCGTTATGCAAAGACGATAACTATCTCTGTTTTCCAGTTTGTGCCAGCTGTTGTTTCTTCTACTTCTTCATCCACTTCTTTATACTCTCAATGGATCCCCGTCAATGAGTTGGAGGGATACTCCATTTTTGTGGGTGGTAATCAGACATTTTCTTTGCATCACACAGTTGCTACCGGAATTAAACCAAATTGCATATATTTCGCCGATCATTTGAGCAACATGATTCCAGATGATGTTGAATGTGATGTTGGACTTTTTGATCTTTATAATGATCGCATTCAATACATCCTTCACCCTTATTCACGGACTAATTGGCCTCCATCAATATGGTTTACACCATCACTTTCATAAATTGAATATATTAATATTTGTTAAGCATGTAATATGAATTTTTTTGGATTATAAGTCTTTTTTTAATATTAATTGGGCAATTTATTAGGTAATATTGAGTAGTTTTTATATTTAAATATGTGCTTACCTTTTTTATATTTGTTTTGAAGAAAAGATATTAATAATGTTAGATGACAATTGAGTCTTTTAGTGATCTTGTTAGCAAGTAGAATCTACTTCTTTCTTAACGAAAATAACAATTTGGAGCATATTACATAAAAAACAAATAAATGAAATAAAAAAATAATGTTTATATAAAAAGAATAAGAGAAAATGCTCCGAAAATTGTATATACTCATAAATTCTATGCCTTGAAATTTTTTTAGAAAAAGTCTTCTGTGTTGAAATACGTAAACAAATCTTTGTAAGGCAATATTAATATATATTATCTCAACTATTATTTTGAAAGCAATCAAGGATTTCAATGAAAAAAGATTTAATGAAAAAAATCTGTCATTGTCAACTCTGTTGCATGGAGCATATGGATATTTTGCATGGATATATATATATATATATATATATATATATATATATATATATATATATATATATATATATATATATATATATATATATATATATATATATATATATATATATATATATATATATATATATATATATATATATATATATATATATATATATATATATATATATATATATATATATATATAAGTTCTGATCCTCTTAAAAATTTAGATGCATCAATCTTATCAAATTAAAAATGTACACTTTTTCACTATAGGAAATTCATAGTATACTAGTGGAACATCCGGCTGTTATTTGATCGACGGTTAAATTGCCGGCTTTTAATAAGGTACAAATGTCGGTAATAAAGAGTGAACCACCAGAAACTTTGGCGGCTCGCTAGTATTATTTTTTCATGATTGTGTTTAACAACGGTTTAGCAGGTGTTTTAAGTGAAAATTTTATGGCGATTTAAACCTCCATAACTGCCACAAATAAGGGCCCTACCCTCCCCCCCCCCCCCCCCCCCCCCCCCCCCCCTTTCTCATTATTTCTTCTCTTGGCTTGTTTGGTTCATCGAAGGAACGCTCTCACTCACCCAAATTCTTCCTACCTTGGTTGCATGACTCATTCGATTTGTCCAGAGAAGTTGTGACTTGCCGCCCTAGCCTCGCCGACCAATCGACCTAGCCAATTTTTTCCCACCCACCTTAGCCAAAGGTGATCTCCATACATTTCATTAATTTTTTTTTAATCTCCATACTCATTTTTCTATAATGGGATCAAATGTTTACTATTCATGCATTTTAATCTCCATTCATGCCTTTGGTGTTGATTTAGAGAAAGCATATGATAAAGTTCCAAGAGAAGTGCTATGGATAGTTATTAAAAAGAAATGAGTTAACGCTTATACTTGAATAATTAAAGATATGTATGCAGGAGCTATTACTTGTATTCAAACACAAGGTGATTTGACCAAGTATTTTCCTATTTCAGTTGGATTGCATCAAGGATTGGCCTTAAGCCCATATCTTTTTTTCTTTAGTCATGGATGTTCTCACTAGACATTTGCAAAAGGATGGACCTTGATGTATGCTTTTTCCTAATGATATTCTTCTTGTTGATAAGACTAGAGAGGTAGTTGAAGGTAGACTTGAATTATGGAGTTCAACCTTAGAATCTAAAGGTTTTCTCTTAAGTATATCTAAAACATAATATATGCAGTGTAATTTTAGTAGTAAGAGACCTAGTGAGGGGATTGTGATTTTGGGCTATCAAGTCATTAATAAGAGTAAACATTTTAGATATCTTAGATCTATTGTTCTAAGTGATGGTGAAATACATGGGGATATTACTAGCAGAATTCAAGTTGGATGGTTTAAGATGAGGAATGCACTGGGCTTGTTGTGTGATAGAAAAGTCCCCATCAAACTTGAAGGAAAATTCTATAAGATGGTGGTAAAACATGCAATGCTTTACGGTGTAAATGTTGGCTATTAAAAGAGAAGCATAATACTAAGTTAAGTGTTGATGAGATGAGGATGCTCAGGTGGATGAGTGGATTTACCTATAGAGATAGGATATGAAATGAGCATATACATGAAAAGGTTGGAGTTACTCTAGTGGAAGATAAGATTAGAGAGAGAGTCACCTTAGATAGTTTAATCACATAAAATAGCAGCCTTCAGATGAATGGGTTAAGAAAGTACACTTGGTTAGAAAATATTATAAATGATCTTTCTTTTTTAGATTTAAACAAGAGTTTGACTTTTAATAGGACACAATGAAGAAAAAGGATTCATATACCCGACCCCATATAGTGGGACAAAGGCTTGATGTTGTTGTCATTGTATAATATAATACTCTTACTTGATCATTTCCTGTATGAGGAAAATTTAACTGAAGGAAAGTAGTGGTGACCCAAATATGGATATATAAGTATTTGAACCAATTACATTGCATGATAAAGCTGAATGTTCAAAATATAAAAGTGCAATGGAGGAAAAATGATCTATATTAATTATTAAATATAATCTTACAAAATTAACCAAGTTTTATTTAGAAAAAGAGTTATCATTAATCGATAATATATTTCCTACCATGATTAATTTACCACACCATTAAGGCTACACCTTTCTTAATAATTCATTTCCAAGGGATTGATATGCGAAGCATATTTGGCTCAAGAAACCGCCCACATCTGCTCCTACTACTTTAAGCCCCATGTGTGGAGTACAAGAATAAAGATTAGTCATAACATGGAATTTGATATCAAAAAACAATTGCTATATAAATTATCAGTCTTTATATGTGATGAAAATCCTTGTGGATAATGTGTTGAAAGATTCCTCAACGATTTAAAAAACAAAATAATGACTTACATGTGTTACTAAACTGTCAGGGGATCGATGTCTTGTCAAGAGAGATAATGGAGATGAGAAAGATTCAAACTAAGATACAGGTGGAGCTACGATCATATCGAGCTAAAAACTAGAAAAAAAAATGAATAAGAGCCTATACCTGAATCACAGTGTATCGAAGATACATACTATAATTAGATGTTGTTAAATGTTTGAAGAACTAGCTGGTGTATTTTGAACATATGGATGTGAATGAACTTATTTTATATTTTAAAGATTGTTTAACAAGTTAAACTTTATATATTTTATGTTTTGAACTTATAGAGCATCTATTGAGTTTGGATGTTAGTGCATTTATATATTATGTTTTTAGCTGCCTGAGTATATGGTTATAAGTACTTGTTTTGTATTTTGAACAACCTGCAGGTACTTGTGGAAAATTGTTTGGATAGAGAGGGCGTTGTCTTTTTTTTTTTTTTGCAATTGCTAGAAGTTTTCGGCAGCTAACCGACAATTTAACCTTCGGAAACCTTCGATACAAAATATAGGCAATAACTACCAATTATTCCATTTTTGCCACCGATAATAACTGGTAGTTTGGCCAACAGTAACATCTGGGGTTTGATCGCCAACAATTCCTCTAGTAATGACTAGCAGTTAGCCTATGGTTTTTTGCGCTAGAATACTCGGTTTACCTCCAGTTTTTAGCCTAGTAATTTTTGGTTGTTATAGTTACTAGAAAATTACCAAAAAATATTACCACCAGAAATAAACCATCTATTTCCTTTTCCTATATCCTTTACTTTGGCGATTTTGAAACAGCTTGAAAACCACCGAAAAAATGAGAACTGCAAGAAAAGTTAGGTAAACCGCCGAAAATTGCTACCGATAATGGAATTTTTTCCTGTAGTGCTATAATGATGCTTTGATAAGAAAATTATAGTATAGTTATTTTTTATAATTATATATATTGCCTAAGTGTCATCATCCTATCATGATAGTCCAACATCATTTAAATATTATCACCCAATCATTGATGTTCGACACTCATCATTTGATTATCATAGTTCACCATCATTTAACCATTACCATCTTACTGTTGTTGAAAGACCACCATATCCTAATTTTAATCCAACAAGCATTGCTAAATTGGCATCATTTGTTGTCGCAATCATATCTCTATTTCTTTCACAATATCTACAACTATAAGATGCCAAATAAATATTTCTTAATTTGTAATATTGTAATCTACAATTGTGAGTAAGAGCTATTTTCTTTAAGTATATAATATATTATCTTAACAAAGTCGTGACTTACATTATTATTCCTATCTTGGTTTTTCACGTACAAGTTCTAGTGTCTCCAATATTTTTTTCTTTTTTTTTCATTTCTTGGATCTTTATATATAGCTATTGAATTAATCCCATAGTCTACCACCACAAAAATTCAATCACACAATAGGTCCATAGGTACATCTATCTTATATATATTCATGTTTTTTTTTTTTTTTGAAAAAGAAGTTTTTCTTTGGAACAATTTTAAATTTTAAATTCTTTGGGAAACTTCAAATTGACTTTTAAATTTTAATTCTAAAATCGAACATACCTTCGAAAATACTATACCACCTCAAGAGGTGGAAATAAGATTTTCTAATAGGGTTCAGATTTAGAATTACAAATTTGATCATGAATATCTTAGTCAAATTCATTGAGTAATTACATATATCCAGTAGAGTCAAAATGATGTTTGATCAAATATTCAGCTACGATAATCTAGTTTTCTATCAATAATTTCATATTCAAGGTCATAACAACAAATGATATATATTCCCAAAGGAAGAAAATATCATTCCCTCTTAATTGTTTGAATATGATGATGACCATTACCATTGATTTTAATTTTTCCCCATGAGAATTAATTAAATTTCAAAATTTATCCGTTGTCTTTAAATCTCTTACGAGCGCAAGTCCTCATAATAAATTACATCATAGGAAAGTTGAGTGTCCTATGAATACTAGTAATTAAAATAATGGTAGAAATTTCATTTTTAGATTTTTAAGGAGGGATATCAAAGAAGTAAAGTTTGAATTTTAAGTAGGATTGGATCAAACTTGACTACTTATATATGGAGGTCAATGAAGGAGGAGTAGGAGGTTTTTTAAGATTCTAAAATGATTCAAAATTGCCTCACCTAACTTATGTGTTGGGCTTTAAATTTTAGTTTTGAGAATATTTTAATTTAAGTTGTCAATTTATTAGACAGTGTGGATTCTATTTTTTGAATTTGGGGTTATAGTTTTATGTCTGTCCTGAATCCTAAGTCTAATTTGGGAACTAAGAAACTGTAGCCCGAACCTAGCTAATATAGTGTAATTTTGAATTTATCCCAGCCTGGATTGGGGAGCAAGCTAATCACCTATGCACTTTAAAATTATATATCCAATTTTTTTATGAAAGGTGGGTTGGGACGTTGTTATTTAAGTTATGGTGAATTGGACTCAACATTTAGAGCTGATCCTAATTGGCCCCTTAACACATGTGGGTTGATTATGCTTCAAAAATAAAATTAAAATATTTAATTATTTGATTTATTTCTAATGTAATACATGTCAATTCAGCTTTTAATTGCATAAAATGATATAAATCAATTTTAAAAAAGGCTTAAAAATATTTTTTTCCCTAGAGATTGCACAAAATCCCCTTGACAGAACTACATCAAAATAGGCCAAGTGGTATGCCAGAACCCCCAGGCTTATTGGGGGGGGGGGGGGGGGAATGGTATAATGCTTAACAAGAAATAGAAGACTTAAAATGTATGCATGAGAACCCTTGACGAACCCTAGCTAACTTCTTAGAATCAATTATCTTTTAATGTGAGCCTAATAATTTTATTTCATTTGAGTGGAAAAAATTTTTTAGCGTGCCCCCATTAGCCTCTAAATGTTTTTAGGCTAAATCAAAATTGGGGGGGGGGGGGGGGGGGGGGGGGGGGGGGGGGGGGGGGGGGGTGGTGGAATGAATGCTTAACAAGAAAGAGAAGACTTAAAATGTATGCATGAGAACCCTTGACGAACCCTAGCTTACTTCTTAGAATAAATTATCTTTTAATGTGAGCCTAATAATTTTATTTCATTTGAGTGGAAAAAGTTTTTTTAGCGTGCCCTCATTAGCCTCTAAATGTTTTTAGGCTAAATCAAAATTGGCTTGAAAGAAAGAAACCTCAAAAAGCAAGTAATTCTTTAAGCACAAATAATGTAAACATTCAACACATTATCAAATTAAATATAAAGTTCATGTGGAAAATGCGATCTAATTATAACCCATATTTGTAGAAATTAAAGGTAATCCAGTGCCACTAACAACAACCCAGATTCTAGTCCTAGAAATAATGCAAGTGATTTTGAGAATGAGATTTTCTATATATCTTCATTAATCATCTTCTTTCTTTTTGTGAGCTCCTTGGATGAAATGAGTCTAGGTATCTAAATAAAAATAACTCCTCTTCGAATTGGTGTTTATTTTCTCTTGGGATTTTATAATTATTCTAACTTGAATTTCCAAATGAAAGGAAACTCTACCTTAAGGGATGTTGCCTTCTCTTTGGAATTTAAGTTAGATGCTTGATATCCCATCTCAAAATCAACTTTCGAAGTACAAATCAATTAAATTGAATTACATATAAAAAATTTAAAAGTCTAGATTCTAAAATAACATGCATGGTTATCCTAGCAATTATAATTAAAATCATCA
Organism: Dendrobium officinale; assembly: GCA_019514585.1. Taxonomy (NCBI): domain Eukaryota; kingdom Viridiplantae; phylum Streptophyta; class Magnoliopsida; order Asparagales; family Orchidaceae; genus Dendrobium; species Dendrobium officinale. The sequence goes on along the minus strand of CM033682.1, from coordinate 24,174,479 downwards.
GCAATCATAAGCAGTTATGTATTTACTCAAATAAAATCACAATCAAGCTTGACCATGCTATTTTAATTTCAAGAGGGACTTATTATTTTAGTACCTATAAAAAATTTGTCAATTTAAATTTATTTTGGCCCCTTTAATTTTAGCCCTACATGAACATGACCACCAATAAAAAACTCTATGACATGTAGCCCCATAGTCCAAGATAGTCCATCCTGTAAACTAAGTTTATGTAGCTCAATTAAGGATTTTAATTTAGTTAAATAATTACTAATCAATCAATTTTAATTTTTTACACTCCATAGAATCTATTCGTAGCATTATCATAGTAGACTTGAGGAACCAGGCCTCCTTAGGACAGGTAGCCTCATAATTTAAGATAGTCTATTCTAAATTTTTCATTTTTTCAGTGCTTGATGTATATTAAGGGGTATGATGACTAATTTTAATAATCAAATTATTGTATTTTCAAATTTTAACCAGTTATTAAATTTTTAGAATTTTTGTGAATTATTTAATGCATTAAATTAAGGGGTCAAAATTTAACTTTTTTATTTAAATTGAGTTCTAGAATGTTAGTATTTTTCTAAATACTATATTCTAAGGTGAGTAATTTGACACTAAGTTTATTAGACTAAAACTATTCTAGATTAAGTTATGAATTTTTAAAGTTTTGACTTATTCTTGAACTATAATTGATCAAATTGATGACTTTTTTAGTTTGACTTGTTTCTGGTGGTTTGATATTTTTAATAAAGATTAGAAACTAAATAGAATCTAATGCCTTTAATTTTGCTCCATTTGGAATTTTTTGGAGTTAATTATGAATTTTTGAAGTTTGAGCAATTAATTAAATTATTACACAGGTCAAATAAGAAGGTTATAATGGTTTTTCTCCAAACTCATTTAAAACATAGTGAAATCACTCCTAGAGGCCAGAGATGGCTGTGAGAGTGTTTCCAAGTGTTTAAGATTTATTTGAAATTATTTATTATTTTTAAATAATTAATTTAATTAAATATCGATCATCATTTAAAATTAAGTTAAGGTCAAATTAAGGGTCCAGTCAAGAGTCTTTTAAATTTTTTAAGTTTAGGATTAAATTCAGGAGAGTTTGATATATTAATAATTTTTTTATTTAATTTGAATTAATTGCAATTTAATTAAAATTCTAGGTTAATACTTAAGGTCAATTTTTGGTTACACAAATAATGGACCAAATGGATTCCAATTTCAATGAAACCTGAACAAAAGTTCATCAAATCACAAAGCCCAAGCCCACTGAATTCAGGTCCATAAAGGACCCTTTAATGTGATTAACCAAACCACCTAAGGTAATCACAAGGTTATCTTAATGGTTTTAAAATGGGCAAGCTAGACTAGGGATTTGGATGCAAATGAGGCTATCTAACCCTTAAACAAAGCATAATTAATACACAATATCATAAGTCCTAATTCTCATTGAAGAGTTAATTAGGCTAAATTGAACTTAAGAGTCAAATAATGACACTCAAGCCTAATTTAGCGCAACTATACCCTTAATCATGTCAATTTGAGGGAAGAAATTTTTGCCATGTCAGAGACATGCCCAAAATTGATCTCCTAAGGTTCCAAGCCACGGTGAATTATTTTCAAGTTAAAATTGCAAAAATTCTTTTAGGGCTATTATTGGAATTGACTAAGTTTCATGGATGATCATGGCTTGAAACCATAAGGCTTTTATTGTGCTCGTCAAGACCTTTACCATGATCCTAAGATCACTTAAATTGGATAATTGTGTGAGGGTTAAGTTTTTTTTAAATTCCCTATAATTTTTGGAATTTTAAGTGGAGAATTACTTAGTCAGCCACACACTTTCCACATGGGTGCCACCTTATTTGTAGTGACTAGGTAAACATGAGATTAACCATGTCCATTTGATAAGAAATCAAATGGTTAAGATTAAATAGGCCATGAGACCATAGGATTTAATCAAAATTATTGATTGAAGTCAATGGCTAAGATTATATCTTTAACCTCTCATGGAGCTCCATGCTCGTAATTCTTTTCCCGCATGATCCAAGAGAACCTACTGGCAAACTTAAACCATATTTTACAGGGACGCTCAGGATAATTCAAACCATTAATCCAAAGATCAGTTTTTGTTGGTTTGACAATTTTCTTTACACTTGATCTCCATTATCTAGCTAGGAGCTCAGGATTGAGTTTATACCATAGAGAGAGTTCCAATTCATAGGCTTTTATATCAGGTAGCTTAAGGGGATGACATCAAACACTTCTCATTCTGATGTCTTGACCAAAGGAGCATAAAAGGTATGACTTCAAGTAGAGGGCTGGGCGATTTTATTAAAGTTCATTAAGAATGATGGCTAGAGAAGGATGGAGAGTGGGGGTAAGTAGAGAGAATATTGAGAGAGCTCTGGGGACATTTTTGAAATACTAGAGGTGAATGAAGAGGTCTGGATCAAAGTGCCTTATTTAAGCTTCATCTATGGCAATATACGGTCGTCATGGCCCAAAAAAGCTATTGGATGTTTGCGAGCTGGAGTGTGACAACTTGGTGACCCTTTTTAAGCTCAAAGTAGGTGAGTTGAAGCCTTGGGAATGTCTTTGGCCATAGCTCATAAAGGGAGGGGGGTAGAGCTCTTTCCCTTTCCCTCCAACCAATGTTGGACACTACTCAGGTCAGATTAAGGTGGAAAGCTGTGTGGGAGCTGGGTGATCACAATGGTGAATTTAATTGGGTACAATGAAGCCAAATTTTTGAATATGGCTCAAGTTGACACAAACCTATTTTGTTTGGGTTAATTTGGGTGCAACTGAGGTCAAGCTAGGCCATGGGTTGGATAGGGGAGATGCATTGGGTAAAGGGGTATCTAATGTAAGTGGGAATTATGCTTCGTTTGGTCTACGGTGAGAATTAATTAGAGTTAAAATATTTTTGACCCCTTTGGGCTAACTCAAGTCTTTCTCAAGTCAATCCAAGGATAAACTAATTGGGGGAGGTTCATTAGATATGGAGTCACCCTTACTGATTTGACCACTTTTGGCTAGCTCAATTCCTAGCTTGAGTTGACCCAAGGGCTGGGCAAGCTAGCGTAGGTAAGTTGGGTCATGAGGACCTAATGTAAACATTAGTTTGGCTTTATTTGACTTAGGGTAAGCTTTGGCTCATGGAGAATCATCTTTGGACACTTGGGTAGGACATGTGGCTAACCCAAGTGGACCCAAGGGTTTGGGTGTTCGATAGGATCCTCTTAGGAACCTAATAAGTAACTCTAAGGGTTTGGCTGGGCTTGAAAAAGCCTTGATCGAGGTATATATTCAACTATATACAAATTTAGTTAAACCTTTTTGACTTGGTCAACCAGGTTGACCAAGGGTCAAGAGTTGGGTCCATTCAATTTGGATTGTTGGTATGAACTCAATTGAAGTGATCTCAAGTGATGGGAAGACAATTTGGATAGCAATGCGTGTTTGAATGGTTAAACAACACTTTTGTCAACCGTGATTAACATGATCAACTAGTTCAAACTAAAGGTTGGGTTTGAGTCTATCGCATTCATAATGATATTTAGGACGCATTATAGAATATTTCAATGCTTGATGTTATTTAGCTATGTTGAGGTTTGGGGAAATTCCAAATTTTCCCTTAATGGATATTTTATTCATTTTGACCCCTAATCAACTATGGGTCAAACTAGGTCCACTGTAATGCATTTTAAAGTTCAATACGCCATAAAAAATGTTATGAACATGTTCAAAGGTCTTGGGAAAGGTCCCAAAGCAAAATTCCACAAAGTGGAAAGTCTAGTGGCATAGGCTATAAATATTTGAAGGTTTTATAGTCTTTGGATTTTAATTAAAATTTTTGGGGTAAGAGGCCTTAGATTGGAATCAAATTTAGAGGGTTGATTCTAGAGGCTTTCTTGATCAATATGAAGTTGATAGATCATGAATTGGAGGTCATTTTATTTGGTTTCGAGGTGATTGAAAAAATAACTCAAAAAGGGTGACATTGTTCCTTTACCTAGGATTTTGGTCTAGAATTTTGGGTTTGAATTCTATTTTAGGTTTGGTTAATTGAATTTGAATTATCCACATCAATCACAATCAAATGGTTGTTTGAGATTGATTGAATATAATTGAGGTTTAATAGAAGGTTGGATTAAAGGTTGAAGTGAAGTTTGGAATAAAGTTTGGATGATTGACATCTATATTATAGTCTAGAATGGAGCCTGGATTGATTAGAGTCTAGGTTTAAGTTTGAATTGAGTTCTAAATGATTGACAACTAGATGATTATCAACCATCAAATAAACATGCAGAAGTTAGCATGGATCCTGATGACCTCATACAAAAATGAGTTCAACAATCCCCAATTATGAATTATTTATTAATACAAAGTGTGACATATTTTTTTCAGTAAAGTCAAGACCTATAGTATTATTCCTATCTAGGTTTTCCCATAAAAGTTCTTGTGTCTCCAATATTTTTCCTTTTTACTTTCATTTCATGGATCTTTTTATAAAGCTATGACATGAATCCCATAGTCTACCACCACCTAAATTCAAGCACATAATATATACATTTAACTTATATATATCCATAATTATGAATTATTTATTAATATTATTTTTATAATGCTATTTACTAAGAGAGACTTTTATATTATTTTTTATATTATTATTGGTATGGGGGGCTTTCATAAAATTTGGGGAAGGAATATGGTTTTAGCTTAGAGTTAGTATAAGTGTTAAGAGTTTGATTTAGATTATTTTCTAAATAAGCGAATATCCACCTTTTAGAAGATAGGTAATTGAGAATGAATTAGTAATGGGTTAGAAGAGGATAAAAAAAAAAATTAAATAGTATGACCAATTGCTCATGAAGGAGGGACATGTAAATTACTCAATTGTAGGGCTTTCTCTTTTATCATTCTATCTCATGTTATAATTCAACAAACTTTTAGCATGCTCTAAGCTTATATCTTTCTAATGAAATCACACATACAAGTTTGCTATATGTAATAAGGTGGTTGATGGTGATGTTGATACCAACATCATAGATGATCAATTTTGGTGATGGCAAACAATAGGGTTAAGCAACATATTAGGAAGCAATATAGTAACAACTAACACACATAAGATATTTGAAAGTCTAACATGTTAGTTATCACTGCGAGACTAATGAAGATCCATGGTAGGGGGCTATTATGAGGACAAATAAACCTTTAGGGTGTAATGCACATTATATATGACCAAAGACTACTATTTTTAGTTTCAATTCTAAAGTGTTATATGGATATTTTATTATAACTATTTTTTTCTTGAAATTGGAAAAGGTTTAACGTATAACTTTTAGTATATTGTTATACACTTTTCTATACAATTTTATTTTTAGAATATAAAATTTTACTGGTCAGTTTTTTTTATGTATGGATTTCTTAAATATCTAGTTTATTGTGTCATTTTTTCGACCTCGGTAAAGTTAGTAAAGTGTGTTAATGTAACATTAAATGCATTCTCTGTAAAATTGATAAAATTCTAAGAAAGATAATTTGGAATCTAAAATTGGCATGTATATGTTGGTTATATATTGCATTTATAATATCATGAATTTCATGATATTCTAAATATCTATTATGGAAACAGAAGTGCACTTTCAAATTGGGTGGTTGGGTCAGATGTAAATAATTATATATTATGGATTGCTCTGTTTTGAATCTACTCTGCACATGTTTTAAAAAGTTGATTGGTGGTAAACGGAAGTTATAAGTGGGCATAAACATATGTGCATTTTAGCATTCATATTCATCTAATTTGCTAAATCGAATAGTAAACATAAATTATGTTTATTTTCATTATGAACTACGAATTGAATTCTGATATGGGGAAAAAGGTTGATATATTGTGTTTTATACTCACTATCTTATTTAAATTATTTCAGGCAAAGGCAAAGGTCTCATTGAGTAGGTTGAGTCTAATAGGGAGTAGGGAAATTTGATTTTATTAAGGAATTTTGTAGTTCATATTATATTTAAACGGAAATCATTATAATTTGGTCTATGGTTATTTAAGAATTTTTTTGATAAATATCATGATATATGTTATTGATGTAAATTATATATTCGTTTGGAAGATTAGTGGGCTTGGGTGAAATGGGATGTTTTGTTATGAATAACCAAATGTGTAGGAAAAGTATGTTCAAAGATCTTCTAGGTCTACTTGTAGATGGTGAAAAGATATGAGATTAATATTTCAACTATTGTGATTGGATTGATAGGGATTTTTTTAAGGGTTACAATCCATCCATCCTTAGATACAAAGACAAGATAGATAGAGATGTGACCATCAAGGGAGGATAAGTGACAATGATAGCCAATGCTACCTTCTCCTTCTTCCTCAATGATAAGATCATGGAAGATTAGAGTGTTACATGCCTCTTTGAAATTGTTGTTATGGAATAACAATGGGTAGGCATGACAGTTAATACTTGGGTGTGTGTTTTTAGTAAAAAAATAAAAAAAATTGCACAAAGTGCATACAACCACATAGAATAGTAGGATAATAGTGAGCAAGTGTGCTTAGAAATAAGATATATATATATATATATATATATATATATATATATATATATATATATATATATATACTAGGAGATATGATAATTCCATAATATTTTCAGAGGCAGAGCCAGCATAGAGGCACCTGGACACGTGCCCCCATTAGCCCGAAAAAAATATGTATATTTATTTTTTATGTCTAATTATGGTGATTAGTTTAAGACGTATAGAGAGACAACCAAACTGGGAACATAGGTTGGACGAGCATTTGGTGAGGAAGACGCAGAGGTAACTAAAATGTCCTTCAAAGGGGTAGATAAGGACAATGACTCATTGCCCTGCAACTTGATAGGATGCATGGTGGATTTGGCGAGGCCCATTAGTGAGAAGACCTCTCTTCTCATTGACCTCATCATTTTCAACATTGATGCCACCACCAAAGCGTGAGGCTTTATAGAGGTGGAGTTGGTGGATTATAAGAGAATGAGTTGCTCGAGGTGGCCATGGCTAAACTTTGTAGACTTGTTGCTATCATTTGTAAGACTGCCTTTGCATTTTGCTCTAGCAACAAGGTTTTGGAACTGGTTTGAATGATTTCTCTCTCTCTCTCTCTCTCTCTCTCTCTCTCTCTCTCTCTCTCTCTCTCTCTCTCTCTCTCTCTCTTATTTCCAATATCCTTGGAAGGATGTTCAAAATTACATATGTATGAAAGAATATTCTTCTCAATAAATTACCCAATCTGTCGGCATGATACAAAAAATTCAATAAATTGACCAATGAGTCAGGTTTTCTAACTAGTTTAATTAATGGGTTGGTTTTCAGTTGACATGCTAACCCATTTTGTATCAAAAAATTATATGTTTAATATTTTTTCACAAACTTACTTGATTGAAGACAAAAATAGAAGGAGGCAAACATAGTTTTATGAAGAATTCACTTCGAACATCCATTTTACATGAAAAGACTACTCATCGGAGAAACCATGATATGGTTGAATTATTGTGTAAGGCAAGGGCAAAAAATTGTCATATACGAGGAAAAGGGAAATTCATGGGACATAGCACTCCATTTTTAAACTAATAAAAAAAGATAAAATAAATAAGAAAATTGTAATAAAAAATATACAAGTCGATATAAAAAGAAGGTATTCAAAATATATAAAAATTAAAAATAATTTAATATATATGATACAAATTATAAAATAAGAGCTCACACAACCTTTTCTTAATCTTTCTTAAACAAATAGAAGAAAAATATATCATAGAGTGTGGTTTTATTATTTTTGTCTCCTTGATTCATTTAATGGGGTCTAGCACCACTTATTTTACAAAGGCTTTAGGGTACGAGAATGATACCTGTGACAAATAGTATATGGCTTCTTTAAGGGGGCCATCCAACACCCATTACATTTTTAAAAAAATCTACGTAATATCTCTCTTTCTCTCTCTAGACTCTTTCTCTCTCTACACTCTTTCTCTTACACACCTCGGTATTCAAGCTCCCTCAACAACAGCCATGTCACCTCTCCCTCTTACAATTCTCTTCCCTAACTTCAAATATAATCTTCTTATTTTTAATTAAATATCATAATCTTTATAGTTCGTAAACTATTAAAACAATTAACCAAAATGGGTTAATAGGTTAGCTTCGAGTCATTTGGTTTGTTAATGGGTCGGATTTGGGTTGATGTTTGTTTATATAAATTCGGCATTGTTATTTCAGAATTTAGATTAAGCAATTTCTACTTTTTAGTAAGGTTTGAAAATTTGATTCCATCAAATTTTATGATGTTTCTTTTGAAAAATCCATCTATTTTTTAGTGTCAGATTATTATAGTGTTATTGTTTCAATAATTTATTCTTCATTTCTGAATGAAAAAGATTGAGGATTTTTTAAATTCAATAATTTTTGCCCCCACATGGAAAAAGTCCTAGCTCAAAGGATGGGTGGAGCTCTGATGTCTTCTAGTCCTACAAAACTTAGGCTTACCATCTACCCTTCATCTTTCACGCGTATGATTTTGTGGCTCTTCAAACCCCACTTCTTCTTAACTATTAAGGCTTCGTTTGGGACAGCTTTTTTATTGCTTCTTAAAATGAAATTTTAGTATAAAATTTTCATTTTTGTAAAAAGTACATTAGAATGTGCATATAACAATGTGCATGAAATTATAATATGTTTTGTAACAAAGTACATTGGGACAGCTTTTTTATTTCTTCTTAAAACAGAATTTTAGTACAAAAATTTTCATTAGAATGTGCATAGAACAATGTGCATGAAATTAGAATATGTTTTGTAATATAATGTAGACAATCTTAATCGATCACATCTCAAAGTTTATCTTGGTAGGCAAGATGATGGTTCTATGGACTCCTTAATGCAAACTTCTTAAATGCATCAAATTTAACATTATATATTTTCATTTCTTTATCCATGTCAATATCATTAAACAATTATATTATTGAATTCATTATATACAAATTTTTTTACTAAAGATTTTTTAACATATATAAAAACATCAAATCCTCCACGCACTATTTTGCTTAGAACCACTATTACCAAGGACTTCATAACTACCAAGGTTTTTGTGTAAGCAATAAGCCCAGACCCGGGTTCGCATCCCATTGGGCGACCATGGCAGCCTTAAGCGTTGGCCCGGGAAAATGGTGTGGGTTACCTACTAGGTCGGCCCGGGTTTTACCCGCCGCAAAACAGAGGGGTTCCTCATTATAAAAAAAAATGTTCTTCTACCTCCACATGTAATGTTATTTAACTTGAGCCAGGCCTCTCTTTAATGCTCCTTGATTACCATGTCATCTGAAAAGCATTTCCAAGCAAAATCCATCATAGTTAGCGATGCAATTTCAATAACATTGGCCTAGTAAAAAACTCTCATCATGTATTAAGCATGACCAACACCATTTCAATGATTTTAATTATTTACCTATGTTTACACAATCAATAGAGTTGCAATCAAACATTTTTATAAAAATAAATAAATAATAATAATAATAATAATAGCTTAGCCATTCTTATATTATCCAAACCTTAAAAAAAATTGTATATCTTAGATATCTTTGAGATTTACATACCCATTATGAGCACTAAAAATTAAATTTCTAGAAAGTTGCTTGTTTCCATTGGTAATGTCTAATTCTTGTAGGTTCATGGACCTCTAATTAAAAATAGCAAAAATAATTTCAAGATATATATTGATTTAGAAAAAATAAGAATCACTGTGCTATTATTATTATTATTATTATTATTATTATTATTATTATTATTATTATTATTATTATTATTATTATATAAATAGTTGACTTCAACATTTTTAACATATATAAAGAAATCAATTCCATCATGCACATGTTTGCTTTTAACCAAAATGATCAAGGATTTTGAGTAAGTCTTGAAATAATGTTGAATTTGATTTGCTTGGAGTATTTCTTAAAAGCTCTTTTTAGCCCATTGAATAAATCTTAAAACCACTAGATCAGTTCCAATACGAACCTATTAAATAGGCTCCTAGAAATATGCATCTCAACCTTAAAATTTAGTCATTGAGTTGTACCTCCCCAAGACCTAGGGGCAGAATTTTACATACCTTTCATACATATTTCTCAACCCCTAATTGTATTATTCACTAATAGAGCCATCATTATAGGAAAATGTATGATTTACAGTGAACAAATGCATAAGAAATCTAAGAGTTTTCATCGAAATTTATAATTTTCGACGGAATCATGCATTTCAGCAAGTAAAACACGTGTTAGAAAATGATTTCAATTGGAATAAATTTCTATCATAAATGTTTTCAATGGATTTCTAGTGGATTACTGACAAAAGATTACTTGTTTAACATAAAAAATCATGTCAAAATGTTTTGCCTAAAATCTGTCGAAAACCTATAACAAAAAAAACCTAAGCTATATATCTTAATCATTTGAATATATTACACATATAACATCATGCAAATAATAAAAGCAATTATTCTCTGATTATTTTATGTTCTAAAATTTCTAGAACTAGTATGCCCACTATAGTACAGTCAAATGTGGTAGTATCTACACTCAAGTTGGCATACATATATTAATTGGTTTTGCAAATATCAATGGTTATAAAAGTTATTTTTGAATATAAGTACCATATTTATCTTTCTTGTGTTTCCATTCTATAGATTTCAAGGTATGGAATGTTAAGTCTATTCATAAAAATAATAACTCTCTGCCATATGGTAAGGATGACCGGTTTATATAACTTCACAACTATTGCATCCTGAAATATTCATGGTGGTATAGAAATATATATAGTTTATCGTCTTAGTTTTGTATGAAAATCCAACATGCATACATATACAAAAGGAGGGTATAACATTCATAAGAGATACTAAGATTTTGTGAAAAATCCTCAAAAGGGAAAAAACCACGGTGCCTGGCCCAATTTGAATTAATCAACTATTATTTGCAGTCAAGTGCAAATTAGGACCTTTCTTAAGGAAAGGCCTTAGCTTGATGTAACAAATATACATCATATAGTGTGTGTTACATGATGGGACTTGAAAGAATCACTATTGATACATTAGTTTGGTCGGTAGGACCATAGTCAGTGGGCAATGGAGGTCAGAAAGATCGTAGTCTCATGATGGAGGTCAAAAGGATCATTGTCGGTGGGCAATAGTGGCCAGGAAGATCATTGTCTGGTAACGAATACTGAATGGACCGTAGTCGATATGCACTAGAAGTTAGAAAGACTATTATCTAGTGAAGGAGATAAAAATTACCATAGTCGGCTAGCGACAAAGGTCGGACTATTGGCGATGGGTGAAAGTTTGGCGTAGGGTGGAAGTCTGACAAAAGTCAGGCGATGGAAAAGAGTTTTGCAATGGGCGAAAGTTTGGCGTCGGATAGAAATTCGGTGACGGGTGAAAGTTTGGCGTTAGGTAGAAGTCTGATGAAATTCTTGTGATGGGAGAAAGTCTTGTGTCAGGTAGAAATCCTATGATGGGCATAAGTTTGGTGTCAATTAGAAGTCCGACAAGTGTCCGGCTACAAACATAAATCCAGCGACAGGAAAAAGTCTGGCGATGAGTGAATGTTTGGTGTTACATAGAAGTTTGACAAAATCAAGCGACGGGGTGGAAGTCAGACGTCTGGTAGAATTTTGATGAAGGATCAAACTTTGGCATTGGGCAGAAGTCTGATGAAAGTCAGCAGACGGGCAAGTCTCTGGTATCAGTTGGTGGTCGGGAAGAACTTTGGTGTGCATCGGATCTCAGGCAGAACTCCGACATTAGTTACCATTTGAGTAGAACTACGGCTTTAATTGGTGGTCAGGAAGTACTCCGACGTCAGTTGGCTGTTAGGCAAAACACCAACTTCAGTCAACGGCCGTGCAGAACTATGACATTAGTTATCATTTGGGAAGAACTTTGATGTTAGTAAGCTACAGGGTGAAAGTCTTGTGGTGGTCGAGGAAGAGTGTTGTGGCAAGAGAGCTCTCTTCCTTTTCTTCTTGCTTAGGACTCCATCATATAGTCTATTCATAAATATAAACACTCTCTGTCATATAATAAATCAATTTATATAACTTCACAACTATTATATCCTGGAATATTTGTGGCGGTATAGAAAAATATACATTGTATCATCTTAGTTTTGTGCGAAGATCCAGCATTCATACAGATCCAAAGAGAGGGTATAACATTCATAAGAGATACCAAGAATTTTATGTGGAAAATCTTGAAAAGGGAAAAAACTACGGTGCCTGGCCTAGTTTGAATAAATCCACAATTATTTGTAGTCAAGTACAAATAAGGACCTTCCTTAGGGAAAGGCCTTAGCTTGATGTAACCAATATACATAATATAGCATGTGTTACATGATGGTACTTGAAAGAATCACTATTGATACATCAGTTTCATTGTTAGGACCATAGTCGGTGGGAAACAGAGGTCAGAATGACCGTAGTCTCTCAATTGAGGTAAGAAGGATCATTTTTGATGGGAGATAGTGGCCAGAAAGATTGTTGTCTGGCAATAGATACCGAAAGGACCATAGTCAGTAGGCAATAGTAGTCAAAAAACTATTGTCTAGTAAAGGAGATAAGAAAGATCTTAGTCTGCTAGCGCTAGAGGTTGAAAGTTTGGAAATAGGTAAAAATTTGGCGTAGGGTAGAAGTTCAACAAAATTTTGACGATGGAAAGAAGTTCGGCGACAGGTTGAAGTATGACGTCGGGTAGAAATTTAGTGATGAGCGAAAGTTTGACATTGGGTACAAGTCCAAAGAAAGTCTGGTGATGGGCGAAAGTCTAGCGTAAGGTAGAAATCCTATGACGGGCGTAAGTTTTGCGTCAGTTAGAAGTCCAATGAAAGTCCAGCAAAAAATATAAGTTCGGTGATGGGCAAAAGTCTGATGATGAGTGGATGTTTGGTGTCGGGTAGAAGTCAGACAAAAGTCTAGCGACGGGGAAGAACTCCGACAACTGGCAAGTCTCTGGTGTTAGTTGGTGGTCGGGCAGAACTCTGGCGTGCGTTGGATCTCAGGAAGAACACTGGCGTTAGTTTCCATTTGACCAGATATCCTACATCAGTTGGTGGTTGTGCAAAACTCCAGTGTCGGTCGGTTGTCAGGTAGAACACCAACATCGATCAATGGGCGTGCAGAACTCTGGCTTTAGTTGGCATTTGGGAAGAACTCCGGCGTTAGTAGGCTGTTGGGTGGAAGTCTTATGATGGTCATGGAAGTGGTTGTGTCAAGAGATCTCTTTTCCTTTTCTTTCTTCTCTTCTTGCTCGGGCCTCCTTCTCCCCCCCCCCCCCCCCCCCTTGGAGTCACCCTCTATGAGAAATGAGGGGTCTATTTATAGTTTTTTTAGAGTGACATGGTCAGTAAATAGGAGGAAGATCGAGGATAAATTGGGAGTGGTTAGAATGGATGACCGATGTTGAATCCTTTGATCATGGAAAGTTTATTGTGCATTTGATTGTCTTACTGGTACAAGAATTTGGAGATCTTAGGCTCGCTGGATTTATCTCATTGAACCACTCAATTAAACTTAAGCATGCCACATTTGGAAACTGTTTGTTAATCCAAATTATGGATAGAACCTTCCAAATGTGCTTAGGGTCTTTGATTTGGTCCCATTTGAGCTCGAATTGGGTCGAACTTGGTGTTGTTGGGTTCATATTTTCAAGACTGTAAGTTTGCTGAAATTGGAGTTCATAGGGTTTCCGATTTAATTTTTGAAGTTTCAAACTTCAATTGGCCTCGAGATTCATGCCGACCAAGATAATAACTTTCAAATCTCAAAAAATGTAGTTAAACATTATAGAAATAACCTTGAATGGAGCTAGGCGATAGAGACGGTGAGAGAGCTTTTTTGGAGAGAAAAAATGAAGTTAAACATTATAGAAATAACCTTGAACGGAGCCAGCGATAGAGAGGCTGATAGAGCTTTTTTGGAGAGAAAAAATCATGATTTGGGTGAGGGAGAAGAGCTCGAGACAATGATATAGGGCCATTTTCAGCAGAATTTCCGACGAACATTTCTGTCTAAAATAAAACAACAATTAAAGGGAAAAATGTTGAAAAATTTGCCGAAATGTTTAATTACTGGCAGAACTTTGGCATAAAATTCTCTCCATAATTATTGACAGAAATTTCATGGGTAATTTCCAATAGGATTTTGACAGTAATTTAGGAGATCGTTTTTGCCAAAAATTCTATTATTAAAGCATATATTTCTTGTATTGCATCTTGTATTCAAAAAATAAAAAATAATAATAATCTGCAAACATAATAAATAATAACCTTATTCAAGTTTTCATTCATCTAAAGATACAAAATAATAGTTCAAAATTACAAACTCAGAATCCCTGCTCACTCTCAGAACCAACCTATATATTCAATAGGACCATTTTCTTTGCTTCAAATATTTTAAACTATAGTATAAGTACATAACTTAGTAGGCCAATCTTTTGCCATAATAGGATTCAACCCACAATTGATAATTGAAAATATGCATGATAATAGAGAGTTTATCTTTTTATTCAAGTATTACAACTGACTAAATTAAATGATAACGTGAATGCAAAAATGCACTTGTATCCATCCCCACTTAGCTTCCATTTACCACCTTTCACCTGCTGAAACAGGTGCAGAGCAGAGTGTTTCCATTGCATAGTAAATTTAAATGTTAGAATATAACATAGTAGTACAAAATGTATATGTATTGGGCCCAAAGACATAATTTACAATACATTTTCATTTTCATAATAGAGCTCTAGAATGCAATCAAATGCATAATGATGCACTTACAATGTAAAACTAATGAATTAAATAGAATGCAATCAACTCATCAAGTTTTACAAAATCCTCAAAAATTTGGTTACTACCAGTATATTATTAAATTCACCATGACTATGTAAAAAGCCGATTCATTGTATGTTATCTACTAATCGGTAAAAAAGTCAACTTGTCCAGAATAGTATTGCAGAATAATATACAAAAAGTTACACGATGAAACTTTTTACAAACTTAAGAAAAATACATTTTTAAACATACATTTTTATAAAAACACTAGAATTGAAATTATAACCATTAACATAAACTTGTGCCACATCGCTGAGCTTCCTAGTGTCGTTGCACTCTCAAAGAATCTTTCAGATTCTCCCATAATCATACCATTGGAGGACTCAGCGCCACGACAGTGTCACCTAGCACCACAGTGTACCATATATTTTCTCTTTTTTTTTAGAGCTCAATGTTGTGGTGCTAACAATCTCGGTGTCGCGTCACCCTCAAAGCAAAATTTCAACCTTAAATTTTCACTTCTCCAACCCACTTCTTTACTTATTCAAGTCTTCTTTAAACACTCTAAAACTTATAATGTTAATCATATTATAAGTATTTTTAGTGTTATCAATGTTGTGAAGATAAGATTTTCTTTGTTATTTTTAATGATCAAACACCATTTAATTTTCAATTAACTTATACTCGGGTCACAAGATAGAGTCTAGATTACATAAACCACTTATAACCAATTAAGGCTCCAATATAATCCAACGTAGTTTGAAACCTTAGAAACTTATCATGAGTTATGATCCATGAGATCTCACACTTAAGAAATTAACACTTATTGGTAGTAACTCTTACCAAAACAAACTCTTAGGATCTTCTATATATTTTAAGAGGCTCACAACATGTGAAAAACAATACCAAGAACTCATAAATTCATCTGATGGTTGGTAAGAATTTGTATTTTAAGTTTAAATTTCATTTTTTAACTACTCTAAATCCTCAATGCTTGGAGCCCCTAAACTGGAAGCATTAAAGGATTAGGGTTTCAAGAGCTTATATTTAAAATTTTATACAATTTGGATATTTAGATCGAATGTAATTGGCATTTAAACTTATAGGTCATTTTGAACTAAAATCCTTGGCACAATCTGGACCATCTGATCTCGTGTTGATCATGATCAGATTGCTCAGATTAGGTCAGACAAAAAGCGATGTATGAAGGGATTTGATCGATGGTCAACTTCATAACCATGTAGGCGATGTGGCTGATTTCTTGTTGTTGGATCCGCAGTGATCAGAACTGTTGATTCAACATGGTTAAGTTATGTACCATTGTGCTCCACAAGTTTTTCCATATGTTAGAGCACCATGGCGGTGGTGCAATCATTGTCGGTATTGATTTCTTCATTAAAATGAATTAAAAATTAATTTTAAAAGCCTAGAACTTCAAAAAACTCACAAAAATTCATGTTTCCATCAAATTGAGTGATTTTGGACTTGTTGGGAAGGTCTGAAGACCAAGTATTTTTAAAAATTATTTTTGGAAAATTTATTCAATATATTTTGAGATATTTGCAATTATTTAAAATTTATTTTTTTCCAATTTTCTTAAGATTGAGTGGTCAAAATGGACTCAAAGTTTTGTTAATTTGAAATTAAATATTGGTAGAAAATGTTTTAGCATATATATACCCCCAGCAATTTTTACAAATCATGGTGTGCTCAAGATTTTTGGGAAATGAATTATCTAAGTGATGGGTCCATCTTTAAACCATAGTTTTGAAAATTAATAATTATCCAAATAGGTAGGTTTCTCCTATTAATTTGTTATAGTGTGCTTGTGTATGTGTAGGGTTAGAGAGACCAAATTTTAGACCCATTGGAACACTAATGAACCCTAGGAAAAATAATCATGGATCATGTATAGAGAACTTTAAAAAATCTTAGGAAATTTTACATATACCCAATAGGGGTGAAACTTTGGAACAATTAACTTAGTGACATCATAAACCCTGGATTTTAATTTTACTCAATGTTAACTTCATTTGATTAAAAAATTAATCAAAACAAAAATCAACCCTTTATGGGGCCTTAAACTCCAAAAAAATATAATAAATCAAAATTATGTAAAGAATGCAAACAATTGCTCAAAATGATCATAATTAAATACCGTATCAAAGAAAAATAAAAGCCCCATTACGATCATTCAAAATTGATCCTAATTTGACAATTATGAAAAATCAAAAAATAAATAGATAAAAAAATAAAAAATACATAAAAATTTAACACCTGGAACTATCCCCATAAGTCATTTCTAACTTTTGGGATTTGAAATAAGTTTAGTAGAAAAATTAGAAAATCGCTCTAATTATGCAAATAAATAATTTAATTAAATTGATAAACTTAAAAAATCAGAACTAATTACAAAACAAAATTCAAATTTAGAAAGCCCAATGGTATTGGACTTCTCACTGGGTCTAATATTTATAGAAAAATATCAAATCAGTAGAATTCATTCAAAAATCAAAAAATTAATATTTTTGTTAACCTTAGTTCAATAAAACACATGAACTTTATAAAAATTCATAACTAATTATAGAAAAATCCAAATCCAACAAACTTACTAGAATTTTACTCTTCATAGGGTTTTATATTTATTGAAAATATAAAATTTCAAAATTTAATGTAAATCTAATGTCAAAAAATGGAACCCTTATTTAATGTATTAAAATATTCAATTAAATGTAAGAAATCCATTAGATTACCAAATCTTCAGTAAATCACTAATCCAATTGATTAAATAAAGTTTTAATATTAAATTCTATAATTAGCACTCCATCAATAAAGTTTTTAGGATGGATTACCTCAAGCCGTAGGGCTAAGTGTCCTAAGGAGGCCTTAGTTCTCATGCCCATTATGATAATGCCATGAATGAATCTGACATAATGTAACCATAAATCATAAGCTAAATAAATCATTAATGAAATAATCATTAATTTTGGTAATTAATCAATAAAAAAAATTAAAATTAAACCCAAAGATAAGTACAGAGTGACCTAGGCCTATGAGATTATTATATTAGCCCCAAAAATGATGAAATAAATTTCACGACCTTGGTGTAAACTAAGGCAGTTATTGTTCAACCTAAATAATTAATAATAAATCACTAATTAATGGAAGCCTTTGTACATTATATATATTCCATTTTGGAGAGCATAAGTGTATTAAATTTGAGGCATAATTTTTTTTTAGTTTAACAAAGGAATAAGACATTTCCAAACAGGGCGTCAAAATCAAGGCTACAAAAATCCTACTTGTTCAACAGTAAGCACAAGAAGCTTAATAAAACTAAAAACTAGAAAAATACAAAAATTCTACAATTCGTTCACCTTCAAAAAAAGCTAACAACGACTAGTTTTGCACCAAAATAAGACCTTCCACATATAACTTCATATTATACCAATTTTGTTCACAACATCAAGGGCATCATAATCCGGAGTAAGCCTCACATAAGCTTTCTTCATCCCATCAAGCCTGATCAAAGTTTTAGCTTTCTTTGTCAGAATTTCATACATCTTGATATCAACCTTGATCTTCTTCTTGTTAGCTCGAATGTCAACAAAGAAGACAAGAGTGTTGTTGCCTTCAATCTTCTTCATGGAGGATTCTATTTTTAGTGGATACTTGAGGATTTCATAATGGTCCAACTTGTTTTGGGGAGGAGCACTGATTCTTTAGTACTTTTGCTCCCCAGGCTTCTTTAATGTCTTCAGATGGTGATAAGTCATAGAAGTTTGAATCTTTTTTGTTTTTTTTTTCTTAATTGATAAAGTCCCTGACTTCACTTACTTCATAAACTTAACAGCTTGAACTTTGGCATCGGGCTTTTTGATGTAGCTTTGGTTGTGGGTACCATCAGCAACAATACAGTAAACCCCAAACATGTTACTTGCCGATGATTTTCACTGACAGCCTCGCTACCGTCGGGGAGATGGAGGCGGAATGAAGTAAATTTTGAGGCTTAATGAATTAAATACTAGTCCAAATTTAGGGTTTTAGAGAACTAATAATAATTAACCTTAATACATAAAACCCATCCTAAAAATGAACATTAAAACATCAAACTTAAAAATCAAACTAAATTTCCCTTGACCTATAACAAACTAAAATAAAATACTAGAAAACTCTGAATAATAACCCATTTAGGATACATTCAAACCATGCAGCGTAACGCATAAACTACAAATGGCATATTATGACAGCTAACTCTAGTCTCATTATAGATCGTTGTTCCTTTATACTTGCTTTTTCATTGTGATAGTTTTACTCAAATTTCATTGTATGCTGGTTTTCATGGCTTGATGTGATATGTGAAGCCTATTGATGTGATATTTCTATTATATTACTTGTGATATGATGTGATGGATGCTAGATTTCTCTTAGGTTATGAATGATTTAGATGCTAATAAAATTTGTTGCAGGTGGTCATGCTTATGCAAGGATGTATAAAGGAAGGTAAGTAAAAATGAGATTAATAAAACTTTTATAGGTATTAAAATTGAAAATCCCACTAAAAATTAAAAGCATGGCCAAATGATTGGGCTGGCTTGAATAACTACTACTTGAAATTTATGATGATTTTATATATAAACTATTATTAAAGTCCTTTAATTTTTCATAAATGTAAATTAAAAATGAGTTTTGAAAGTCACTTCAAGTGAGGTGTTAGATACCTAATTTGAATTACAAAGAGGAAGGAAACATCCCTTATGGGAGAATTCCTTCCATTTGGAGATCTTAATTTGGGTAAGTTTGAAATCCAAAGAGAAAAAAAAACATCTTTTTGGGAAGGAGTTCTTTTCATTTGGATATTCGAGCTCGATGAATCCAAGGAGCCTGAAGGAAGAAGCTGAGAAATAAAGACAAAAAAAAAAACTCCACTTTAAAACTTGTGTCTTTTATGTTGGAATAAAACTTAGGATATTATCGGTGGTGCCCGGCCATTTCTAATTCTTGCATACCCTTGGTTTTCATTGAGTGGTATTTTTGATATGGACTTTTAATTTAATTTGATATTATATGATTAATGACTTGTTTATGTTATTTGTACAGTATAAATTACCTACTTGTTAGGTTTCTTATATGCATATCAAATTTTTTTAGCTTTGAATGAAATTAGGCTCTTAAGGACAACAAATACAAAATTTCTACTTGTAATTAAATAAAAATAATTTAAGGCTCACATAAAGATAAACACTCGCAAGAAGTAAGCCCAAGCACACTGAGGATTTTTATGTATTCATATTTATTTTCTCTCCTTGTTAGGCACCTACTCGTATGTGGGTCATGGAAGATCTGTTAACTTATTATGGTGCAGCTCTGTTTAAAGGATATTGTGCATATCTAGGAAAAAATATTTTTTCTAAACCTAATTTTTAAGGTTCATCATATACATTTTTTCATACAAGTTCAATTAGCATATATTACATTAGAAACTAATTAAAAATTAATAAATTTGAATTACATCAAGCATAATCACCGTAAATTAGTAAAGGGGCCAATTAGGACCTTCTCTAGATGTCGGCTGCAATTTCTCAAAACTTAAACAATAGACCTTACCTATCTTTCATAAGATCGGATTCATAATTTTAAAGCACCTAGGCGGTTTAGCTGACTCTCCAAACTAGGCCATAATAAGCCCATATTTGCATTGTTGCAGTCGATGACCCCTAACCTAAGATTTTGATGATGAAAAATAATGTCGATTTAAATTATATCATTATTCCTTAAATATTTTGATTTTTTCTCTTATTTGTGAGTACTAACATTTCAGGGAGATCACATATTACTCAAGGCAACAAGAAGACTCAAGATGGGGTTGAGTAGGATGTGAAGTCTATAACTATGTAATTTACATTATTTTTTAATTTTTTTTCTTGAGTCTGGCCACAAAGTGTATGCAAACTGAGCAATCATGCACATACATAGGGGGAGGATTTTTTGAATAAGAAAAAAAAATTATTCTCTGTAGATCGTATTATATAATTTTGAATTGTACTATACGACCTACTGTGGCTCAACGGATATCTTTTAATAAATCATGATGTACGATCATTATCATATTATACGATGTATTTTTAATTAAAACCCCTAGCTGCCAGATTATCATAATTTGTAAATTTTGAATTTATCGTACTGTACGATCAAATCATACAGTACAAATATTTGAATACTTACTTAAAATAATCCCATGATTAGTCAATTAAATCAAGGATTAATTATTGATTGGTGATCGTACAGTACGACATGGTTCATACCGTACGATAAACTGAGGCTATCTTTGATCGTTCCGAACATCGTATCGGACGATCCCTTAATTTTTTAACTAATCGTATTGGGCGATATGAACATCATATCGGATGACCTGAAGCTTTTAACATATTGTAATATACAAAGTGGATTAAGCCATATGATAAACAGAGATGAGTTTTGGTCATACATTATTTGTCTTGTACAAATAGAAGAAATATAATATATTGTACTATACAATATTATTCAGAAAATTACCTGTTCGTAGCCCTTCGCGTACCACGATGAAGGCTATTTTGAACTGATTGTATTGTACAATCTTGGATCATAATGTGCAATCTTGGATCGTATTGTAAAAACATAAATGGAAAATTTGAAAATTTTGGGTTTCTTGGAGCCTGATTTATATATGAAACTTCTATCTTTTGAAAGACAATATGAGAGAGGAACGTGATAAGAAGGGGACTTCTTGAGAGAGAGCTACTTGGTGAGATTTTGGGTTTGTGAGAGGAAGGAGAAGGTGAATTTGTGAGGGAGAAGGAGTCTGAGGGGATCACATGGTTACTCCAAGCTTGCTACACACTTACTCCTCCTGTGGCACGAGAAAATCTTGTGGGAAGCTTTCTAAGGGGGAGATCTTTTACGGTCTGTATTCTCTAAGGTACTTATCTTTCTCTTGAAGGGAGTAAAATGAGAAGGTTTGTAGCCGTTACTAGAAGGGTGACATAGCGTTTGGTACTCTGCCACACTGGGGAAGGTGAAAGTGAAATTTTGTAAAGGCTTCTCCGCCTTGTTGTGGGGGTAAAAGGAGAATTACTTTTGAGTAGTGGAATTACCAGAGTGAAGGACTTCGGTGAGTGGACGTAGGTCAAGCGATCGAACCACTATAAATTTTCTGGTGTGCTTTTTCTATTTACTGTACTTTACTTATGTTTTGCACTTCACATTTATTATAATGCTTGGTGAAAAGTCTATTCTAGATCTTTGTTAAGTGATTAAAATTTCACCACTTACATGCAATCAAGTTTTAATCATTCGCTTTTGCATCAAGTTAAAGTTTTTTTGTTTAAAATTTAAAATAAAAAAATTAGAACTCCTATTTAGGATTGTTACTTTATTAAAAAAAAAATTCAATTCACCCCCCCCCCTCTTGGTGCATCTCATACTTTCATTTAGTATCAGAGCTAGGTTCGATCCTGGGACTTGTAGGTTATGGGCCCGTGTTCAATTGATCAACAGTTCACATCCATCCACCACTATTTTAAGCCACCTCCACCCCCACCTGATCAGGATTCTACCTATTGACTTTTCACAGTCTTATGTTTTTCTAAGTATTATTTGTTACTCCTCTTTTTTGTGATGTCAAAAGGAGGAGAAGTTTGTTGTGTACTTTAGTTTGTATACTTTGTTTAGATATTTTGTCAATCATATTTTTTTTTTATTCCAATGAAATGTATGTTTATTTATCTATTCATGTTTCTATTCATACTTTTATATTTACTTTAAAAAAACATAAAATATTATGCTAATTTGCATATCGATAATATTATTCGACATCATTAAAAAGGGGGAGATTATTGTAGTCTATGACCCCTAGCCTGAGATTTTAATGATGATAAATAATGTCGATTTAAATTATATTATTATTCATTGAATATTTTAAATTTTACTCTGGTATGTGAATACTAGCATTTCAGGGAGATCACATATTACTCATGACAACAAGAATACTCAAGACTGGGTAAAGTAGGATGTGAAGTTTGTAACTATGTAATTTTCATTTCTTTTTTTATTTTTTTCTTTTCTTGATTCTGGCCACAAAGTGTATGCGAACTGAAAAATCATGCACAAACACAGTTGGAGAGTTTTTTAAATAAGGAATTTTTTTTACTCTCTATAGATTGTGCTGTATAATTCTGAATCATACTGTATGACCTGTTGTGGCTCAACGACTATCTGTGAGCAAATCATACTGTACGATCATTATTGTACTATACGATGTGCTTTTTATTAAAAATCCTAGCCACCAAGTTCTTAAATCATAAATTTTGAACTGATCGTACTATATGATCAAATCATACAATATAAATATTTTAATACTTACTTAAATTATCCCAAATGATTAGTCAATTAAATCAAGGATTAATTACTTATTGGTGATCGTACAGTATGACATTGTTCGTACCGTATGATAAACTGAGACTATCTTTGATCATCCCGAACATTGTACCGGATGATCCCTTGATTTTTTAACTAATCGTATTGAATGATGTGAACATTGTACCAGATGACCTGAAGCTTTTAACAGATCATACTATATGAAGTGGATCGTATCAGATGATGAACAGAGATAAGTTTTGGTTGTCCCAAAATTCGTCCTGTACAAACATAAGAAATATAACATATCGTATTGGATGATTTTATATCATAATGTACTATATTATTTAGAAAATTTCCTTTTTGTAGTCCTTCATACCAGGACTAAGGATATTTTGACTTCTCGTACTGTACAATCTTGGATCGTACTGTATAAACTGAAACAACTAAATTAAAAATTTAGGATTTCCTGGAGCCTGATTTATATATAAAACTTATGTCTTTTAAAAGATAATATGAGATAGGAACGTGATAAGAAGGGGACTTCTTGAGAGAGAGCTACTTGATGAGATTTTGGGTTTGTGAGAGGAAGGAGAAGGTGAATTTATGAGGGAGGAGTGTGAGAGGATCACACGGTTGCTCAAAGCTTGCTGCACGCTAGATACTCTTATGGCCAGAGACAATCTTGCAGGAAGCTTTCTAAGGGGGGGATCCTTCAAAGTATGTGTTCTGTAAGTTACTTTCCTTCTTCATCAGGGAGAAAAATGAGAAGGTTCGCTATCGTCATCGGGCGGATGACATAGCGTTTGGAACTCTGCCACAATGGGGAAGGTGAAAGTGAGGTTTTCTAAAGGTTTCTTCACGTTGTTGTAGGGGGCAAAAGGAGAATTACTTTTGAGTAGTGAAATTCCCATAGTGGAGGACTCCGAGAAGTGGATAAAGGTCAAACGACGGAACCACTATAAATTTTCTGGTGTGCTTTTTCTGTTTACTGCACTTTACTTTTGTTTTGCCTTTTACATTTGTTATAAGTGCTTGGTGAAAATTCTATTCTTGATCTTTTATTAAGTGATTAAAATTTCACCACTTACATGCAATCATGTTTTAATCATTTGCTTCAGCATCAAGTTAAGTTTTTTTGTTTAAAATTTAAAACAAAAAAAATTAGAACTTTTGTTTAGGATTGTTACTTTATTACAAAAAATTTCCAATTCACCTCTTAGCGCATCTCATTTTTTCATGCATGTCATTAGTTAGGTTCAGGTCTACTTTGTTTTGTGACCTAGCTTAGATCTAGGTTCCACGGCTAACCCAAAATCATAAGTCTCCAAAATCATAAATTTAATCTCAAATTTTTAATAAAATAAATACCAAGTCAAACTAAAATTTTCTCTCCATCAAATTTTGAAGACCAACATAGGTTAGGCTAGGGTGCTTCTGAATTATTTTTAGTATCCCAATGCACACCATACCTTTATACATTTAGCCTCCAAGATAAGTGTTCAAAATATATCCAATCCTAATTAAAACTCCAACATTGTTTCCTTCATATCACTCCTTGAAAATCTAAATTAAAATTTATTATTATTATTTTAATCAAGAGTATTCATAGGAGGCCTAAAACTTCCTATGATGTAATTAACTATAAAAATTGGCCTTCATATGAGATTTAAGACCTGGATAAAAAAAAAAAAACCCATCCTACTTAGCTACTAAATAGGGCAAGGATAATTGTTATTTCGGGAAAAATTTAAATTATAAGAGTATCATTATCATCACATTAAAACTATTGATAATAGAAAATATTTTCTTTCTTTGGCAATATATATCATTTATTAGCATTCCTTTGAATATGAAATTAATTATAGTACATCTAGATTATCATAGCTAAAAATATGATTGAATGATATTTTGACCCTTTGCAGTCATACATAGTTCGAGCTTCTTGAGTTTAAATATGATAGTGATTGAATTCAAAGTTTTGTAATCCGAACCCATTAGATAAGGGTATTTTCACCTTTAGAGGTGATATATCATTCATAATGATATGTTTAATTTCAAAATTTTAGATCTACTCACTAGGTCTATTGATACTAAAATTACACTCCATATATTCAATTTTAGATCTACTCAAGCGAAAACCTTTAGACTCTAAAGTTCACCTCCATAATTCAAGTTTACCTTCAACTCCCTCTTTAGTCTTATCAACAAGAAGAATATCGTCAGAAAAAAACATACTCCAAGGTACATCCTCTTGCAAATGTCTAGTGAAAACATCCATGACTAAAGCAAAAAGATATGGACTTAAGGCTAATCCTTGATGTATTCCAACCGAAATAGGAAAATATTTAGTCAAACCACCTTGTGTTTGAACACAAGTAATAGCTCCTGCATACATATCTTTGATGATTTGAACATAATATAATATTAATTAATTTATTATAAAAAATTTAATTTAATCTTTTAAATTTCTTAAAAATTCTCCAAAAATTTTTTTATTTAAATTTAAATTTTTTAAATTTATTTAAATGTTTTATTAACTTTTAATTATTTTTTATCACTTAAATTATTTTTTTTTCATTTTTATTATAATTTATTTTATTTTATTTTTTATTGATTATAGTTATATTTTACTTAATTTTATTTTATTTCATTTTAAATTTATTTTTTTAATTGTTTCATTAAAGCATTAAAATTTTAAACCCTTAATTGTGGTTTGAGCATAGTTTGACTTTTTAATTTATTTGTGAATTATATTTTTTTTATTTTAATCTTCATTTATTATGTTATTTTTTTGAAAAATATGCAATTTATTTAATAATTTTTCTAATTTGTATTTAATTAGTTTTAGAATTTATAAATTTAATACATATATTAAATTCTTTTTCTATAGAAGGAATTTAGGGTTCATGATTGGTTATTCAAATTACCTCATATTATCAAATGATTGATTCCAAAGGTTAAGGATAACCTAATGAACAATCATTGAAAATTTGAGGTCAATTGGATTAATTATTGATTTTATATTATTTAATGTAATTAATATTTATATAAACCCTAAGTTAGAAATAATATTATTTTAATTAAAATTTTATGAATATTTTATTTTCATTTATTATATATTAAATTTATAATCTAGTGCAATTTAATTTATAATTTTATAATTTTTATTTGATTTATAATGAATTTTAAATATTTAAGGCCCAAAATAGGGTTGCTTTTAGGATTTGTTAATTAAGTGGATTAATGACTCTTTATTAATTCAAAATAAAATAGGAAGGATTAAAATGTCATTAAGCATTCTAGGTTTGAGTTTC
This sequence comes from Dendrobium officinale, assembly GCA_019514585.1. Lineage (NCBI taxonomy): Eukaryota > Viridiplantae > Streptophyta > Magnoliopsida > Asparagales > Orchidaceae > Dendrobium > Dendrobium officinale. The sequence goes on along the minus strand of CM033682.1, from coordinate 24,147,898 downwards.
ATCCATATTAGAGCTAAAGGTCAAAGTTCCTAGAATTCTTTTAAGTTATCTAGACACAACCCTAAGTTCAATTACTAAGGTGTCCCTTGTTGCGGATCTATGGCTTATGATTTTGATGATAGCAAACATTCTTTTTCTCTATGACTGCTTTCTACTAACATTTCAGGTCCACACGATCAGACTGCAATTTGGAACCAGCTCAAGATTGGGTAGACTAGGTCTGTGTCAGTTTGTAATCTTTTTCCTTTCTTGAGTCTGTTGAATTTGGTGTGGCATCTGATGATTTGTAACTTGGAAGATTTTCTGTTGTGCCCTAAAAGATTTATATTTTTTGTAACATCGTCCGGGACGATATTTATATCGTCCTGGACGATCTGACTAAAGTAGAAACCCTAATTAGGGCATCCTCATTAAAGCAACCATCTTTTTGCAAAACACAACATCCTGGACGATTTTATATCGGCTAGGACGATCGGCTCAATTCAGCAAGAATGTGCCGCCATATCTACTTAGGAAATACTTATTTTTGGACATCGTCCCAGTATATCGTCCTAAACTATAAAATATCATCCCGGACGATCCAGAGCAATTTTTTCAAAATTTCTCAAGCAGTTTTGGAAAGCAATTAATGGGGATTTCGTCCAAGCCGATCGCAAGATCGTCCGGGACGATTAGACATCGTCCAGCTTCATTTCAGGGCAATATTCAGGATGATTTTCCTCATATTTGAACTAATCGGCCAGGACGATATGCCTACCGTCCTGGACGATAATGTCAGCAACTTGCATTAATGAGCTCATTTTTCGCTCTTCTATTTAAGCTATGACAAGGCACTTTGTAAGTGTCTTTGGTAGCCATTGTAGCTTCGTTCTTGTGGGGGAAACTTGAAGAGAGAGCTTGAAAGGAAGAGAGGAAAGGGTGGAGTTTGAGAGGGAGAAGATCCTGTGAGGGGGGTGGGGGGGACTCAAGGGAGTGTGGTGGGGGATCCACACGGTTGCTCCGGCGAACTCGCACCTTAGTATTATCGGATTCAAGGCTTATCTTGAGGGAAGTTCACCAAAGAAGAAGATCTCTTTGGTGTCAAAGGACCCGGCGACTCCGCCACACCGGGGAAGGTGGAAGTGATTTTGTAAGGGCTTCTCCGCCTAGCTGTGGGGACTAAAGGAGAGACACTTATTTTAGTACAATACTTGGAGGGTGCCTCCAAGGAGTGGACGTAGGTCAAGGTTTGACCGAACCACTATAAATCCGGTGTGTTCTTTTCTTATTATCGCTTCCGCTTTTATTTAATTTCCGCACTTTATTTGTGGTGATTTTGGTTGGAGTTTTATCATTTGTTTTAAAGTTTTCCAATTCACCTCTCTTTTTAATTAGCTTTGGGCCAGTTCTATAGGGCTTAACATCCCTAACAAACTTTCAAGTGGTATCTGAGCACTTTCATACCTAATATTCATCAAGTCTTGCGATTTATTATCTCTAACCCTTGCAAAACAAATGTACAATCCATGCAAAAATAAGGACCAAATTCTCTATAGTTTTATCACCATGATTTTCCAAATATTTAGGCCAAATTGTGACCCAAACATTAGAAATTTATGTGAGAATAATGGAAACTTCAATTGGGTTTGAGAAAATTATGGAATATAGATAACATCCCATAATACATCTCAACCAAATTTGAAGCCAAAATAATGATTATTTATGGAGTAATTAGAGAAAATTAATGGGTATTCAAAGTGAAATTACTTCCTAAACATGCATCATATTCCATGGATTTTATTTTCAAAATGTAGAGATCTCTTCCCTTAATCCGTGGAGCCTACAACATGAAAATTGGCCAGTGGGTTATTTATATGGCTTATTGAAGTTTTGGGTTTAAATTTTCATTTAATAATCAATTTATAGCATTTAGTTATAGTCGGTGCCGCATGGCTTACGATTTCTAGGTGGCATTGCACCCATAAGGAGAAAGGAAGTATTTAAGCACTAAACCGTGCTGGCATGGCTTATAGCTATTTGATCTCATGTAGTTATGATCGAATGGTCAAGATTTATTCAAATGATTCTATAGTTTGTAGGGTAAAACAAGAGCTCTGATACAACAAGATCTCATCCGTCCAAAAAGAATATAAGGAAATAGATGAATGAGATTCCATTTTATTCTTTTGGCCAACCAAAACACCACTTTTTCATTGGCCTTAAATAATGTTTTAAATGCATTCTAGTGGAAAAAATAACTTATAGAGGTTCCTAGGGGTATAAATTACCATTGTAGGAATTTTAAGAGCTTATACAATAAAATATGCAAACTATTTTAAACCTAAGATAGAGGCTTGGGTTTAAAATTTACCTCAGTAGAATGGATATTTTGGCCCTGGATAGAAAATTTGCTCAAGGAATTGAAGCCAAAGGTGCAACAAGGAGGAAGTATGTCAGCTTTGGTTGGAATAGTGTTTGGACCTCTCCAAATCTTGTCATTAACAGCCTTCAAACAATTAGTGCTTTTTAGGCAAGTGTGGAGAATTCTCTAGGAAGCATGAATGAATCAACATGATGATTGCAGGAGCTAGGTTGAGAATGAAATCAAAATGTATCTCATGCTTATTTTTCCCTATTCATGCACTAGAGAGGAAATCAATGTCTAGGTGGCTCAGGGTGATGCTCCAGATGCTTTCAATGTGTAAAAAGTTGTTATGGAGCCACTTCTAAGTAAGGGAGTGGACTAAAAAAGGAGTAAATTACCTTAGATCACTTTTAATGGAAATAACCATTAGGGTTAGGTTTGTTCTAAACCAAGGCATGGGCTAGGTTCAAAGGTGCTAGGGAATGTTCTAGAGTCCATTCCAATAAAGAAAATTGAATTGTGTTTAAAAAAATGTAATGGTTTAAGTGGTTTGACCATTTAAGTATTTTTGAACTAATTGACCCCTTTTACTTGTCAATATTAGTCATTCCACATAGGATGGGTTTTAAGGGTCATCTAGAAGTTGATTGAATCAACTTTATGGAGTTTGGTTTAATGGATTTGAAGTTTATGAGAAGGTGATCATGCTTATCCTATATTTGACCATTCCATGGGGGTTGACAAATTCAACTCACCATGATGTGGCTATGCTATAGTTTAGGGTCTATTTAGGGAATCAAATGGACTAGGCTTGAGTAATAAGGCAAGTCTAATTAATCACATACTGAGATTTGACCCAAGCTAGGCTAGTTTGACTAGTCTTGGGTTGAGTTGACAAGGTCAACCTTTGGCTTAAGCAGGTGGAACTAACATGTCCAATCCTTTAGGAGCTTGATAGGTTCAATTAGGTGAGGTTTTATGGAGTGATGAAAGCTATAGAAGGTACATGCAAGGGTTTTAACTATTTCGTTAGTTTGACCTAACTCAAGTCGGTTAACTTGGTCAACCTCTAGCCTATGTAACTAGGGTTGATGAGTTTAGTGTGTGGATCTCCCAAGAGAAAATTTTGGGCAGGGTTTGGGGTCAATAGCCCAGTGTTATACATAGTGCAGTCTACTAGGCAAGTTCAATGTAAATTAGGGTTTACCTCATAGCTATTGAATTAACTATTGTCAGGTTTAGAGTTTTATCTGGCTCAAAGGTATTCAATATTAGTTGAAGGAGTCATAATCTAGTGGCTATGTATATATCATCTATACTAGTCAGTAAATGCAAGATAGAGTGTTAAGCATGGTGGTGTTTAATAGGCCAACATAAGGGACCTAGGACTTGGTTCTTATTTTTTGATGAAGCTATGTAACACTATAGCCATGTGCTGTCTGGATTGAGATGGAATTTTAAAGATCTAGATTTTGAATGACCTCAACTAAAAAAGAGGTAAATAGTAAGAAATTATTTCTTTTTCATGACCTCTCTATTTCTTTCTCTTAGAAGTGAGTTCATAAGGGCGAGTGGTTAAGGAGGATTCAACCATCTTATTGCAGGGTTATTGGCCAGCTCCAATAGCTCGTTAAAGGTCTTTGGTTGATATAAGGAAAGTGTATATCTGAAGAGACCCTATCCCAATCCTTGGGTTAATATAGCCCAAGTGACTACATGCTCTACATCCTTCACTTCAAGAATTTCCCTTTATAAACTTACTATAAAGTTCCTCAAATATTCCACAAGCTCTTCTCATACCATCAATAAATCTTAAAAGCTCTTTTAGGGCTTTTGGGTGTTGGACAATTGATTTATAAACATTCTTTTAAATTTAGATAATAAGGTTATCACTCCTAGTGGCAAGCGAGTAAACAACCTAAGTGCCGACTCCATAAATATTATAAAGAATAGGAAACACTTAAGAGCATGATCAATATCTAATAGAGTTTATCGATTTGAAGGTTTCCACATGATCAATTGGATTTTTCTTTCCCCTGTATGACTCTAGATGTAACCTTGAATTTAGGTGGAGGACTAACTTAGGTGACCTCTCTTGAAAAAAGCATTGATGAGCTGAAGCTCAGCTCTTCTAACTCATTAGTCAATAGGATGTATTCCTCATCATTCATTGACATGTGAGTGGAATCTTGAATAGGTGTGGATGTCAGTGCTTGGTCATCTAGCCTCTTGTCATGAACTATTGAGTCAAAAGAATCTTCAAGGGTGCTCTTCCTTCATAGTAACCCTTTAAGCCCACCTAAGCTATCCTGAATTATTCCATAGCCATCAAGTTGCGATTTGGAATGTATTTGACATTTTCCATATTTAAAAATGACTAATGCTAAATTTGCTCACCGATTAAGGTTCGTCTTATTGTCAATGACATCAATCCACATTTACATCACCTAAGTGGGTGTTAGCAAGCCTACCTGGTAAGTTGGTGAGCTAGAACCTCTGAGTATGGAGAGTAGAATAGAGAGGAAGAAAAAAATATGTTAAGACCTCAAGAAAACTAAGAATCTTAAACTAGCATGGAATCGACCAAAATATTGGCCGAAGTCCCAAACTTCTCCTAAGTACTCCTTATTTAAAGAGTTATGTGGGCTATATATATATATATATATATATATATATATATATATATATATATATATATATATATATATATATATATATATATATATATATATATATATATATATATATATAATACACGTAGAATGCTATATGGACCACCCTAGACACATGTCATCCTTTGATTAGCTTAAAGAAGATGTAGGCGAAAGAACCTCAGCGACTAGTCACTATGGGAGCTCAGTAGTGTCAAGTAGCCTGGAGGAAGTATGTGGGTGAGTGCATCTACAACTTGCTAGCTTGTTGATCTTGTTAATTACTTGTATGGAGATCTCAGGTCACGTGAGAGGAGAGAGAGTTGAGTGAGATGTTGTTGCTGGAAGGGAGAGGTTTCGAATTCTCATGATGTGATGAGTTGAGCATCCCGTAAATAGGCAATTCCATGTAGCTAAGCTTGGTGAACCTTCGTGAAATTGATTAGATTGAAGGAGAGGAAGTGTCTTACATGGCGATCCTAGTACAGGACGAGTGTTAAGTGGTTAGCTTGACGAAGAATCCTTGATTCTTGCCTAAGAAGGGAAAGCTTCTTGGCAGGCCCGAGTGAATAAACCCCATAGATTATGTCAAACGAGTTCGTATCATCGGCCTCCCTTGAGGGAAAACTTATATCTTAAGACCTATGAGTTATGTTCTAAAAACGTTTAAAGGACTATGGGAGAATACACTATGATTCATCTATGATCAATAAAAAACACACATCGTATATACTATGGCTCATGTGATCAAGTCTGAAATAAATAAATACCAAGGTATAAGATTAGTCACCAAAGGTCTAAGTTAGATTATTCTAGATCCTAACTAGACCAAGAAAAATAAATTATGACTTTGTTTGGGATGACTTTCTTCCTGTTTCTTAAAACCACATTATAGTACAAAGATTAAAATTTTTGCACTAGAAAACTATTGTATGGAGAGTTCTTAAAATTTTTCATGCCGGGTAGGTCGACTATGGAAGCCATACATTTATTAAGAGGTTTGATGGAGAAATATAGAGAAAATAAGGAGGATCTACATATGATATTTATTGATTTAGAAAAAGCGTATGATAAAGTTCCAAGAGAAGTGCTATGGAGAGTTCTTGAAAAGAAAGGAGTCAATAATGCTTATATTCAAATCATTAAAGATATGTATGCAGGAGCTATTACTTGTGTTCAAACACAAGGTGGATTGACCAAGTATTTCCCTATTTCGGTTGGGTTACATCAAGGATCAGCCTTAAGCCCATATCTTTTTGCTTTAGTCATGGATGTTCTCACTAGACATTTGCAAGAGGATGTACCTTGGTGTATGCTTTTTTGCTGATGATATTCTTCTTGTTGATAAGACTAGAGAGGGAGTTGAAGGTAAACTTGAATTATGGAGGTCAACCTTAGAGTCTAAAGGTTTTCGCTTGAGTAGATCTAAAACGGAATATATATGGAGTGTAATTTTAGTAGTAATAGGCCTAGTGAGGGGTTTGTGACTTTGGGCGATCAAGTCATTAATAAGAGTACACGTTTTAGATATCTTGGATCTATTGTTCAGAGTGATGGTGAAATAGATGGGGATATTATCAGCAGAATTCAAGTTGGATGGTTGAAATGGAGGAATGCATCGGGCTTGTTATGTGATAGAAATGTACCCCTCAAACTTAAGGGAAAATTCTATAAGATGGTAGTGAGGCCTGCAATGCTTTATGGTGCTGAATGTTGGCCTTTAAAAGAGAAGCATAATACTAAGTTAAGTGTGGCAGAGATGAGGATGCTCAGGTGGATGAGTGGCTTTACCCTTAGAGATAGGATACGTAATGAGCATATACGTGAAAAGGTTGGAGTAGCTCCAGTAGAAGATAAGATTAGAGAAAGTTGCCTTAGATGGTTTGGTCACATAAAACGGCGGCCTTGCGATGACCCGGTTAGGAGAGTAGAGGTATTAGATTTGACTTTTGTTAAGAAAGGTAGGGGTAGACCTAAAAAGACCTGGTTAGAAAATATTAGGAATGACCTTTATTTGTTAGATTTAAACGAGAATTTGACTTTTAATAGGACACAATGGAGAAAAAGGATTCATGTAGCCGACCCCACGTAGTGGGATAAAGGCTTGATGTTGTTGTTGTTGTTGTTGTAGAAAACTATTGTAAGAAGCAGTAAAAAATTTTTTTGCATAGCTTTCTTACAACTTTCAAAAACAGTTTTCTAGTTTAAAAATTTCTAGTTCAAAAATTTTTTATGCGAGAAAGCTTTTTTAAAAAGCAGTAAAACTGTTTTCTTAAAGTAGCTTTTTAGTACAAAATTAAAAAATTGTATACTAAAAAGCTGCTTTAAGAAGCAATAAGAAAGTCGTGCTAAACGAAGCCTAAGTCTATGATATATCTAAACTCAAACTGCGGCAAGGGCATTCAGGCAAGAAACGATTGTTGTAGGCACAATATAAGCACCAACTTTAGCCCTCTTAACACTGAAAGTATTGACATTAGCTAAACAAATGGAATTTTTTTTTTCTTTGTTGTATCCTCTAATATATTTTTACTATATTTCAATTTAATGAGAATATCAAATTGATTGATTTGTCAATGATAAAAATGAAGAAGAGTACCAGTCGCATTCATATTTACAGCACCAGCAAAGGACCTTTGATGAATTCGGTTGGAATTCACGTCATTGGGTTTATTGTCCTATAGATTTATTCTTCATATGAAACCTGTGATTGCCCTAATTCTTTGCTAAAGAGAAACTTCGCTGATGCCATTATTTTTTTTTACCCTGCTTGCTTTGGAAAAAAAAAAAAGTATTCACGAGAAAGAAAAGTCCATAAGCTAGCTCATTTACTTTGCATGAGGGGGATAGACTAAAGCAACTCCAATATTTTAGAAAATGTTAATGAGGTTAACTCATTTTATTTATTAATAGAGTTTATATTTTTATTCTTCTTATTTGTTATTTTGTATAAATATAATTTTAATATTTAATAATAATTTCATAAATTAAAGCAAAAGCAAAATAAACTCAGCCAAAGTAATTCAGAAAACTAAGTGACGACGCATTAGATTTCGTTTGAAGCTGTTTTCCTGTTATTTTTTAAAGCAGTTTTTGAACATAAAAATTTTGTACTAGAAAAATACTTTAAAAAGTAATAAAAATGTTGTCTAAAATGAAGCCTTAGTCTAATGACTAAGTTTCAGTGTTTATTGCCCATTTTTGGGCTAATTAAGCTAACGTCAGCCAAAATAGGGCTGTGACAATGGCCATCGCTAGCTTATTATAGGGCAATGACATTGGTTGTCTCTTGAACATTCATTTTATTAATTATTTAACATAGAAAATTGTGTTTATAAGTCAATATATTTTGTAGGGTGCAACTTAGGCTTCGTTTGAGACGACTTTCTCTCTTTTTTATTGTAAAAATTAAATTTTTTGTACTAGAAAACTTCTTTAAAAACAATAAGAAAACTGTCACAAACGCCAAGTGAGCTCAAACTCAACTGGATAAATGGCAGTGAGCTAACGACTTACGAGCCAAATTTGAATAAATTTTGACTCAACTGGTTGGCTCTTGAGCCAACTCGTTTAATAAATATTAATATATAATGTGCTTATATGTCTATTTGGTTTGTAGAAATAATAGTTTATTCTGACCATCAATACTGCATCAAAATTTATGCCAACTCTACAATTTGTCTCATATGAAAATTTTAAACAAGTCAATAAAACTGCATAAACTGAATTTATCAAAAGAAGTTGGAAATTGAAATCATATTAAACACGAATATTAAAATATGAATTCATTTAATTTTCAGTACACAAATTGTAAATTTAAATTTTTTTTATGCGTGACATCTGATCCTACTACTAACTGATTAGATGGAACAAAGAAATAAGAGAACAAATGTTGATGGATGTAGCTAAGAAATAAAATATCTACAATTACATAAAATTTTAAAATATATCTCTGAATCTCTTATCTTTAAAATTAAGTGGACTAAAAAATAGAAAAAAAAAAAAAGAAATCCAACCCAATATATTGATATTTTGTCCCCAAGATCTAACGAACAAATTAGCAAATAATATAATAGTATAAAACATTGGTAATCTTATCTTTTATGTCTCTACCTGCTAATAAGTCCAGACCAGCAAATTGCACATCGTAGTGGAACAAACTATATATACTGGCTGGAAAACTGTCATTTCCACCAGACCTATCCCTAGCTTCAACCTACCTAGTTTAATATTCATGAATTTAAGCTATCCCATTCATAATAGATTTAGGTTTCATTTAAGATAACTTTCTCATACATTCTTAAAGTAATTTTTTAGTACAAAAATTTTAATTTTTATATTAAAAAATAATTTTAAAAAGTAGCAAGAAAGCCGTCCCAAATAAAACCTTAGACTGAAATATATTCTTATTGGCAATCAAGAAAAATTAAAATATATTGGATTAGAAGGGATTGTGCTCTGTGTTCTCTTTAATGTATATTTAACATCAATACAAATATAGATAATAGTTTATTTAAATTATTAGATTTTGGTGGAAATAAGCTTGTAAGTTAATTTGATATGGATATATTCAAATTTGACTTAAATGTGACTAAATTGAAAATAAAAATTTTGATTTCAAATAATGTCTCGCTTGAATTCAATTTAAATTTATAATGAATCACACAACTTTTTGGCTGGGAGCTTAGGTTTCCAACTAAGAACTTGTGAGTTCTATGCCTTGTTTATGTATGAATTTATGATTAAATTCACATAGCTCAACATTACTCATTGTACAAGTGTTCATAATGAGGGATTCGCTGAATGGAGGTTTGTGTTTGTAATGACCTAAACCATAATAAACCCAAACTAGATTGGCCAAACATCTAACCTTCATGCTTAACTGTTTCAATCCAAATCTCCTTTCTTTTCATATTTCGCATTAACTGTGCAGATTCCTTCCACAATCAACAAATAAATCACATTGATTCTCCCACACAAGTTGCCTTGGATATGATATATGAAACACAAAAAACCTAGGGCATTGCATGTCCTTTCCCCTTGCAACCATCAAGGCCCTTGGCTAAGCAACCACCCCTCTCTCATCCCACCTTCGATTGTGCCACCATAAACAAAATAGTTCCCTTTGGTACCTTTGTTCTCCTTCAACCAAAAGAAACAATTTCTTCATTCACTTTCCCCAAAATTGTGAGCCCTCTTCTTCTATCAATATAGTGGACGATAGAGAACCTTTCCCTCGTCTCCATCAACCAATCGAGTCTCCCTATTTTTTCTATCCTTTACTTCCTTCCTCTTCTTTCTTTTCTTATATTTCTTATAGATCACTTTAATGGCAGCACTATCGAAGTATGCACCTCCATCTTCATAGGAACTGATCATTAGGTCATCTTCATGTAATTTTGGAAGGATTGTGTGCAAATCATTCTTCTTCATTTTTTTTAAACCAAAAAGATTAGCTTAGTATGATTTGGATATTGCAAGAATTGTATAAGTTTATAAATTAACTTACCGAGATAGGTTTAATATTATGGATCATATTTTGCAATGATAATACAATGTCAAAAATTTTTGGTTAATTACATCATATAGATTTTCCCTAATGACTTTCCACAATTTCATTCAAGGCTAATGATGAGATGATTAGCTCGTATTTAGATTTGGTCTTATGTCATCTCATAGTTTATTATATTTTTAATATTAAATATTAAGGTTTTGCTCATAGAACTTTTGAATTAAATTCCACTGAAGATGGCAGTGCGAACATTACCGTTGCTAAGTCCCAAGTCTTGGATGAGAAAAATAGAGGGTTTGTGTTAGTTAGTTGACTGCCAACGTAAAATTTATCGAATAATCATGACATGAATCCTTCTTTACGCCGCGTAATAAGACAAAGGATTGATGTTGTCATTCTTGTTATTATTGTTGTTGAAGATGGCAGTGGAATCTCAATTAAACAGGAAGTTTAGTGCCAATGATGATAAGTAATTCTTTATTTATAAAACTATAAATGCATCCTTTCTTATTATGGGTGTTATCCTCGTAACTTTAGTTTCTTAGATATTGTAGGTTGTCAATTCATTCAATACTCAATTATTTCTAAACATGTCTTAGTAAATGTTATTTTTTGTGCATAATGAATTTACTATGTCATAGAGATAATTTCTCCTTGTAATACTATTGCACCAACTCCTATGTATTAAATTTAATTTTTCTTAGGAGAATCTATTTTCACACGTATTATTTCTAATAAATACAATAAATATTATCACTGCAAACCATATTTGTTAAAAAATTAAAAATTTCCATGCTGACTAAGTAATACTTACTGTAAACTTGCTTATGAAAAATATAGAAACTGAATACATGTGTGTAGTTGCATGTGGTGAGTAGATTTCTTTTATTTTTTGGCTAGTCCACTATTGTTGTTCATGCTGTACACTACATTTTCTTTTAATTTAGGTTTTAATAGATATGAGTTATTTTCTATCTTTAATTTATCAAATTCACTTAATGTAAGATTTTTCTCATAATAGATTCTACTGGAGCGCTTGTTGGATCGTAACCTTAATGGTAGATTTATCAACAATAAAATTATATATAATGTGTTAAGCTTTTCTAGTATGTTTTTTATATTTATCTTTGAGCTTGAGTAAAATTATTTTTGTAGTTATTTCTTCAATTTTCTTTTCTTCTTTTGTTGTTCTTTATGGATAGAATTATATTTGATTCATATTAATGAAATGATATTTTTGTTTATCTTACATTACTTACTCTAATATGTCCTATTCATATTACTTGTATATAAACTTTCTTTTTGTGAGTACAAAATGAATTTTCTTAACCCTTCCGCACATCCCATGTTACCATGGTATACCACCTTTCTATGTCAACCTGGTGGCATTTCTAAGATACTACATTCAGTAAAATGCAAAATGCCTCCTTGGATGGTAATAGAGAATTAGAGAAATCAAATATACATTATTCACTCAACTCACTTCATAGTTACTAAATGAGTTGAAGGGTCAACGACTCTCTATTTTCTCTGCTCTGAGGCAACTCCAAGACGATTTAGGGCTCCCTCCACTATTCACATCTTTCTTCGATTTTTGGTTGTTCTTTCTTGCTTTCCGGATTTTTGTCGTGATTTTTATTGTTCGCTTCTCCTCTTTGTTTGTCTTGTCATTTTTTTCTTGTTTTGTTTTGCTTTGGTGTGTTAGGGTTTTGTAATTTTTTTGGAGATGACAACGCCGTCGTCATCTATCCCTCAACCACCTCTTCTGAATGGCAAATCCTATTATTTTAAGGAAATGTTAGCTATTTCTTCATCATCTTCTTCTAAACTTCCCTTTGTACATTCTTCCTTCAAAGGGTGCCCTGCTTTGTTGCTTTATGATTCAGTGGTTTCCTTACTTACTGCTCCTTTTGTGCTTGCTCTTGTGGGGAAATTCATGCTTAAGTGGCCTACTTTAGATGTCATTTGAAAGTTCTGCTTGAATCTAAAATTGTCTGGATTGTTTCAGGTTAGTTTATTGGACCCAGATATATATATCGATTCAACTGAGTAATGATTTGAACTATGATCGTATATTTTCTAGGAGGTCATATTATATACAGGGCTGTCAAATGCGGTTGCTTAAATGGTCTCCGGACTTTGATATGCATTAAGAATTCTCCATAACTCCGATTTGGATTTCTTTTCCTAATCAACATTTACATTTTTTCAATTCTCAAATTTTATTTGGTTTGGCCTCTATTTTCGGTAAATCGTTGCAAACAGATCAAGCTACAACATCCATTTCTAGGTTGCCTGTAGCTCATGTTTTAGTTGAATTGGATATATCAAAGAAACATTCTATTGAGGTTTGGATTAGTTCAGAACATAACTTCTATTTCCAAAAATTTAAATTTGAAAATTTACCTATTTTATGTTCTCATTTATGTTTTAATAGATATGAGTTATTTTCTATCTTTAAGTTATCAAATTCACTTAATGTAAGATTTTTCTCATAATAGATTCTACTGGAGAGCTTTGTGGATCGTAACCTTAATGGTAGATTTATCAACAGTAAAATTAAATATATTGTGTTAAGCTTTTCTAGTATGTTTTTTATATTTATCTTTGAGCTTGAGTAACATTATTTTTGTAGTTATTTCTTCAATTTTCTTTTCTTCTTTTGTTGTTCTTTATTGATATAATTATATTTTGATTCATATTAATGAAATGATATTTTAGTTTATCTTACATTACTTACTCTAATATGTCCTATTCATATTACTTGTATATAAACTTTCTTTTTGTGAGTACAAAATGAATTTTCTTAACCCTTCCTCACATCCCATGTTACCATGGTATACCACCTTTCTATGTCAACCTGGTGGCATTTCTAAGATACTACATTCAGTAAAATGCAAAATGCCTCCTTTGATGGTAATAGAGAATTAGAGAAATCAAATATACATAATTCACTCAACTCACTTCATAGTTACTAAAGGAGTTGAAGGGTCAACGACTCTCTATTTTCTCTGCTCTGAGGCAACTCCAAGACGATTTAGGGCTCCTGGCCTCCACTATTCACATCTTTCTTCGATTTTTGGTTGTTCTTTCTTGCTTTCTGGATTTTTGTCGTGGTTTTTATTGTTCGCTTCTCCTCTTTGTTTGTCTTGTCATTTTTTTCTTGTTTTGTTTTGGTTTGGTGTGTTAGGGTTTTGTAGTTTTTTGGGAGATGACAACGCCGTCGTCATCTATCCCTCAACCACCGCTTCTGAATGGCAAATCCTATTCTTTTAAGGAAGTGTTAGCTATTTCTTCATCATTTTCTTCTAAACTTCCCTTTGTACATTCTTCCTTCAAAGTGTGCCCTGCTTTGTTGCTTTATGATTCAGTGGTTTCCTTACTTGCTGCTCCTTTTGCGCTTACTCTTGTGGGGAAATTCATGCTTAAGTGGCCTACTTTAGATGTCATTTCAAAGCTCTGCTTGAATCTAAAATTGTCTGGATTGTTTCAGGTTAGTTTATTGGACCCAGATATATATCGATTCAACTGAGTAATGATTTGAACTATGATCGTATATTTTCTAGGAGGTCATATTATATACAGGGCTGTCAAATGCGGTTGCTTAAATGGTCTCCGAACTTTGATATGCATAAAGAATTCTCCATAACCCCGATTTGGATTTCTTTTCCTAATCAACATTTACATTTTTTTCAATTCTCAAATTTTATTTGGTTTGGCCTCTATTTTCGGTAAATCGTTGCAAACAGATCAAGCTATAACATCCATTTCTAGGTTGCCTGTAGCTCATGTTTTAGTTGAATTGGATATATCAAAGAAACATTCTATTGAGGTTTGGATTAGTTCAGAACATAACTTCTATTTCCAAAAATTTAAATTTGAAAATTTACCTATTTTATGTTCTCATTTATGTTTTAATAGATATGAGTTATTTTCTATCTTTAATTTATCAAATTCACTTAATGTAAGATTTTTCTCATAATAGATTCTACTGGAGAGCTTTGTGGATCGTAACCTTAATGGTAGATTTATCAACAGTAAAATTAAATATATTGTGTTAAGCTTTTCTAGTATGTTTTTTATATTTATCTTTGAGCTTGAGTAACATTATTTTTGTAGTTATTTCTTCAATTTTCTTTTCTTCTTTTGTTTTTCTTTATTGATAGAATTATATTTTGATTCATATTAATGAAATGATATTTTAGTTTATCTTACATTACTTACTCTAATATGTCCTATTCATATTACTTGTATATAAACTTTCTTTTTGTGAGTACAAAATGAATTTTCTTAACCCTTCCTCACATCCCATGTTACCATGGTATACCACCTTTCTATGTCAACCTGGTGGCATTTCTAAGATACTACATTCAGTAAAATGCAAAATGCCTCCTTTGATGGTAATAGAGAATTAGAGAAATCAAATATACATAATTCACTCAACTCACTTCATAGTTACTAAATGAGTTGAAGGGTCAACGTCTCTCTATTTTCTCTGCTCTGAGGCAACTCCAAGACGATTTAGGGCTCCCTCCACTATTCACATCTTTCTTCGATTTTTGGTTGTTCTTTCTTGCTTTCTGGATTTTTGTCGTGGTTTTTATTGTTCGCTTCTCCTCTTTGTTTGTCTTGTCTTTTTTTTCTTGTTTTGTTTTGCTTTGGTGTGTTAGGGTTTTGTAGTTTTTTGGGAGATGACAACGCCGTCGTCATCTATCCCTCAACCACCGCTTCTGAATGGCAAATCCTATTCTTTTAAGGAAGTGTTAGCTATTTCTTCATCATTTTCTTCTAAACTTCCCTTTGTACATTCTTCCTTCAAAGGGTGCCCTGCTTTGTTGCTTTATGATTCAGTGGTTTCCTTACTTGCTGCTCCTTTTGCGCTTACTCTTGTGGGGAAATTCATGCTTAAGTGGCCTACTTTAGATGTCATTTGAAAGCTCTGCTTGAATCTAAAATTGTCTGGATTGTTTCAGGTTAGTTTATTGGACCCAGATATATATCGATTCAACTGAGTAATGATTTGAACTATGATCGTATATTTTCTAGGAGGTCATATTATATACAGGGCTGTCAAATGCGGTTGCTTAAATGGTCTCCGGACTTTGATATGCATAAAGAATTCTCCATAACCCCGATTTGGATTTCTTTTCCTAATCAACATTTACATTTTTTTCAATTCTCACATTTTATTTGGTTTGGCCTCTGTTTTCGGTAAATCGTTGCAAACAGATCAAGCTACAACATCAATTTCTAGGTTGCCTATAGCTCATGTTTTAGTTGAATTGGATATATCAAAGAAACATTCTATTGAGGTTTGGATTAGTTCAGAACATAACTTCTATTTCGTAAAATTTAAATTTGAAAATTTATCCATTTTATGTTCTCATTTATGTTTTAATAGATATGAGTTATTTTCTATCTTTAATTTATCAAGTTCACTTAATGTAAGATTTTTCTCATAACAGATTCTACTGGAGTGCTTGGTGGATCGTAACCTTAATGGTAGATTTATCAACAGTAAAATTATATATAATGTGTTAAGCTTTTCTAGTATGTTTTTTATATTTAACTTTGAGCTTGAGTAACATTATTTTTGTAGTTATTTCTTCAATTTTCTTTTCTTCTTTTGTTGTTCTTTATTGATAGAATTATATTTTGATTCATATTAATGAAATGATATTTTAGTTTATCTTACATTACTTAGTCTAATATGTCCTATTCATATTACTTGTATATAAACTTTCTTTTTGTGAGTACAAAAATGAATTTTCTTAACCCTTCCGCACATCCCATGTTACTATGGTATACCACCTTTCTATGTCAACCTGGTGGCATTTCTAAGATACTACATTCAGTAAAATGCAAAATGCCTCCTTGGATGGTAATAGAGAATTAGAGAAATCAAATATACATTATTCACTCAACTCACTTCATAGTTACTAAATGAGTTGAAGGGTCAACGACTCTCTATTTTCTCTGCTCTGAGGCAACTCCAAGACGATTTAGGGCTCCCTCCACTATTCACATCTTTCTTCGATTTTTGGTTGTTCTTTCTTGCTTTCCGGATTTTTGTCGTGATTTTTATTGTTCGCTTCTCCTCTTTATTTGTCTTGTCATTTTTTTCTTATTTTGTTTTGCTTTAGTGTGTTAGGGTTTTGTAGTTTTTTGGGAGATGACAATGCCGTCGTCATCTATCCCTCAACCACCGCTTCTGAATGGCAAATCCTATTATTTTAAGGAAATGTTAGCTATTTCTTCATCATCTTCTTCTAAACTTCCCTTTGTACATTCTTCCTTCAAAGGGTGCCCTGCTTTGTTGCTTTATGATTCAGTGGTTTCCTTACTTGCTGCTCCTTTTGCACTTACTCTTGTGGGGAAATTCATGCTTAAGTGGCCTACTTTAGATGTCATTTGAAAGTTCTGATTGAATCTAAAATTTGCCTGGATTATTTCAGGTTAGTTTATTGGACCCAGATATATATCAATTCAACTGAGTAATGATTTGAACTATGATCGTATATTTTCTAAGAGGTCATATTATATACAGGGTAAGTGCCCACATCTTCGGAAGGCTAAGGAGACTAGTAATCTGTCTCATAATAGTGAATTAAATTTAGTTGAAATTGTTTGTGTTATTCCTAATCATGTTGCTAATGTGGCTAATGCTTCTCAAGTGCTAGATCATAGTAATGGTTGCTTAAATTTTGTTTCGGTTCAGGTGGAACCGAATCCTATTATCATGGAGGAGTTGGCTAAAGGACAGGAAGTTAATATTAACTCTATCTCTTCTATAGATATTGTTTCTCATAATGTGACTGACCAAAATGATGTGGCTAATCTAAAATAATTATTCTACCTCTGTTAAGCATATTTAAGAGGATGAGTTGGTTAATAACATTGTTGTGGAGGAGGATATTGTGCAAGCTGATGTTATTACTCATGTTATCTCCCAAACATAAGTGGTGAAGATTGGTGGTATTGATGTTCACAATGAAACCTATATGGAAGGTGATGTGTTCTATGATGAAAGAGAAATGCATCTTTCTAGGGGGAATTCAAGTATGGTTAATAACAGTAATTTTCCTTTTAATATTAATTATAATAGTGATGCTTTTACTGACAATGAGGATATGGATATGTTGTCTAAATGCTTTGCTAGAGATGATAATGATACTAGTTTTACCAAAGTTTGTTGTAGGAGAGGTAGGAAGCCAAAAGCTATTATTTTTCAAACTCCTCGCAACACCCGTTCACATACTTCTCATTAATATTATTTTTATGTTTAACGCTATTATTTGGAAGGTTAGAGTCATTGGATACTTTTCTTCTAAACTTAGAGTGGAAAACTTGTGTCGTATCTACAATGTCTCGCTTCTTGTTTTGCTTGAGCCCCTTATCTCTTCAAATAAGTTACTTAGTATTGTTAAATTTTTTGGTTTTAAACATGCCTTAACTAATGTTGCTAATAAAATTTGGGTTTTTTTGGAAAGATTTTGTTAGGGTTGACATTATTGGTGATTTTAATCAAGTTATTCATTGTAATATTGAGAGTTCTAATTTGCAATGTTGTGCTTCCTTTGTCTATGCTGCTTCTTCTTATTATACTTGAAAGGACCAAATAATTTAATTTCAAAGTATTTGTAATCTTCCTTGGCTCGTTGGAGGAGACTTTAATACCATTGCTAACCCGTTTAAGCGTATAGGGGGCTCTCTCCCTATCTATCATTCGATGGAGGATTTTGATAACATGATTATGGATTGTAACCTTATTGATATTGGTTTCTCCAGCGATAATTTTACTTAGCATCGGGGGAATTTATGTAAAAAACTAGATAATATTTTATTTAATGACTTTTGGTTAAATTCTTTTGATTATTCTAATGTTGAACATCTTAGCAAAACCCTCTCTAATCACTCTCCTCTTCTCATTAAATTAAGCCAAGATTGAAAGATGTTCCTTCTCAATTTAGATTTCAAAACATGTGGTTACTTCATGAGTCTTTTATGAATGCAGTGAAAGATAACTAGCTTGCCCCTTTATATTCGAATAATTCTATTTATGGTATGTGTAGATTGTGGTATAAGCTGAAAAGGCTTAAGTTTATTCTTAATTAGTGGAATCACAATGTGTTTAAGAATCTTTTTTCTAACATTTAATTAAGGAAGATAAAGTGAATTTCCAGGAGAATCAATGCCAATTAATTACTTTTGATGCTAACTTTTGTCTTTTGAGAGAGGCTAAAGATGGGCTTTATAAATTACATGCTCAGGAGGAAATATTTTGGAAACAGAAAGCGACTATCAAACATCTTGTTGAAGGTGACAACAATACAAAATATTTTCATGCCTTGGTTAAGAGGATAATATTTTCTTGTCTAAGCCCACTTTTTTGGTATGAATTCTGAGTTGGTGGCTAAGCCTAATGGTTTCATAACCAAGTTTTTCCAGAAAACTTGGCATATCATAGGTAATGATCTCTTTTATGCTATTCTTGATTTTTTATGGTAATTATATACCTAAATTTTTTACTGCTGCTTCTATTGTGCTTATTCCAAAGAATAATTCTAGCACTTATTGGAATGATTTTAGACCTATTAGTCTTTTCACATTTTATTATAAATTGATCTCTAAAATTTTGATGAATCACTAATCTATTTTTTTGCCTAAGCTGATTTCTCCTTTTCAAATGGGTTTTCTCAAAGGCTGTGCCATTACTGATAACATCCTTTTGGCTCAAGAATTTTATCATGATTTGGATGCTAAAGTGAGAGGTGGTAATAAGATTTTGAAACATGATATTGCTAAGGCTTATGATAATATTGCTTTGAATTTCCTTTATGATATTATGAAGTTATTTAGTTTTGATTTAAATTTTATCAATCTCATTAAGCTTTGTATTGAAAGCCCTTATCTTTTTGTCATTATCAATGGTAATTCTAATGGTTGTTTTAAAGCTTCTCATGGCCTGAGACAGGGTGGTCCCATCTCTCCGGCCCTTTTTATTATTGCAACTGACTACCTTTCTAAAGGTCTTGCTGATCTCTTTAAGAAGACCCCTAGCTTTTATTTTAAAACTTTATGTGGTTTTCATATTTCTCATTTATTCTTTGCAAATGATTTTATTATTTTTACTAATGCCTCTTTAAATAGGATTCATAAATTGTCTAGGTTTTTTCAACAATTTGAATTGGAGAGTGGTCTGGCGTTTAATAAACATAAATGTGGCTTTATTTCTACTAAGAAAGTTTCTCTGGACCACATTGTGGATATTAAGAATTTAACTAGTTTCAGTAAAGTTTGTTTACCTTTAAAGTACCATGGTCTGCCTCTTTATAAGGGAAGAAAGAATTTTTTTTTTTAATGATTTAATTTTAGTTGTGCAAACAAACTTTTATCTTAGGATTCTAACTTTCTTAGTTTTTGTGGTATATTAACTCTTATTAAGAGTGTCCTTTGCTCTATCTCTTTTTATAGCTTTCAAAATTTTGCTTCCTATGTAGGCTGTGTTTAAGAGAATTGAAAAAATTATTAATAAATTCTTTTGGAAAGGGGTTAGTAGCAATTCTAAAATCCAATGGCCTTCTTGGAATAAATGCTATGACACTTTTGATGAAGGGGATTTGGGGTGTGTAAGTCATTGAAGGATTTGTCTTATTCCTTTTCTTTTAAATTATGATATATTTTTTGTGCTAACTTGAGCCTTTGGGCTAAATTTATGAATGCTAAGTATTGTGGGGAGAAGCATCCCGCCACGTATTATTTTAGCAAAAGAAATTCTAAAGTTTGGCATCATCTTTGCAAAGTGAAATGGGTGGTTGAGCCGTCTATCTGTTGGGGCCTTGGTGGTGGTAATACTTTCTTTTGGCAGGATCGTTGGTTGGGAGGCCAATCCATTAATTCTATTATTAATACTTCTTCCAATGCTTCTATGAAGGTTAATAATTTTTTCACTGATAATGGTTGGGATATTGAAAATCTCTGTAATGTGTTACCTAAATTTATAATTTAGTAAATTTAACAGATCCCTTTAAATACAAGCTCTCTTGATGTTCAGCTTTGTGGTTTAACTAAAGATGATAAATTTACTTTAAAGGATGCCTAGAATTCCTTTAGAGCTAAGAAAGAGGCTTCCAATATTTTCAAAATGATATTGCACAAAAGTATTCTTTTTTATGATTTTTGTCTTTGTTTGGCATATTTTAAATAATTTCATCCCTACGGATGACAATTTTATTAAATATGGTTTCATTCTTCCCTCTAAATGCCAATGTTGTTATCATATGGACAATATACATCATGTCTTTGTCTCTGGTCCTTGTGTTGTTAAGGCATGGACTTATTTTGAGGATATTTTGCACTTAAACTATTTTAATGCTAAGGTTTCTATTTATGTTTTACTTAATTGCTGGTTTATTAATTATAAAGGTAATATCAGGAATGTGATTCCCTCTCTTATCCTTTGGTTTTTAAGGTTGGATAGGAATAATTCTCATTTTAATGGTGTGGTTATGAATCATCATAGGATTATTCAAAATGTTAAAGAAAAAATTAGGGACCTTTTTTCTGCTAAGTTAATTTCCTCTAAGAATTTCAAGAATTATCACATAGTTGTTGTTGACTTTAGGATTAATATTGATGTGGATAATTGTCATAAGGCCCCTAGAAGTATCCTTTGGTTGAAACCTCTTGATAATTTATTTAAGTTAAATGTGGATTCTATTTACACTAAGACTTTGGTGGGCTGTGGTGGAGTCATCATGGACTCCAATGGTAATTGCATTCTGGGTTTTGTTGGTCCTCATTATAATTATGATGTTAATACTGCTATCACTTTTGCTTTCCTCTATGGTTTAGGGTTGTGTTTCTCTCTTAGTTCCATTAATATTATGGTGGAAGTTTGTTCTTCTTATTGTTATCAGTCATTTATTTAGACAAATGTAAGATTTGCTCTTATAAGTTGTTTTACATGAGGCGGGAAATTCAGAATTTGTTGAGCATGCTTAATTTCTCCTTTCCTGCTATTGAGGTGGATGGTAATGCTTGTGCTAAAGCCATAGAAAGATGGGGTTGTGGGTTGGATTCTATGAAGGATTTCTCTATTTCTAATTTACCCCTTCATGTTAGGGGTCTTTTAAATATGGATAAGAGTGGTGTTCCTTATGTCATTTCTTAAGGTGGTTTGGGCTGCTATTTTTTGTTGAATTCCTGTTGTTCTATGTTTCTTTTTCTTGGTTGGTTGGTGCGTTTGCATATCAACTAGGTTACTTTTGAGTTCTCCCTACTTTTGTTGAAGCATTATGCTACTGGGTACTTTTCTCTTTGTTGTTTGGAGGTTGCCTTGCATTTTCTATGTTAGCTCTCAATTGTTATGGGAGTGTGCTGCTGGGAACTGAGAGGCCTGGTGGTTTTGGCTCTTTCAAAATGGCTGGATGTTATACATTCACTCTCTTTTATATTTCTGGGAGTGTGCTGATGTGTCCGTAAGTTTCATGAGGGCCATGAGAAGAGTTTTTTGGTTTTGTTGCCTCCCTAATTTGGAAGCCTTTCTCAGGTCTTTGGCTTATCGGCTTCCCTTTTATTTAATCTTCCTGCTATTTCATTTGTGTTGGTGCATGTTGAGGCAGGGTAATTTTCCCTTTGCTGCTATTTTCTAGGCTTTTGGGTTCTTGAGGCATATTGCTAGTTTGTTTACCGGCTATTTGAATTTATGGATTAGTGGTTCCCACTTTGCTCTTAGTGGCTTGATGTTGTGGTTGGGGTTGGCTACTAGGATCAAGGATCCTCTATTTTTTTTCTTTGGTTTCTTAGCATGGGGTTATTGATATGTTTCTTATGTAGTATTATCTATTTCTCAACTGGTGGCTTAAGAGATGGTATACACTTGTATTGGTTTGTGTTAATTTTTGTGGTAGTTTTGACATCCATTGGTGCTATTACCAGATTATGCTATATTTCTACTGCTATTTTTGTTTTTCTATCTATTTTTATAGAGTGATTTCAATGTAGGTGATCGTGTATTGAGCCACTCAAGAAGAATTTGGAGTTGAATACTATTTTTTATACCTTGGTTTTTTGGGTACTCACTCTTGTGCACCGTAGAATGTACCTAGGTTTATGTGTACTTTTGCTTAGTAGGGAACTCCAGCTCATAGGTTTTTTTACTTTTATTTTTATAGCTCTTCGGAGCAATAGAGAGCTTGAGTTCCTTCTAAGGACCGTGAAATCTTTTTTTTTTTAATTAACGTGTAGGCCTCCTCATGGGTTTCTCTTAAAAAAAATAAATAAAAACAAAAATAAAAAAATGTGTTGAAGGGTTTACCAGAGTTATTTGTTAAAACTTTTTAGTTATACTATCTCATATTCTCATTATTTAGCATTTTATGATTTTTATTTGTTTAGCATTTTTAATTTTTAAGTATTTAAGTTTTTACAATCTTTCATTTGTAGTTAATTCAAATTGAAGTGTAAGAGGTATAATGCTTTAATGATATCTTCAAGTTGGAGTGTAGGAGTGTTCGAGTCTAAAATATGTAATTTGACTTTATTTGTAGTTTGCAATCATATAATGTATTAAAACATTATTTATTATGTTATTTTGTAAGAAATGTATTAATGTAACATTGTAATTTCAATTTGTGAAGCCATTTACGCAATAGTTTCAAGTTTTTAGTATACATTACCTACTTACCTTGTAATATTTCATGTATTTTAATTGCAAGTTAATTTTAAAATCTAATATTTCAATGTATCTATTTACTTTTGGTTTGGGTCTGGTTGACCCAAACCTGAACCAGGTTGGGTTCAAGTCAAGAAAAATGACCCAAAACCATAATTATGTCATGTTCAATTCAGGTCAAATTCAAGTTTGACCCGAACAGGACCCGATGACCCAAATTAACACCCCTATTGGGGAACCCAAGTGGATCTATGAGAATAATCTAGGCAAAATATTTTACATAGCAAGCTAAAATTACAAAGTAAAAAATATGATAAATACATTAATTATGCTTATTTTTTTAAAATATTTTCATTTTTTTAAAAAATTTAGGATTCTCTAAAGATTCTAAAGACGATGATATAAGGTTTAAGATAGGTTTTCCAAAATGACTCATCTACTACATTATTTTAAAAAAAATGATAGTTCACATATTTTAAACTAATTTTTAAAAAGAAGTGTTAGGTTATTTGATTTGCATGCTACTATTAATCCAAATAGAATTTTTAGATTTATCTCATATTTTTAAAATTTATTCTTTTTTTGTGCTAAAATCAAAAAATTTTGTCCATTTTATTTAGAAATTGATGGGCACTTTGAGTTTGTAAATAAAACTTTGGGAAATTAGCTTAGTTGTCATCTTTGGCATAGTTTAGCTAATTGAGATTTACATTTAAATTTGCTTATAATAGTATCATTTTAAAAACTACAAAGAAAACACCTTTGAAACAGTATAGGAGTATAACCCTAAGAGACCTACTAATTTGTTTATATAAAATCCATCTTATGCATTATTTCTTCAACATTTATATTTATAAGATATTATATGATCTTTTTGATGATGTAAGGAAAAGGTTCAAATTGAGTAATACAAAATATTGTTATATTGTAAATTATAATAGTTCTTTAAGGGATGATAATGAGTGTGATTATATTTTGATATGCATTCATCTTTAATGTATTGCTACTACCAAAAAGAGAATATTGTTACAAGCAATGTGCTGTAATCTCTTAAAATTTATTTCAAAACTGGGATGTATTGTATATTTTCTTAAAATTTATCTAACAAATTTATTAGTCTAATTTTTAATGTTGAAAATTTTCTTTCATGCCTAGGAATTATCCAACCTTGAGACTTGTAAACTTGCCCACATATGATATTCATGCTTGTGAATTGTAAGTATCATCTTAGATAAGCTTCTTTGAGGTGGAATCAACATTTTTTCTTTGAGATTCCAACAAATGTTCTTAGTTAATGAAAGAACCATGCACCTTCAAAAGATAGATGGCTGAGCAGTGTAGGAAATGAGAAGATTGCTCCAAATATAGTGGATGAGTGCATTTACTTCAACTTTTCAAATTAGTGTTCATTTTTGTATGGTTGAATTTTTTCATCACAAAACTTTGGCTAACAAACTTGTGATTTGATTTTAAGTCAAAATCTACCACCATTTTTTGAAATGTTTTTAATTATTCTTGTATTTAATTTTGAGAAAGGGCAGTTTAAAGTTGTGTGAAGTTGGTAGTTGTCAATTAGAAATAGTGGATTGTAGGTTAAAAACTTTGGGGAGGTGATTCGGATGCAATTAGTTATCCATCCATAAACTCCATCAAGTGGATATCCTTTGCAAAGCATAAACAAGTTTGTTTCAAGTGATTTCACTATTAAAAGCTTATTTTGTGGCTCTAATAATTGAATCAAGTTTAAAGTCCAAGAGGCAACAAATTCTACGTTTGTTTCCATATTTGATGATTGGCCCTTCCTACACTAGTTTAATTTTTAAATTTATTTTCCATGATCTTTTCTTATTTTAAAATTCATTTAATACATAAATACCCCTGATTAATTAAAAAAACAACTTGCTTAAATTAATTTAAGAATATCTTATTGTGTTTTGTTTATAGGCTTGGTGGTAACCCCTATAATTCCTTTAGTGAAGAATATTTTAACAGTTTGCTTGATATTTTTATAAATTTATTCACCATCTCTACCTCAACTTCTCTTAAAACCCTAAAACACTTAATTGGGAATCATGTCCACTCCTTTAAAAATCCTATCCTTAATCTTCAACCTCAAAAGCTTGTTATAGCTTGCTTTGAGAACCATCTATATTCAGTCGTCTTCTTACCCAACATTCCACCTGTCCTAAAATAAATATTACCAATTTCATAAGAACATAGTACCCTAAGATTATGTCATTACCCTACCCGATGCAAACTAGTGCATTGAGATAATGAATAGTGTCAAGTTTGCAATTGTTAATTGATTTCCCAAGATCTATTTAGATGGAAATTTTCTTTAATGGTTATAAACATATATCACTATTCTATACCATCCAATAAATACTAAACGAAAATATCCTCATTTTTTAATTTTCTTCAATGATTATACAACAAAAAAGGTCATACATAAACAACATAATATAATCTCTCTCTCTCTCTCTCTCTCTCTCTCTCTCTCTCTCTCTCTCTCTCTCTCTCTCTCTCTCTCTCTCTCTCTCTCTCTCTCTCTTTCTTTCTCTCTTTATATATATATATATATATATATATATATATATATATATATATATATATATATATATATATATATATATATATATATATATATATATCCCTAACCTTCTTAGAAAATAATACATATAAATAAAATAGGACTGAGCAACAACAACTATGTGAGTTATTCAAAACCTACTAAAATATAACAAAAACATCAAACCTTTATCCCATTGGGTGAGGTTCACTACATAAATAATTTCTCTCCATTGTTTCATGTTAGAAGTCAAGTTCTCATTTAAATCTAATAAAAAATGGTCAAAACCTACCAAAATACTCAATAAAAATAAAGAATGAAATAAATGAAAGTATAACATCATATAAATAGTAAAATAAACTTAAACGAAACTAATATGATACCTATAACATATACATGCCTAACAACCATGCATAGTGTTATTATGAAAAGTAGTATCAATAGCAAGAATTGTAAAAATAAATAATGTTAGCATTCATGATTTTTGGAGAAATAATATTTTATATTTTTTTCACCTCACATACCTTAACTTTCACATATACCTCAACTTGTTCATATTCCCTTATTACGCCTTATACCTTAGGGTGCCAATAAATAGCCTAAGCAATCAACCCATCGTAAGCTAGACTTAAGAATTTTCTATTTGGTTTGAACCATTTAGTAAATGGGTCAGTTTTGGGTTCACCCATAAACTCAATTTTGACTTGGAAGTGACTCATTTATTTTTTTGTTTAAATTCTTTTGCTTGTTTGTGTGATATTTTTATTTTATTTTTTCAATTAACCTAAAATTGATAGTTGATAACTTGCAAAAAATTATAAATAAGCTTGAATAGTCATCTTTGGAAGAACTCTTCTATCCCAATCAATTGAACCCATAACTCTACTACAAATTCTTCATCTCACAATTCAAAGCCTCATCAAAGCTAATTAGACATTCCACCACCGTAGTAGACTTCATACTCAAATCATCAGCAATAACACCAACCTTATTGGATGATATAAAATAAAAAATTCATAATATATTGTTACATCTAAGCATCTCATCTCCTTAAAGTTCATCTCCTTCTAAGTGAATATATACTTCAAACTTTAGTGATATGAATAAATCTCATAACTCAAAAATAAAAATATTGGCTCTAGTTTCTTAGTATAAATATCATATCCATCAACTTTAAATTCTGAGTCAAATTGTTCTTCTAATATATCTATATATGTTTGACCTCATTTTTGTATGAGATCATTAGGACCAATCCAGAGTGCAGATCAATTTAGACTCAGATTAATCTAGACCCTAGATCAATCTAGACTCCAGATCAATCCAAACCAAAAATCAATCCTGACCTCAAACTAATTATAAATCCTAATATATATCTCAATTCAAAACATAATACATACTTCAATTAATTCAAAACTAAAGTCAAGATTTTTGTCAGCTCAAAATTAATCCATACTTTAATCATTCAAACCTCAATCAACCCAGACTTTAGTAAATCCAGTCTTCAAACCCAAACTTCAATTTACCTTTGATCGAACCTCTAATCAAGTATCAATCATATACTTTCATTAGTAATCATCTAGTTGATTGTTATTAATATGGATAATAAGTATAACTCAAATTCAATCAATTAAATAAAAAAATCCAATTCAAATTAAGAAATCCAAATGAAAACCCAAGGTTAAAATCCCTTATCCTGAAAGCCTTTATGAGTAATTTTTAAAAATCATCAAAACTAAATCAATTGACCTCTGATTCATGATATATCTATTGCATATTGATTGGGCATTTTCCCAGGGTCTACCTCCAAATTTTAGCTCATTATGAGACCTCTAGCTCTAGAAGGAGAATTTATTTCTAAAAGTTGTAAAACCATTAAATATTTATGGACTATGCCACTAGACCTATCTCCTTGTGGATTTTAACCTTGACATCCTCCCCAAAACCTTTAATCATTTTTAAGCCCTTGATCATGATATATTTAATATTAAACTACATTTTTGTGAACCCACTTTGACCCCAAGTTGACCAAGGGTCAAAATGACCAAAATGCCCATAAATGGAAAAAATTAAAGTTTCCTCCGAACTTCAACATGGCCTAGTCAAACCAAACACTAAAAACTCATTTAATGCGCTCTAAACATCATTAGGAATGTATTGGACTCAAACCTAGGACCTAGGTCAACCTGTTTGGCCAAGTAAACCTAGGTTGACTAGAATGGACCCTTATAGGTATAAAGAGTCAATTTGATCCAAATGACCATTCTAGCCCTTGGGACCACCTCCACATTACTCCAATAATCTGAATAAACATGTTAGGTCCAAACCCAGACCTTGGGTCAACCTGGTTGACCAAATTAACCCTTAAGCCCTTTTTATTTAAACCAAATTCCAAATGCACTCAAACATTATCAAAATCCCTTTATCATGTCCCCTAGTGATCTAGACTTGACTGGTCATCCCGACATAGTCAATAGTTAACTTGGTCAACTAGACACATATCTGGTCATATCCAATCCATAAAAGGATCAATTCAACCCATTCAATCAATTTGAATTCATCAAGCTATCAACCTCACTCAAATACATAATCCAAATGCATTCAATCTCATTTGGTGTCAATTCATTATGAACTTTGACTTAGTTAAACCTAGTCAACACATAATCATTTCATTGGATGAGTTCAATTTGAGTCATTATGGACTTTGAGTTTGTTAAACCTAGTCAACACATGATCATGTCATTGCATGAGATCAATTTGAGTCATTAGGACTTCAGGAAATCTCCAAGTTTCATCAAGCTTTCAAAACATGTTCATTTTATGGCTTGAACTTATCTAAACCATAGGATAAGCATGGCTTAATGGATTTGACCAGGTCAACTTGTTTGAATTTGGTCAAAACCCATCACATATCTATTAGCTTACTTATACACTTGATTAATTCCTTTAAACCTCTCTAAATCAATTCCACCATCAATTCAAACTTTCTCATTCCCACTTAACCATGTTTTTACTTGTTGACTAGTCAAACTAGTAAACAAAGCCATTAAATGAGTGTATGTGGTCAACACTACATTTAAATATCAAATCCTTAGCTTTGCACTCATGTCAAATTACTCTAATTAGCTCATGGTGCCATTTAAATGCATCCTCATATGATGTTAACTAGTTAACTGGTCAAAAAGTTAACAAAGTCACAAATAAAGCTCAACTTATCAAAATATTATACTTACTTACCACATGTCAAATCCATTTGATTCCAACAACTTAATCAATGTCTATAAGCTTCCTAAATAATTCATCATACTATTCCAACCTTCAATGATTCCTAAATCATCCTATATGGATTTAAGGACAATAGTGTTGCAAATATGGGCTCAAGTACTATGATTGATGATAACAAATATTATTGTTTATTTTCTACTGCTATTATTTCATATCTATTTTTTCTGTCTTGCTTACTAACCTTTCAGGTCCACAAGTTTACTTATATTATAAATAAGCTCAAGATCGGATAGACTAGGGTTGAGTTTATCTGTAATTTCAATTTTAATATACTTTTTACATTTCTTGAGTCAAGTCCTATACCTTGTGGACCCCAAGCTAAGAAACCTTGCACACACACACTCAAGGGAGTGGGTTGGTGAGTTAGAAAAAATTTCTAGTTTTTGACCTAATCGTATAGGACAATTTATATAGTATTGGATGATAAGTTAAAAATAGATCCCTAATTAGGGCATCCCTATTAATTAATAGAGATTAAACTCAGCTTTTTTAAGCGCAATGGTTCTCTCTAATAGGTGATTTTGGAGCGATCTAGTTCTCTAATATTCCCTTTCATTGTTTCCTCTATAGATTGTTGTTCATTTTTTATTTCATTTTGTGATTGGTTAGTGTGTTCTAGTCTTCTTACTCTCTTAAGGCCTATTGGCCTTACGTTTTGCTCTTTTTCTTTTGACGGCGGGTGCTCCATCCTCTTTAGATCTGGGGCATTAGGGAATTCCCCCTTCTGCTCAGCTTGCCTCTTCAAAAGTTTTTTTGAGTAATGAAGGTTTTAAAACTAAATCTTGCTCTTTTTGTGATGTTCTTGTCATATCTAGCTCTTCAAAGGATCCTATCTTCTTCTTCATGAAATAGATGGTAAAAGGATTTCCTACTCTTGTAATATCCGATGATAATATTCTTAAACTTGCTAGGCATTTTAATTTCACTCTTGTTGGGAAGTTCTCAGTTTGACGACCTAATCTTGATGTGATACATGTTTTTTTTTTTAAGCTAAAATTATGTGGGAATTTTTCAATCAGTTTGCTTGATGCTAGACATGTTGCAATTTAGTTATCCAATGACCTTGATTACAATAGGGTTAAATAACTTATTATATTCTTAACTATCAAATGAGATTATTGAAATGGACACCTTCTTTCATGTCATAGAGGAATCTCCCATTGTTCCTATTTAGATATATTTTCCTAATTTATGATTGCTTTGGGATTTATTTTGGTACATCTCTTCAAATGGATTAAGCCACTTCCTCTAGGTCGAAGTATTCGGTGGCTAGGATTCTTATTGAATTGGATATCATTAAGAAGCATCCTAAAGACATCTGGCTTGGATATGAAATTCTAGGTATTTACAGACAGTTGAGTTTGAAAATGTTCTGGATTTTTCTTTGCACTGTAAAGGTTATGGGCATTCCATAAATGATTGTTTTGTTGTCCATTCTCAACTTACAAAGAATCATGTGACCCATAAAATTATGGTTGGTCCAATTAATGGAGAACCACATGTTCTTGGAGGTCATATTATTTATAAGGAACTCAAAACATAAATTTGAAGGAACCAAAAGCTTCAGGGAATGACATAAAGATTGGCCCTTTAGATATTTCCATAAGGAGTGAAGGTTCTTCAGATAAGGAAGACAAAGATGGTCAATATAATATTGAGAATATGGATGCTATTGAGGAACAAGCTTTACTTGATGTGGGTGAGAAATATATTGGGGAGAAAATAGGTGATGATCAAAATCACATTATTTCAAGCTCCTTAGTTCATCAAGGATTGGAGGAGAAAAACTTGGATGAGAAAGAAGTGTCACATTGTCAAGAAAATGACCTAAATGATTGTATGATTAATCATGTTAGTGATGATAAGTGTGAAAGTAGATTCGATCCAAATTACAAAAATAAACAGTTGATTGATGGGGATAAGGTTGAGGATATGGAGGAAGGGGAAATTGAATCTCAGGATACTTTCACTCCCAAGGATGGTTTTAAGGGCTCCAATATTAACTCTATGTCACCTCCTATTGGTAAGGCTAACAATAATGAAGAAGGTTATACATTGAATTCAAAAAAAAAGGGCAAGAATATTAAGAACACATTTGGCTTCACCCCTAGGGTCACTAGAGCTTTTAACTAATCTACTATTAATGGTTAAAGCACTCGTGTAGAATATTTGAGGTGTGGGTAGTTCTCTATCTAATGATACAGTTAAGAACTTATGTAGGATTTATGATATTCATCTTATTATTTTAATTGATCCCCTTGTTTTTGTTGCTACTTTGAATTCTACTTGTAGCAAGTTAGGTTTTGAATTATCTTTTGGAAATTGTACTAATATAATTTGGATATTTTGAAATACTTTATTTCTTTAGATATTATCATGGATTGTCCTCAATTGATTCATACTAAAATTACTTTTAACCAAGGCTCTTGTTATGCCTCCTTTATTTATTCTTCTTTCTCTAGATTAAATAGGAAAACTTTTTGGAATCAACTTACTGATTTCTCCTCCTCTATTAATGCTCCTTGGTTTGTTGGTGGGGATTTTAACTATGTTACAAATGCTTCTGATAGAGTTGGAGGTAATCATCCTAATTATCATGCTATGGAGGATTTTAATGATATGATCATGAATTATAACCTTCATGACATTAGTTATTCTAACAATGCTTTCAATTGGAATAAGGGTATTATGTGGCAAAGATTAGATCGTATTCTTTTTAACAATTATTGGATTTTTTTCTTTTCTATCGACTCACATTGATCATCTAACTAGAACGTTATTCGACAATTCTCCTTTGTTATTAAGTATTACTAGAAATAGTTTAAATAAGTTTCAACCTTTTAGATTCCAGAATATGAGGCTTCTGGATGAAAATTTTTTAAATACTATGAAGAGTAATTGGAAAGCTCCCCTTTTACTTCTGATAACGTTTTCTTCATTTCCCGACTTTGGTTTAAACTTAAACATCTTAAACAAAATTTATCCTAATGGAATAAATGCATGTTTAAGAATATATTTACTAGTATATTGATTGTTAAAAAAGATTTTGATAATGCTGACATGGCTTACATACAGGATTCTTCTTTTGAGAATTTGTCCATTTAATTGAAACAAAGAATAATTTTTTAAGGTAAAAAAGTCTTCATAAGTGTAAGGTAAAAAAGTCTTCATTTCCTTAGGTCCTAGAGAAAAAATAATTCTTTTCCCTCCCATCTTATCTTCCTTGGATAGTAGACAATTAAAATGTCCCCCTATCACCATAGACAAATCCTTGGAGCAATAAAATTACATCCTTTCCACAAGCCTCCTCCTTTTGTAGACATTTTTACTTTCATAAATTGAAGCAATCCTCCAACATCCTTTATTAAGAACCTCCAACTCTTCAATAACAAATTGGGGGGAGGACTCCAAAACATGAAAACTAGCAATGCTAGACTTCCAAACCAGCAAATGCCCCAAAACAAGCCTTCTGAAGTTACTTGGGAAAAGCCCCAATCTTAACCAATTAACAAGTCAATATCCCTTCTATTAATAGTTTTTAATTTGGTTTCCAATAAACCAAGAAAAAATACACCATGCTCCTTCACCACCATCTTCAAATATAGAGAATCATTCTTCTTCCTTACTCCTCTATAATTCCAAAAAGCTATGGAAGACATTTTATATGAGGGGATGAAATCCCCACTTTATCTTTATTCTCACCATCCACTCTCATACTCCTTCGAGCCAAGTTAAATGGGCCCTAGGATTTGAGTTGCTTAGAACCCTTCTTTTTAACATTAGAAGAACCACCTTCTTTGCAACCCAAATCACCATTTATCACATCCATATTTATTTTCATATTTCCTTCTCCCAATCTATTATTCCAATCCACATTACCAGGTGAAATAGCAACAACTATTTCTAGGATAACAACCTCTCCTTCCTCAACCAACCTGTCTAAAAAATTGAATTTGTTTTCAGTAATAGAGAAAATAGAGGTTTTGATTGCCATACAATCTTTATTAGTCGTAGCTCGTGAATCATCCAAACCTTCCTGAATCAGGTTTGAACCAGGATCATCACCTTGCTCCCCTTCCTAAGCTGGACCAGAGCACCCTATAGGAACTAAAGAAGAAATTACAGCCACTTCATGGCCAGGTTCCATAAACCTTTCTTCAATAGAAGCATTGCAACATCCATATATTTTTCTTTTAAATTGGTTTCCAATACTTCAGTATCCCTGCTCACTATAGCCTCCACTGGATGGGGATAATTCTACTAAAGATAGGATTTTTAATCCTCCTTTTCCCGTAGTTAACATGCACACATGGACCATGTCCTCCTTTGTCATCACAAGAAACTTAAACCACATCATCAGTAGTAGTTTTGTGACCATCAACCACCATTGGATTTATTGAACTTTACACTTATTTTGAAACAAGATTAGCCTCCATTTTACTCTCCAAGCAGTCCTTCTTGAGGTTTCCAATCCTACCACATTTGAAATAGAGATTGGGGATTTTTTCATATTCGATCTTCTACAAGAATTTCCTAGAACTTCCCTCCATTCAAACTCCTAGAGGAAATTTAGCATCCAACTTAATACGAACACATATCCTCCCAAACTCCCTTCTTCTCCACTAAAACATATTTCCATCAATAAAATATGACTTTCTTACCATAGATGCAATTCTGCAAATATTTATTTCATCCCAACACTGTAAGGGTAGATTTGGCATCCTAATATAGATAGGAGCAATCAAACCCTTTTTGGAGGTAGGAGAAAAGGATGGTGACCATCTATAATTCCTAATGACATGACCATTAACATACCATGCCCCATTAGCACATACAGATTCCAACAGCTCTTTCTCATAAAACGAACAAAGAACCCAATCCATACCCATCATAGTGAGATGGAATCTTCCAAAAGGGGCCCACTGTCTTCTTAGTTCTGAACTAATTACTAGAAATGGGATTTTTCCACCAAAAACCTTGATCACTAATGACTTCTATAGTTTCTTAGAATTCTTTTTGTAAATAAAGCTTAATAGATGAGTCATCCTTAGACAAACAATCACTAAAGTCCAGGTTCAGGACCTTTATTTTATCTTTCTTACTCCAAGCATTTTGTTGAATACTAGTCGACGGTCAAGAAGGAGCATCAGCCAGAACTTCAATAAATCTTCCCAAATCTCCTAAATTACAATCCCAAACTTTTACCATATCTGAATGTTTGCAATTTCATGCACTGCCACACTTGATTCATTACCATTCCCTTTAGCAACTTGCTTAATGTTTGAACTAATTCCTCCCACCTCCACCAAATTGGGTTTCAAATCCTCAGATGCTCTACTTCTAGAAATGTTGTTTCCCATATTGTTCATAACTGTCAATGTCTTTGAAGAAGGAGAGGAGCTCTCATTAATGAATGACTCACCAATCATGGATGGAAGCAACCCAGATTTGATTTGTATTTTGACATTGTCTTCAACTACCACATTATTTTCTTTGCGAATGACATCAAAATTCTTCTTTGATGAAAAAAATCCTCCTTCATTAATGATCAATGGCATTCTCTTTTTTGCATTAGCTTTTTCCCTCAGGATGAAGCCAGATTTTCTTTCTCCAAATGTCGGTAGGGAAGATGAGAATGAATGTGTTGGAACATACGAGCTCCCTAAAGATGACCGCCAAACATCGAAAGGGCCACTGGCCATAGGAGGCCATCGACCCCCCGCCACCATCGGACTCACGTGAAAAACATGAAATCAAAAATTAAGTAACCCGCAACTTCTCTCTAAATTCATGGACCTTCTCTCTCTATATTCTCTCTAAAATCAATTGGTGATATTATTTTATTTAGGAACTTCATAATTAGAGATATTCCTACCATTTTCTTAAAATAATAACTCTACCTCTCTTTAAAAAAAATGATTGATGTTCATCTAATGTACTTTGAATCCTAGTAACTTGATTCCTGAGATTGGTAACCTAATATCCTAAGGTTTGGGGGGGGCTCTATATTTAGGCTATATAGGTAGGCTTGGCTGATAAGAACTCTCCCTAAGTTGCTTAGTTTTGAAAATTTGTTAGGATTGTTAATCCCTTATGAACTTGTCCCGAGGCTAACCAATAGGGAGTGTGAATTGAAAATTTAAAAAATTCTTTAACTAAAAGAAAATTTTTTAATATCTTATAGAGAAAAAGAATTAAATCAATAATAAAAAGATTAATCAGATATTTTACCTAAGTAATTAATCGTAGTAACAATAAAGTGCAAAAAAATAAATAGAAAGAATATACCATATTTATAGTGGTTTGGTCCAACCTTACATATATCCACTCCTCGGGGGCACCCTTCAAGAATTACACTAAATCTTTAGTGACTCTCCTTTATCCCTCATTGCTAGGCGGAGAAGCCCTTACAAAATCACTTCCACCTTCCACTGTGTGCTGGAGTAGTCAGGTCCTTTGACACTGAAGAGATCTTCTTCTTTCCAAAAAAACCCTCAAGTTGAACGTTGAATCCAATGGTACTAAGGTGCAAGCTTGACAGAGCAACCATATGAAACCCCCTCCAAGGATCTTTTCCCTTTCAAACTCCACCCTTTCCTTTCTCTCTTTCAAGTTCTCTCTTCATGTTATCTCCAAAAGAATGAAGATATAATGGCTGCCAAAGAATCTTACCAAGTGCCTTAATAAAGCTTAAGTAGTGGGCTTTGTAAAATCATAATAATCAATTCTAGAGGCAAAGAACATCCAGGATGATCCTGTGATCGTCCTATACGATCAATACAAAAACTTTTCCTTTAAGTCAGATTGCCCACATAGTCTTGTACTATAAGTTCACCAATTTATATAAATCATCCAGGATGATCCTACGATCATCTATGATAATTAGTTCAAGATTGGTGGCAATCAACATATCAATCAACATATCATCCAACAGATAGTTCAGGACATCCAGGAGATAGCTTGTACAATCAAAGGAAATATAGTTTTTGTCTTGGACAATTTAGGAAAAAAAAGTATGTTAGCAAACATCGTCCAGGACGATATAAAAATTTCCAGGATGGTCTGATTGAATAATTTAACCATAATTGTCCCCTAATCATATGATCAATTTAGACATGATTGGCATTGATCGTTCAAGATGATCTAGATCATCCAAAATGCTTAGAAAAAAATATGAATCTTAAATTCTTGCATAAGTATCATTGGTGGCTATTTTCCACGATCATAAAGGATCATCATGGATGATAGAAATTGTCCAGTTGGACGATCAAAATCATCCAGTATGATTAGTTCAAAACTTGAACTTTTGGTTTTGACTTGATCTCACTCCCTTGAGTGTGTATGAGCAAAGAAACCTAGCTTAGCAAACACTTTTACAAGACTTGACTCAAGAAATCAAAATTACAACAATGAATATTATAGAATTTTTATAACATCACATTATTCTACACAATCTTGAGCTCCGATTCTTTGTTGGATGTTGCATGATATTCCTGAAATACTAATATACACACAAAAAATTTAGAATGAAAAATACTAGGAGATATAAAGATCTTTGTTATTATAAAAAATATAAACTCGTGAGCTCGAGTCGCAATAATCTCCCACTTTTTAATGATGGAAAACATTACTAGTGAATTTTCAATCTAAATGTACTTTCTTCTAATCTCCCCCTCACTAAGATAAAAATTTAAAAACAAGGGATAATAAAATATTCTTTATTTTTAATTTTTATTATTATTTATAAAAAAATAAGACAAGTAAACTAAATTAAATGACTAGATAAAAAGATAAACTAAAATAGATACAAAAACAACAGTACATTCTCCCCCTTTGAGATTATCAAAAAAAGTGGATTATAGAAAAAACATAACATAAAAAAATGGACTAAAAATATAAAATGATTCATGATCTAGTGAAGACAATATTTTTATAAAAAACTGTTTTAAAATTTCAAATTTTCTTGGAATGAGAAAGTTATTTCTTAATTTTATTCAAAACTTAGTAAGGAATTTTTTGACAACGCATAACCCAGAAAAGATTAGAAATTCATAAATTATTAGTCCAAGCTCAAGTTCCTTTAAAGGCTCAAAAACTTTTCAAGCCAACAACTAAATCAAGGAACAAATTAAAAAAGGAAACACTAATCTTTTCAAAACTTCTTTCAAGAAATATATCTAATAAAAGAATAATGCAAAAAATGGTGAATCAAGAATCATGATTTTTAAACTTAAGTATCAAAAATATCAATAGATATAAGGGTTTTCTTAAGATTTAAGAAATATAAAAAAAGGTATGCTTACTTTTTATGGGCTCATTTTATGCCTCTTATTAGTTGTTTGGTACACTTCACACATCTATTGATTTTTTATACACTTTATGAATCTTTTGATATTTGGCATCATTGTGTGTCTTTTGATTTTTGATGCACTTTGTGTATATTTATATATTTAGCACCATTGCGTATTTTTTCAGCTTTAGGCTCTTTTGTGCCTCTTTTCTTTTCAATAAATATGCTTACTTTCTGTAATTTTAAAAATTAAAGCAAACCCATTCTAGTAGAAAAAACAAACTGTTTGATTAAGAAAATAATGATGTGGATTCAATAACTTGCAAAAGATCCCTATGACATAGAAAAAATATTTGGGAGATAAAAGTTCAATTTCAAAATCCAAATTTGATAAAATTTTTGAATCAATAGTAAAATAGCCTTTTTAAGAAATGAGATTGAGAGACAAAATCATGAGTTTCATTCCTTTTACTGTTTTTAGAGAAGTTAATCACAACTTACATAATATTTTCAGAAAAATAGGAGGTAAGTTTTTCATTTTAAAAAAAATGATCTTTGAAAAATAATTGATTTTCAAAAGTGTAAAAAGTGATACGTGTGTGTTGATCACAGAAACTTAGAAAAAATATATGTAAAGACTAATTTAAGTTTAACAAAACAAATAAACCTAAGAAGAAAAAATAAATCCCAAAAAATAAATAAAAACACAACAAACAAACAAAAACATACATGCATAAACAAAACAAATAAATACACAAACAAGGCTTTAAACATTATCTTGCTCCTCATTTGATGATTTAGAAGCAAGGGCTGTCCATAAGATTTTTTTCGCTATTCATTTTTTGCTCTTTTACAATTTGCTTATACAATTGGAAGAGTTTTCAAATAAGGGCACTTATTTTTTGTATGTTCAAGTTTTCTACATCCAAAGCAAACAACGTCATAAGAAATCACAACAATCTTACCATTCTTACCTTTATTCTATTTTTGGTAATATTGATGCTTCTGCTTTAGTATATTTTCAATTTTGCTTGCAAACTCATCAATTTCATCATCTACTAAACAACTTTTCTTCGTGTCTTTTTTTTTTAGCATTATCATTTCACATGCATCCAAAAGTCTTTGACCTAAACTTTTCTTGTAATTAATGAATGAGTCAATCAAATTATCAATAGAATATTCATTTAAATTTTTTTATTCATAAATAGCATTGACTTTAGCAACAAACTTATCAAGTAGACAACATAGAATTTTATTGACTTTTTTAGAGTTTAAAATTTCTTTTCCTAAGGTATGTAATGGTGTCACTATTTGAGGAAACCTTGTGTACACCTCAAGTATAGTCTCATAAGGTTTCATGTAAAATAGTTCATAATCATGCATTAAAATATTTAACTTCGACTGCTTGACTTCACTAGTTCCTTCATATGCAGTGTGTAATTTATCCCAAATTTCCTTGCTAGTGGTGCATGTGGATATTAATAAATAATCTTCATAATTTAAAGCATTAAAAAATAGTTTAAACAATTAGCATTCAATTGAGCATTAATTTATTCTAACTTACTCCATTGATTAAAAGGAATATAAGTTTTAATTCCATCTATAACACGTGATGCTACATAGTAACTACTTAGAATCATATGCCACATTCGATAGTCATTTGATTGCAAGAAAGTAGATATGCAAGTTTTCACAAAATTAAAAGTAATATTTTCAAATAAAGGTGGTCGCGTGATTGAATATCCTTATGTAATATTACAATTACAAAAATTAGCCATTAATTGAAATTCAAAAGTTTTCAAAAACTTAATTTATGAGTCCTGCTCTGATACCACTTAAAAGTTTATTAGGGTTGCTAAGCAACTACAATATATTCTTCCCCTTTGACATTATCAAAAAGAAGAGATAAAATAATACATAAAAATAACAACAAATAAAGAAACTAAAACATACAATTATGCTTAAAATATAATAAAAAATAAAATATATAAAATAGATAAACAAACACATAAAAACACATAAACATAACACACAAACAAACCTTAACATGCTTATACCTCATCGTATTGCTCCTGTACTGAT
This sequence comes from Dendrobium officinale, assembly GCA_019514585.1. Classification (NCBI taxonomy): domain Eukaryota; kingdom Viridiplantae; phylum Streptophyta; class Magnoliopsida; order Asparagales; family Orchidaceae; genus Dendrobium; species Dendrobium officinale. Next base: position 24,108,492 of record CM033682.1, on the reverse strand, counting down.
GATTCAGAAGTTGGGTCTGCCTAGGAGATTTTTTTTGTTTTTTATCTTTTTCCCATATTATAATCGATTTATTTTTACTCATTCCCCTTACAGGAGAGTTTTTAAGTTGGGGGATTCAAGCTTTAAATGTCCATTTCCTACACCCAAAGCAAATAATGTTAGACAAAAATTTAGCATTTTTACCATTTTTTACCTTTACTCCGCTTTTGTTGATTTTTCTGCTTGTGCTTCAGTAGACTTTCGAATTTATTTGTTATCAATGCTATTTCCTTGCTCTCTTTGTCTACTAAGCCACATTCATCTGTGTCTTTAGCTTTTCGCACAATAGTCTTCTCATCACCTACATCCAAAAATCTTTGACTCACACTTTGCTCGTAGGCAATGAGTGAGCCTATTATACTGTCTATAGAATAAGCATTCAAATCTTTTGATTCACATGTAGCCATGACTATGGCATCAAATTTATCAAGTAGAGAATATAGAATTTTGTTAACTTTCTCAAACTTTGAAAGTTCTCTATCTCAAGCATACAATGATGTCACAATCTAAGTAAACATAGTATACATATCTAAGAATGTCTCATAAGGTTTCATGCTGAAAAGTTCAAAATCATGCATTAGAATATTCAAGTTATATTATTTGAGTTCACTAGTACCTTCATATGTAATGTATAATCTATCCCAAATTTTTTTTCCAGTAGTATAAGTCGAGATTCTCTTGTAATCGTCAGAATTTAATGCACAGAAAAAATAATTCAAGCATTTAGCATTTAATTGAGCATTAACTTGTTCTATTTTTTTGCCAGAGCAACCATGTGAAATCTCCTTCACACTCCCATGAAACCCCCTCCAAGGATCTTCTCCCTCTCTCAAACTCCACCCTTTCCTCTCTCCCTTTCAAGTCCTCTCTTCAAGTTTTTTTCCAAAAGAATGAAGACACAATGGCTGCCAAAGGCTCTTACAAAGTTTTATGAGATTGCTTAAATAGAGGGCTCAAAAAACTCTAAAAACACTCAATTCAGCCATCAAATATCGTACCGTATGATCGCAAGATCGTCTAGTATGATGTGCAGAAATTGACCTGTTAGTATTGTATGATGTCCAGTTAATACTGTATGAACAGTTCAATTGCAGTTCGTGTTGTACGATGTCCTATACGATGTGTTATACGAACAGGTCAATAAACGAGTAGTTCATCCAGGACAAAGCATGGGATGGCCAAAATCGTCTCTATTGATCGTATAGTACAATCCTATTTGTATAGTACGATCAAAATATTAAAATTAAGTTATTTTCATTTAATAATCAGAGGATTAAATTAGGCAATATTTTAAACATCGTATAGTACGATCATGATATTACAGTACATTTAAAACAACTTTTAGATTCAAATTTTTTGCCTAATTTAATGGATGGCATGCTTTCTAATTATAACAGATCGTATAGTACAATGTGGTGGTCGTACAATACGATTAATTATATTTTAAAAAAAAAATTAGGAAAATAAAATATTTTAATTAATTTCTATTACACTAGATCATATAGTACTATACATATCGAATAGTATGCTGTAAAAAAATTAAAATATTTAAAATCATTTTTTGCTTCCTCTAAGTGTGTGCATGATCAACAAACTAACATAAATTATTACAAGACTTGACTCAATAAATAAAAATTACATACTCTTTTAATAAAACCAATTCAATTCAATCTTAAGCCTTGAATCTTCAAAGAATTATGCATGATATACCTGAAATATTATTAGAAACACAAACAAATATGCACTACAAACACTAGGAGAAATAAAAGATTAATCAATATTATTTGTTATCATCAAAATCATAAACTCGGAAGCCAGAGTTGCAACAGTTTGCTACTCCCCAAATGGAAACTAAGATGAATTAATTTTTTTTTTTTGTGATTAAGCATCTCCCTCTAATAGTGATTCCATAGTGTGCCTTTCCTAAAGCGAGTTTCTTGGTCACTCATTGTGTGAGTTCAACCATACGAAGTTCTCTAATGTTGATGCCTCATTATTAACCATAGGAGCTACTCTAGTAATGACGAGTGCCCCCACTACTATGCCCGCAATAAAGAATAAGTCAATGGTGAGAGTTAAACTTGCTAAAATGACTGTTGAAGAATAATAGGAGGCAACTTCTTCCTAGGATGCACCTGTAGCTAAGGAGTTCATGTTACCTATAGAGCAATCCTTCTCACTCTTATTCCACTTCTTAGGCAATAGGATTCCATCATAAATCAATCACACTACAAACCATGTCAGAGTGACTCAATGATATGAAGAAGACCCTCAACCTATATGGCATTATTAGTGAGGGAGGATGAAACTCTCAAAACAAAATTACTATGGTGTTGGATGCCTAACTTTAAAAGGACATCAAACTCTAAAAGTTGAGATGGTGCCTAAATTTAATTGTGGTAAATAACATTAATAGCAACTCCACTTTAAGTGCGTTTTTGCCTTTATGAATACCAATTGCTGACAATCCTAACGTTAATGCCCTCATACATCGACTCCATTTTAATTGTCTATTGTTATGATAATATGACACTATGAGTCCCTATCACTGTAGAGGACAAATATCTTAATACTTTCTATAAAGAGGGCATCTTTTACCCTTGTGATAACTTCCAATTGAGATTGCAACTACTACTCTATTGAGAGCTCACCAAAATCTTCAACTATTATAAACTAATCATCATACATATATTTCTTAGCTCAATGTTGAGTGTGATCCCCTTCATTTCTTTTCTTTGATTCCGTAAGTTACAATGGATGATGGAAAAGTTCAAACACTTCATCGTAATGATGGTCTTTAATAGTTGGTGTGCATAATTTTTTCCTATGTTAATGCAAACAAGTGGGCTACAAAAAAGGTTAGGGACTAAAAGGTCAAGTATTTACCCCTCTTTAGCTTGATTGAGGAGTTTATATCAAATTCATTCATCCCCTTCCCTAAAAATAAGGCTTCAATGCCCAAACTTGATGAGGAAGAAACCAAGGTGGTAGATTTCCTCTTTGAGAAGTCTCCTATAGTGAGCCAACACCTCACTTACAGACACATCCATAGTACCTTCAATGATAAAAATTAAATACTCTCCTTAATTTTAGTTCAAAATTTGTTGCATGTTATACTCTCTCTAATGTGAATTTAATTTTCATGCAAGGGGAATATTAGGTTGTTCCTTCTCCATAACAATGTGGTTGGAGCATTGGGAGAAGGATCTCTCTCTCTCTCTCTCTCTCTCTCTCTCTCTCTCTCTCTCTCTCTCTCTCACTCTCTCTCTCTCTCTCTCTCTCTCTCTCAAGAAGGAGAGTAAGAGAAAGGATAATGAGCAAAAACCACTAGATAGCTCCTTAGAGATGAACAAATAAGGAGAAGGTGATGAATGGGGTGGAGGCTCCTGCTATCTCCCGAGGAGTGTGGAACAAATAGACCAGTTGTAAGTGTTAAGCTTTAGGCACCTTTGAAGAATAAGGGGGCAATTAGTTCCCATATTGTGAATGTAGAAACTATAGCACCACCTCTAGGGACCAACATGGGAATTTTAACTAATGAGGATTTTGCTAAATGATAGAGTCCCCTAGGATCATTGGAGGTGGTGCCCGATAAGGGTAAATAACTTATAAGATTGAGAAAGGGGAAGAGTAGCTAAGACTACCAAAATTCATCATGTTATAAGGAGATAAAATATTCTAAAGGTAAGCTCAACTTTATCCACCTACTTAGGAGAAGCTATGAATAAAAGTGGGTGGTCTTTTCAAGGTCATTAGATGTGATAATATAAAAAATCCTAGAGATGAAGCTCAACTTTTAGTAAAGATCTCAATAGGGAATGCCTTGAAGACCACTTTCAATTTAGCCCATAGTCTTTAGTGAGCTACCACAAAGGTGGAATCCTTGAATGTCTACGCCTAAATATGGTGGTACTTGGAAGATAAGAGAATGGCTTGCAACACTGTCGAGGATAAGAGCATTAAGTTATGGGTGAGGCTCATAGAAGAGAAAACTCTTTAAGAAGAGCATAAGAAGGATTGAGCCTTGAAGATGTAGCAAAACAAGAAAAAGATCACATTAATGCAAAGGACACGAGTCTATTGGTTGTAATAAAGCTAATAGAGAAAAAATGTGCTACATTTTTTAATTTACCAAAGCACCGAGAGATTTTTAGCATAAAGCATTTACTTATTTGTAATAAATTTTCTCTAAGTGATTAACTCAAACCTCATACATAGATTATAATTACGGCTAATAATTACAATGGCACCTTATTAGTATAACTAAAAATCCTTCTAAGACTTGAACATGGCTACAGTTTATCAAAGATTTAAAGAAATCAACTCTTTAAGAGAATGTTAATACTTGTCATAAATAAAAAATGTAAAAGGAGTGATGATGTAGTAGGGGATTGAACAAGGAATTGGATTTGGTCAGGTTAGTTTCCAGGAAGGTTCTAGAATGGTTTGAGTGAGCTGGATGGGCTTGGTTCAAGCTGGGGGAGTTAGGTTAATAAGGTTGTACACTAGAGCTCATTTGAGCATTTACGTTGAGCTAAGGACCAAACAAAATGCTAGTTTAGGTTGAGCTAAGACCAGGGGAACTTCTTGAATGGTTTTCATGGGCTGGACGAGCTTGGGTTTATCCAAGGAGTCGGGTTAGATAGGTTTGACCATTTAGAGCTCATTCAAGCTCTCATTGACATTTTGACCAGTCAACAGGTCAATGGTCACTGAGTTGGAGTTGAGGTGAGTCTATGGGTCATTTTAGATGGCTGAATAGGGGAGGATTTGAGCTAAGGTAATTGGGCTAATGGGTTTGACCATGAAGATGGGTCTTTAAGCATTGAGTTGGCTGGTTTAACCAGTCAACCCAATCAATGTTGATGAGGTGGATATTATATAGTATATGCAAACTATCATGAGTGGTTTGCGAGTGATCTAGATTACTAAATGCATTATATGTGTGAGAAGGTCTATAGGTGAAAGGTTTGACCTTGCTTAAGCAAGTTGACTGAGTCAACTCATGATGGTTTGACTCAAAGCATGTTTGGGAAGTATTTGATCTATACTTTGAAGTTATTTTGATAGAATAGGATGGTTGATTGAGTCGCATACAAAAATTGGGTCCAAGTAGATTGGATTTAACTAAGTTCAGTTCTAGTTGACTGGGTCAACAGGTGATTGGACTAGAATGATCAATTGAGTCTAGTTTACTAGGAGATTGATTCAGAGAAATTTAGTGAGATTAAGAATTCATCTGATGATGGATTTAAATGTGGTTGATGTTTGATGATCAACGAAGCTAGCTTGAGTTAGCTCAATTGATCATCTTGATCAATCATTGAATCAAAAAGTTAGTAATGTAAGATTTGATGTATGAAACTCCTAGTGAGATGAACTAGACCATAACTGAAGTTAGAGGGTCAATGCACTATGAAAAATAGTGCACTACCTTCCTATAATGCAAGACTGTAAGTGATTGATTGAAGACTAGATATATAATTGAGTTGTAGGATTTGTAGGATCATTGATGAGTTGCAGCTTAATTGACATAGAATTAGATTATTGAAGTATGGTTAAGATTACAGGCTGAATGATTGAAGTTTGATTGAATACTAGATGAATGAAGTGATTTGCTGAAGTGATTGACTGATTGATGATTACAAGCCAAAGATTGAGTGGTAAGAACTTTATTGAATGTTAGTTATATAATTAGATTGATTGAGTGTTGATGATTGACATTTGGGTGACTATGAACCACTAGATGTATAATCAAGAGTTTGAAAAGCCCTGTGACCTCATAGAAAAAAGAGGTCAACAAGAGACCCAAGTCTAATGAACTTGTTAATTAATGGATAACTCCATAGAATAAAAGTCAACTATCTATTGATAAAAAAGTCCATTTGTTCATGACTCATCATTCAACAAATTTTCTATGATATGTACATGATAGAATGTTATCTTAGGTTGGGCCTTGCCTTACTCTAAGCATTTAGTCTTGATAGAGATAACCACCTAGAAATGTCAGCTATATGTGACTCATATGTTATATATTATGGTTCTTATTGAAATGGATAGTCTTCTTACATGGTTAATTTCCATTACTCAAATTTCTATCACCTTGAGTGGGCCTCACCTTACACCTACATATGTAGCCACTTAGCGTCACCAACTACAGAAGGCTCATATGCTATTCATTATGAATATTGTCAGAAAGGGGGGATTCAACTTATAGAGCTAGATAAATAAGTTTGTGAAATCTTTGTTATAGTGCTCAAAAAGTATATGTATAGATTTTATGAATGAAGGAATAATTAGGAGGTTGTACTGACTAATTAATTTTGGAAAATCAATAACAAAGAGAGGGTTTGTTTTCAAAAAAATTTACATAAATTGCCCTTGTGAATTGACTCAAAATAAGGTGGCAACCTCATTAAGTGGAGACTTTCCTTCTCCTAGGGCCTTATGCTATTTTATGAGTCTCATTCCTAGGGGAATCAAATCACCTATTGGGAGTAGTCTGAATCAGTTTTTAACTTGAACCGAGGTGAGAGCTCAATTTGCTCCCTCCCTATATGATCTACTTCTTATATTTTAAGGGCAGAGTAACCTAATTAATAGGTTTAATTCTAGTTCTTCTAAACTCCCCATGGGCAATGGCCTAGCCATATTATAACTTGGTGAGTGAAGATCTATCATTCCTTTACTACCCTAGCATTCAAACTTTCATATGTGATTTCCTCTAGTATATTTATATTTTAGGAAAACAATCATAGTAAATCTCTTATATGAAGAATACATGAAATATAAAGGTATGAGAAGGAAAACTATTCATTTCATTATGAGTAATTTCATAATTATAAGAGTACTTGGACTTACCTTAAGGATAAAAATATGTAGATCATCTACACTCCATGTCCTTGGCCCCTTTTTGCATGTGTTAGTTTATATCTAATATACACTATTTATCTTGTCTTTTGATGATGAAGCAACCTTCTCATGTTAACAATAATATCATAATACTAAGTGTTGAGGTACAACATCTACCTTCTTGAGAACTACATCATCGATGTGAAAGAACTCCCTAATATTAGTGTTGTACTACCTATCCATCCATCTTTAATGACTTTCTACCTAAGCATAGCATATACTTATAATTTCTCAAAGAAGATAATTGCTATTTTTATGCCTATCTGATTCTTTTCTTCCCATTCACCAAGTTGGCGGCTGCCACCACTCCTTGATTATGTAGTTCATATTCTACTGTAAGATAGCATTTTGTGCTATGGAGAGGGGAAAAAGATTACTGTAATCTTACTAAGGATAGAGTTATTATTAATGCCCATAAGTTAAAGGGAAGTATTTCCACCACTTGCTTTTTACTCCTTTCACTTTCTTCGCAAGAAGGTTTAATATATGTTAGTTTGTCACTTCCATCTATATGTTAATTTATGGATGGTGAAGTGAAGCAAATTTGAAATGAATGCATTACTACTTGTAAAAATTCTTGATGCTCTTACTAGTGAATTGTATCAATTATGATATTGAGGGGTAATTGATGCTTACAAATGATTTCTATCCATAGGATGTTTTGGACCACTACGAAGGTAGTTTTGGTGAGTACTTTAGCTTTAATTTATCAAGCAAAGTAGTCCACCATTACAAGTTTGAACTTCTTCTTACTATTTTACAGTGGCAAGGGACCTAAGAGATTCATGCCCCATAAGGTAAATAGCCTTGAACACTAATATGTTGAAGCTTGTGAGGTTGTTATATCTATATGGGAGAAAATCTATATCATATCGGGCATAACCTTGAGAATTCCATCAAATCCTTCCTCAAATTTGTACATAAGTATCCTTTCCTTAGAATTCTATTAGTAAATATTATCCCACCTAAATGGATTTTACACTCACCCTGATAGACTTCCATAAACAACTCTTTCATCTTATCTTCTCTAACATAATGTAGATTAAAAAAAGGCATTGATCACCTAAATAAATCTTCTATAGTTATTAGGTAATGCATTGCCTTTATTTTTAATTTATTTTGTTTCTACAACCTCAATGCCGATCCTTCTTGCTTTCTTTAAGTATTCAAAAAAAAGAATCAATTTAACTCAATTATTTTCCACATACATGCTTTCTCCTTTGTCAATTGTTAGCTAGTTATTCTTAAGAATGGTCACCCTTTAGGGTTTCCTTATTATAAATGTAGGTCAGCAAGTTGATTCTATTATCTAGGGATTTACATTATTCTGAAGTAAGTAAGTTTGCTAATTTATTCCTTAACTTTGAAGAGTTATTTCAATAGTTTCTTGACATGCACTTCATACTCACCATTTATTTGTCTTACCATCAATTGAGAATCAAATTAGGTTACATGCTATGTGACACCTATCTTCATAGCAAGTCATAGGCTAACAACTAAAGCTTCATACATGATCTACGTAGCTTCCTTCATGATTATTATTGTTCTAGTTAGGATCTTCAAGATCTTGCTTGCCTATAGAGCTTGCTCGGTCGAAGTTCCATTAATATATATAAAGTCTAGGATTATCATTGCACATATGAAGTTTCTTGCTCATTGATAGAGATATTAATATCTACCTAAAATTCTAATAGCATCTCGATTTTAATGGTTATCCTTAGAGTGTATACAATTTAAAACACATTTAATTCTACAGACCATTTCAATAATATACCTAAATTATTTGGCTTAATGAGTATGATCATAAATAGGCAGTAGGTGACTACTTGAATTTGGTAACCTAAAATAAGGTGGCATTTACCAAATAGAGATCATAAAAGCCCACATAAGCTTCTTTGTAATAGGGTATCTCTATTAAGCTCCTTGTATTATCTTCTTAAATAATAAATTGGTCATTACAATCTTCCTTCTTCTTATTCAAACATTGAATTGATCTCATCATTGCAAATTCCAATAAATAGTAACAAGTTCTTGCCTACTCTTAGACAATAAAGCAAAGCTAGAAAAAGAGGAGTTTGGGTTATTAAAAGGCAACCTTACACCTCTCACTCCGAATGAAAGTTGTTTTTCATTCTAATTCACCTTGAAGAAGGGAGAGTATCTTTCACCCATTTAAGAAAAGAATCAATTGAGTTGCATGCCTTGCCTAGTGAGTTGGTTCACTTCCTTGGGAGTTCTAGGTGACAATATCTCCAAGATTTCTTTTACTTTGTTTGGTATGACCTTTATGCCATTGGTTATGAGTAGGAAGTCTACGAACTTACCTTATCCTACACCAAAGGTACACTTTTATGGATTAAATTACTTATTATACCTTTCTTAGAGTGGATAATATCTCCTTTATATCTTGAATGTGTTGATTGAGTGTCTTAATTTTCACTATAGATCATCCACATACACTTTGACATTCTTCCCTTTATCCTCTTTGAAGATGTGAACTATCATTCTTTGATATGTACCCATAGCACACTTCATTCTAATGGCATCACCTTATAGTAGTATAGACCTTTATTCATGATAAGGGATGGTTTTTTTTCACATTTGTTGTGATATATTATATATGATGATACCAAAAAAATGCATCTAAGAAGCTCATCACTAAGAATATGATTGATAAATCAACTAACGAGTCAATCATTAGAGTAGGTAACCATAATATGGGAAAGTTTATTTGAAATTCTTTAAATCAATGTGTATCATCCGCTTTCCATTTTTCTTCTACACCATTACAACATTAGTGATCTAATCATGTACTATACCTTCCAATTAAATTTAGAATCGCACAACATTTTCACTTTCTACTTAACAGGCTCATTAATAATACTAATTATCTTTTTTTTTATGGGTCTACTATATCATCGCATATTGAGTTTATGAAAGTTGACTTACACGTCAATTCCAAACATCTTAAGTACTATCCACAAAAAATATTAAGGTCTTCCTTGAGAGCTTGGATAACCTCACCATGATGCTCTACACTAAATGAGGTGCTTATTCTCAACTTTCTCTCGATCATGCCCTATATTATTTGTGTTGACCCATTTTTGTATGATGATAATCCTTTAATCATATTCAATCATCAAACTCAATTCAATCATTTCCAATCATCACATTGAAAATTAATATTCAACTAATAAATTCAATCCAGTTCAATCATTCATTCAACCCAATTCTTTCTTCAAATTCAATCGTCCATGTTCAATTATGTTGATTCAATCATAATCAATCATTCAATCATTAAACTCAAATTCAATCATTCAAGGATCTTCAATCATTCAATCAAAATGTTCAGTCATGTTTCATTCAATTTAGTCATCTTAAATTATTCATTTATTAAACTTCAATCATTTAAAAAACTTTAAAACTTCAATCAAACTCAAGATCAAATTTTAAGTTCAAATCTAAACCTAGAAGCCTTTGGATTTTTCAATTTTTTAGGGGAAATGTTTAGCTTACTTAAAACCCTATATTACTCTACTTAAATGTTGTTTGGTAATTTGTATTATCCATCTCCCTAGTGTCTCCTTAACCATTTTGGAAGCCTCCATGACCTTCCAAACCCAAATACTCTAAGTATCATTCATGGTTCTAAAACTTTCAAATATTTATAACCCATGCCACTTAACATGGCATCTTCATTAAAATCCCTTATATCCCTACACTTTTTCATAATTATTATTATAATGATTTGAACCCGTTGGGGTTCATGGTTGATCATGGTTGACCTAGGTTGACCAAGTTTGACCAAAAGAGCCTATAAACCCAAAATCTTAATCATATGCATGAACTATATTATAAACTTTGACTATAGCCCTAAGTGTGATCCCTAGGTTGCTTGCAATCATCCTTGATCATGCCTAAACCAAAATGGACCCATGGTTAACCATGATTGATGACTTTCATTATATGGAACACATTTAAACTAAACCCTATATCATGCATACATTGTTGGGATGTATAGTTGTAATTTTTGCAAGCTATTTTATTTTCTATTGCTTGCTATTTGGGGTGAGTTAATGGGCTAATTCTTTATTGGAATCCTTTGAAGGGGTTTTATTATGTTTTACTTCATGGTCTATTTTGTTGTCATGTGATGTAATGTTTACTTGTATCTAATCTATTACGATAAGTTTCCTTATTCATTTTAGGGGTTTAGTTTGTTTTTCCCTCTATTCCACTTATTTCTTTTTTTTGGTAATGTCATATTGGCCCTGTTTTTCTTAGGTTGCTCTTTTTAGTTATCTGAATTGAGTGCCCAGTCATTAGCATTATCTATTTTGGTGGGAGAAGAGCGGGTGGGTGGGATTGGTTACTCCACTCTTCTTTTGTTTTTGGTCTCTATTACTTTAATAATTGTTATCCTCCTCTCTTAGTTTCTCTTCTATTTAAGTTTTTCTATTGGTGCCATTACTTAATCTACTCTGAATTGTGGTTATTGGTTGATCGGGAAGGCTTTAGTGAGCCTAATATCTGTATCAACAAAGGCATGATTGTTGGGTATTGATCTTTAGTTGATATGGATACCTATCAGACTTTGGTAATGCTTATTAACACTAATGGTTCTATTTTTGCTTCCTTGCAATTATCAGTTTCAGCTATTAGTATCCATTTTGGATTCTTATCTATTGAGTTAATTCTCTTTGTTTGTAGGAAGAAATGTTATGTCTGTTTTTGGATTCTGGCAAAGGAGTATTATAAACTTACTTACATTTATGATCTAAATTTATTTTTAATGTCATTTCTTGGTTGTGCTTTTCCTCTCTTGGTTTTTTCTTTATTTTGTAGGTTCCTTTTAGTGTAGGTATTTTGGCTACTAAATCTTTTGGTTGAAAGATGGTGTGTAACATCAATTATTTGATCTTTCCTCTATTTGGGTGTTAGCTACTTGCAACCATATAATGTACCTAATAATTTTTTTTTACCTTTTCTTCGTAGGGATCTTGAGCTCGTAGGTCTTATTTTAACTTTTTGTAGCTCTTTTGATTAGAAGTGAGCTCGAGGTAAATTTAAAGGACATTGTAACTTTTAATTTAATTAATGCATAAACCCCTTTGTGGATTTCACCCCCAAAAAAAATCATGGGAACCCTCTCTAAACTTTCTAATCACTAATTCACACATGATTTAATTCTTTGGAGCCCAAGGTGAACCATCATTGGCCATGTTTAACCAAAACCACAATTCAACCCAAATTTGACCTAAAGGACCCATTCATGTAATTCACTGCATATAGGTCATTTTATGACCTAACACCTCTTCCAACAAGCTCCATTAGACATTTGGAAATTATTGGACCCAACCCTTGAGCCTAGTCAACCCTAGTTGATAGATTCAACCTAGGATGACAATAAATATCATATAGGTCTCCTACATTAATTCATCTAGCCAAGGTAAACCAAATGTTCTGTAAACCCCTCAAAAAGGTCTATTAGGTGCTCAAGGGTCTATTCAATCCTTAGGCCCGCCTATTTTATTCAATTGGGCTAACCTAAGTGAATCTAAAGTGATAAAAATGAGCCAAATAAAATCTTAGATGAAATCATCCCAAGTTAATGCATGCATTAGGTGCATACATTATCCATACACTCAACTTAGCCATACCAACCCATGGGCTAGCTTGGGTTAGGCTAGGTTAGGTGAACTAATTTTTTGAATTGAAGCTTAACATTTTAATGCCTAGTGAACCATTTTCAAACATAAAGCTAATTAGGCCAAGCCAACCCATTAGACCTCTTCCCTGGAAAAAAGGTACCTTCTTAACAAATCTTAGGCCATGTCACTACTTGTGCTTGCTGAAAAATTTTAAATTAGGTTTAGTTTCCCATGGTTCACTCATAAAAATTAACTATCTAACCACATGGCCTCAACTCTCCTAGAACAGTTGCTGGCATGTCATTGGTCCATCCTAGACTGTATAAGCCACTTTATCGGCTCCTCCCTAGCTAGAATTCCAATCATATGAATATCTGTTCACCCTATAAATTCTGTAAAAATTTTGAAGACATGTTCTAGATTTCTATTTCTAAACACTCCCTGAGAGTTTTTGAGTAAATCCATAGCTTTTCCAACCTTTTCCTGAGCTTCCTACGTGAATTGTAGTGAGCCCTAGTGACCTTTCTCTGGTAAATTGCCAACATTCGATCCAGTGCTCCTCATCTCTTGGTTTCTGAAGAGGAATTAGTCCTCAAGTGTAGTTGAGTATGAACAATCAAAATCCCCTTCAATTGACCTCTATGCATGGTTAATTTTTAATCTTAAGCCTCTAAATAGATAGTTCATGTTAAATAAGAAAAAAACATTCAATCCACAGCTATTCAACCGTTGGTTTGAAGGTTACATATTAGATGATCAAGCATAAATTTATTCATGATTGAGAAAGTGTGTAGGAGTTTAAAGATAAAATCATAGCCATTCATCTCGTTTTAAATTCAAAGGATGGGTTTATTCTAGTCAGATCATGTTTCATACTTTCATCTTATAGTTTTGAGTCATTATATCCCAAATGTTCCATCTCTGATATAATGGCTGAGATTAGTGCTTTAATTTGTGTGGGGCTCATTACCACTTGAGTGGCCAATAAATAAGTGGTATGTGTAAAAGTCCATGCTAACTGTGTATATCTAGTGTATTTAATTTAGAGATATTGCCTAAACTTTAAAAAATTATAACTCCTCACATTGTTGGCCAAAATGTATGATTAAACACTCCAAGTATCTAGCTTAAGGAGAACTTTCAAATGCCTGCAAAATTAAGGCATGGTAATAGGGGTAATTCAAGTAATTTAATAAATATAGTCTACTTTAATTATAAAATTACTTTATGTAAAAGCATCCAATTGACTTCAAATTTTTAGGAACATTCTTGGTGTTGTTTTACATATTCGCAAAAGTTTTCATGTTGATTTGAATCTTGGTTAAGCCTTTACTAAAATTTCAAATTCCTAGATTAAAAATTGACCTAAAAACTGACCAAAAATTTCATACGGAATTCAAATTGCTAGGGTTCAATACTTAGGTCAACATTGACCCATGATTTAAATTTCAAACATATTGAAACTCATTTGGTTTGTAAATTAGCAAATCCTTATTTCACTTGCATATTTAGCCTTGAAATTTCAATAAATGATTAAAAAATAAAAATTCAATTCAATTCAATTAAATAAAAAAATTCAAATAAATTCAATTAATCAAATCGAACATAAATAAATACTTAAATATAACCAAGGCTCTATGTGTTTGCATTATCTTTTGGGATAAAATAAATGCAATCTTTTAAAAGCTAATGTCTTGTTGATTAATGACTTTAAGTACTTTGAAGTTGTTAATTAATATTATTCTTTAAAACCTAAAGTAAAAAAATCATAGTTAAAGTGAGGCTTTATAAGTTTGTTTTATACTTTGGGATGAAACAAATACATTCATTTAGAAGCCTAGGACCTGTTGATTAATAACTTCAAGCTCATTAGATTTATTAATTAATATGATTCTTTAAAACTTAATGTAAATAACATAAATAGTTAAAAGTCATAAACAAAACTATATGTATAGGATATATCCAAGCCACATAGATTAGCACACACATTAGAATTGCTTAATAGGACAATAGTCACTAGCTTAGGTTAGGATGCTACATTTACTTTCTTTCACTAGATATTATGGTTTGACACTATCTTGGTGGATGTGTGATGATGAGATTGCTTACTTTAATTACACTCTATATTGGCTCATGGATATATAAATTGTATATTATTTTGTAAACTAACCCTGCAAGAGTATAGTATTTTTTTTCTTTTAAATGTAAAAGTAAAGTTGTATATAGTTGTAAATTATAAAGAGTTATGAAAGTTTTAAATATAAATTGCTTATTATAAAACATAGAAGTTCAAAAGGAGTATTTTTATTCATTTAAAGATCATTATCTTTTAAATATCTATACATGATTCAAAGCTAAAATACCTAAAACACTTAAAAAAGAAATTTTATTTATAAAGACTTTCCTCATTGTATAGGGGTAGAAATCCAAGCTTCTAGTTGGTGAATTTTGACCACCTTTTTATAGAAAACCCCAACTTGTACTATATATGGCACTTGTCATAGACTCTTTTTTTTTACAATGCTTCATTTATAAACATTGATTAATTGCTGACTTGTAAATGATTTATGATTAGAAAATGCATATTTTTCTTAGATTTCTTGGTGTTGCATGTATATTTGCCTGGACATACACTTTAGGCTCCTGAATTCTATAGATTTTTATACTTTTACACCCAATCAACTTTACCTATTTGCATACATGGAATGCATATTTACTTTCCTTCTACATACACAAACTAATGCACATAAGCTAACAACCAACAAGCAATAGCCTAGGTGATGAGGTCGAGACTACTATTCTTATTGGTATAGGGCGTTATGTGACCAGATTTTATTAAGAAAATTGTTCATGCATATTTACATTAGTTACGTAATTGTCTTGTTAGCACTTTTGTACAATTCATACATTTTCTTCTGGGAGGATTATCTCAATCATCCAATAAATTGACAAATTAAACCTAAAAGTCAATCCTAATTTAAACTAGTAAATCGCAATCAAAGTATAGGTTAGAGTGTTTTAGGTTTTCCAAAATCTAAAGCACTCTCTACCTTTAATTATATGATGATGTAAATAATTTTTCACACTTATATCCATTGCATCTTAATAAATCCTAAAGTTAGTCCTTATTGGAAAACTTTGTAAATAATTAAAGAATTTTAGTCACCTTTTCAATCCATAATTTTCTAAAGATTCATCTTGAGATGTAATTAACCATTGAGTCCTGCCTTTATGATAAAATCTCTAGACATAGATAAAAGTTTTATCCAAAATAATAGTAGAACATTATTACAACTTTTGAGATGAATAGTATATTCTTTATGGTGATTTTGATTAAGAAGATTAATTATATTTTTATTTTAAAAATGATAGTGAAACACAATTTTGTTTTTTGAGATGGTATATTACTAGTTATACATAATGTGTTATTGAAATATAAATCAAAATTTAGAGGCACAATATTTTCCACAACTAGGACCTCCTCAACTACATTAAAATCTTCAATTTTTCCCCAATTCAACATCTATCCATAGCACCTCCTATTAGGAAATCATTATCTTCCTAACTGCCTTCAGGTTGCATATGCAGAATTTTGTAAGGTCACCTCTCATTATGATCTGCTGATAGCCTACAAAAAATTTAACCATCATTTCATAGGTCGAGATAACAATCCTAAGGTATTCGGGAGGGGTCTCCTAAATATGGCATTAAACTTAGCTAGTGAGTCTATAATTATGAAGTCCACCATTATTATATACTACTTGTAATAACCTAAATTTATTACATGAATAAATACTAGTTAATGAGCTATAAAAAACACACATAAAAATATTTATATGCATGAAAATTTGCATGGGAGTGCTGTGGCGATGTACTTAAAAGCACTGGGGTGTCAACGTCTCACATTTAGAAAGTTTAGGGGGGGTGCTACAGTGTTAAACCTTTTTTTAAATATTTAAATCCACTTATCCTAATAGTAAGTACTCAAGCCATACCCCCCCCCCCCCCCCCCCCCCAAGATTCCATTTCAATTCCTTAGTCTAGAAAGAGAAGATAGGATGAAAGGGGAAGATAGAAATAAGGGAGAAGAGAAAGAAAGTAGGGCTCAATCTAGTATTTTTAGTCGCTCCAATTATGAAAAATATTTTGATTATTATAGGTAACATTTATGCTATGTTTTCATTAATTTTGAATTATATTACTTTCTCCCTCCTAAATCCAAAAAAAAAAAAACTTTTTCCTCATTTAGACTATTTCCACCATAGTAGCATATTAAACTTTTGCTAATATTTACATATATATGCCATTTTCAATAAATTCAATGGATTAAAAATTTTCATAAACTATGTAGAAGCTAATGCATTCAAATATATACATGAAATACATGGCATGTTTAAAAGCACTATGTTTGATCTTAGATGCATTCTAACATATTGTACACATTTTTATAAGAACACTGAATTTATTTATATGCTATGATAATTATATTGAATGACATGATAATTGCTACTATATGATGAATATGATTTAGCATGTGTGTAAAAGCAAGGAAGACTAACTAGAAATGATTAACTAATTCAAGTTTGTTAGAGGCATGATATCTTATATAGGAGGGCGGGCCAATTAGATTTCTTTTAAACAATGTTTTTGATGTTCTATTAAATGGATATAAAAAGGGAGGCATAATAAGGAGGTTGACTGATAAAATATGATACATTAATTGGCATGAAGTGATGACTTCTCATATCTAGCCACATAACCTATGATTGAGAATGATATGATGAATTCTTATTTAAAGTAATAGTATAATTGAGACTAATTTCCTTATGGTTGGCTTATAAGGCTTGATATAGGAAAAATACCATAAGAGCCATCATATCTTGCTTATAACATGATAGGCATATATGATAGGATTGCATCTGTATTAATATAATAGGGCATGGTATAGTAAGTGCATTAATGATATGACATGAAATGAATAGGGTACATGATGATTAATATAGGCACGTGATAAGATTGATTTGACTAATATAAGAGTATATGATACACATGATACATTGCATTTATATGTGATATAGAATATAATACGTATGCATTGTAAATATACAACATGCATATAGGAGATACGAAATACTTATTTTATTATCATATACATTCTAATATATATATATTAAAAAGATTGAACATATTGATTCTTTACAATACTATTGATAAATAATTATTGAGTTTAAATAATTGCATGGATTAATACTATTCATAATGACTGTCACATGTTCATACTTATATGTTGAATGATCACATGCATATGAATTCAATGATAGTTTATTTATTATAGCTGTAGATTTAGGTAACCTACTAGGATGTTAGATCATTTTATGGTTTATGTATCTTTTAAGAAAGGGCTAGGACACCATAGAGTGTGGTTGATCTAATCTTTTTCAGTTATAAGTATTTTATTTTGTTATTCATTTTTGTAGCACGGAATGTTCTATATAGATTAAGGTGGTATATATTTTTTCTATTGTATATGTTGTTTTGGATAGAACTATAAATGTGTATATTAATGTTTATAAAATGGAAGGAAATGTTATATTTTGCTAAGTTATTTCTAAGATGATAAGTGCTTTGGGTTATAAAATAGAATTTAAAAGATTTTTTTTTTTCTTAGGTCTTGGGTGTGTCTATCATCTCACATCCAATCTAAGTTAACATGTTAGGATAATAGGTTAAGTTCGGTTGGGTCGTGATAAAAAAATTAGTTTCAAAGGATTGAAAGATGAGTTGAGGCAACTATAAATACCTCTAAGGATCCAAGATTTCTTTGAATTAGTAGACAGAGCAAGGTTAGTTAAAAAGGATATGGCTATTCCCTAGTTCAAACAAGACATAAATATGAAGATCAAAAGCTAAGAAGACATAAGGAGAGAGTAGTGAAAACAAAGGTAGATTTAATAATTTATTGAGAGGACCTATGGTACCGGCTGGAAGTGTGCCAGAGTATCCCCAATATGGAAGGAGGAATGTAGGATAGTATTATCTAATCATAGGATAGTGTTTCAAATATGGTTAGTGTGGATACAAGATGATTGTTGCTTACAAAGAGGAAAAGGAGAGTGATTAATATTTGAGATGGATCAATTTAGATATTCATTTGCACAAAGGGTAGTAGTATCTAGAATGTCTTATAAAGGTTCTGTAAATAGGACTAGTGGAAGTAATGTTACTAGAAGTTAGAGGAAGCCCATAAAGCTAGTCATGAAAGTGCCAATACAACCAAGAGTGTATATTTTTAGCAAGTAAGAAGTAAGAGATGCTTTTGAGAGTCCCAAAATTAATTGATATTCACTATATAAATGATACATGGTTGACTAATATGAATACATATATGAGTGAATAAATACATGATTTGATTTGATTGATTGATCTATGAGATTAGCGATCAGTAATCATGTTCAATTTGTTATTGAAATATATTGTTAAATGTCAAGGGCTAACCGGGCTCATACCTTTTTCCCCGCTTTGATATTTTTATGGTGGGTTTAATGTAATAACTCAATTTTTTACATTATTAATGATTCATTAATAACCTATAAATAACATTCACTGAATTTTTTGCATGCACAAAAATTTAAATATGAACACTACGGAGTTGTGATTGCAAGCATAGTGGGGCCAACCTCTCAAATTTAGAATGGTCATGGGAGTAGTTGCACTAGGGTCTCAAGCATTGCAGCAACTGGTCTATTTTTTTTCATTTATATATCGCATTCCACTTACCCTAATAAGTACTAATGAGAGACCCCCCCCCCCCCCCCCCTTCCCATTTTGATCCCATGGCTGTGAAGGAGAGGAGAAAAGGGGTAGAGAGAAGGAAGAAAGAGGGGAGAGAAAGTGACATTGAAGCTAGTATTTTGATATCTATGGCTTTCCCCCATCTTAAATCTGATAAAAAATCATTTTGTCCAAATTTAGTTAATTTCCAACGTTTAACTATTGATATGTGATAGATATAATTATTTTGAGTATTTAAATGATAGCATATTTAATTTATACCACATATTTTTATATATGCCCTTTTGAATGAAATAATGGATTTGAAAATACATAAAGTATATACACGCTAGTGTATTCAAATATAGGCATGAAATACATTGTGTATAAAAGCACAATTTCTTGATATAATATGCATTCTAGCATAATATATACATTTTAATAAGAACACTAGATTGATTTATATGCTATTGTAATTGCTATAATATAATCAATATGATTTGGCATGTTTGTGAAAACAAAAAAAGTTTGTTAGAAATGATTAACTTATTCAGGTTGGTTGAAGACATATTATCCTAAACATCAGGGTGGACCAATGAGTTTTCCTTTAAATAAGGTTTGTGGTGTGATTCTAAATGGAAATGAAAATAGAGACATAAGAAGATTGACTGATATAATATCATACATCAATGGGCATGAAATCTTAATTTCTTACATGAAAGCCACATTATTTATGATTGAGAATAATATGACGATTTTCTACTTATAGGACTAATATGATTAAGATTGATTCATGTATGGTTGGCCTATAGTACTTAATATAGAAAAAATAACATAATAGGTGGATGTCCTACCTTGCATATAATATGAACACATATGATAGGATTACATATGTAAGAATAGAATAGAACTTCTTCTTTTTTTTCGAAGATTTGCAAATTGCATTAATCAAGAAAAGGAAAGATACAAGCTATTAAGAAATAAGAAAACTATCATAGTTCTTCCTAATCAAGTCTATAAAATATGATGGAAGTTCACTACCCAAGAAACATCACCAACAAATTGCCTAAGAGGGCATAACGAGAACAAAAGTCAACCACTCTAGCACAATCTCTAGAAACAAAATGAAAATAACACTCCTAAACACTTCTAAAAAAGAAAAATCCATACTTTGAAATTGATTTCTCAACTCAAACATCATCTTTATAGAATTCTGAACAAACTTGATGTTTAATACTGCCCCTTCTATAATAATTCATTTATTGTCTTTCATCCAATATTGAATAGAATTTTTTAAATCTAATATATCTATCAATTCCAAATAAGAAACTTCCCAATGAATTAACTGTTTACCGTATGCTATGATACGGCATGACATTAACAGACCATAGAATATGAATAATACATGAAAATGATAAGGCTAATATAATTAATACAAGAAAAATATAATACATATGGCACATTGCATTTTCACCTGATATAGAATATCATATATACGCATTGATACTATACAACAAGCAAATAATAGATATGGAATACTTATTTTTTATGATATGCATACCAACATAGATGATGTATCATAGAAGAAAAAAAGAATACATGATATAGATATGCATAAATTCAAGATTTCACCTACCATATTATACTTGATATATATACTAAAAAGATAGGATGAATTGATTATTGAGTTAAAATAATTGCATTGATTCCTACTATTCATAATTATTGTCACATATTCTTATTATTACATATTCATATTGATATGATGAATGATCACATGCATATTATTTATATTACTATATAATGATTGAAATTGTAGGTTTAGGTAACCTACTAGGCTATTAGCTCAATATGTGGTTTACATGTATTTCAAAAAAGGTTTAAGACCCATGGAGTGATGTTGATCAGAGTTGTTGGAGTTATAAGAATTTATTTAGTTATTATTTTCTTAGCCATGAATGTTTTGTATAAACCAAGGTGTTAGAATTTTTTTGCTATTATATATGATATTTTAGATAGAACAAGAAGTGTATGCATTAATGTTTATAAAATGGAAGGACATTTTATTTTTTTGCTCCATTTATGGGATGATAAGTGGCATTGGGTGATTAAATAGAAGACAAAAGATATAATTCAAGTAACGGATTCTAGCCAATGGAAAGGATCTTCTTCTGATCAATCCAGAGATCATCTTTCCACATAGGCCTTAGGTGGGTCTATCATCTCACATCAAATCAAAATTAACCTATTAGAAGTACAAGTTAAGTTAGGTTGCATCATAAAACTGCTAGTCACTTTCACTCTATCTAATTGATATGGAAAATACTCCTTTTGTATCCCTACTATCATAATAGAAGTCATAAAAGGAAGCCCAAAGTACAGGTGCACTATGAGGTAAGAAGATTTATTGCATTAAAAAAAATTAAAATAATGTTCATGATACTATCTATGTCAATCAATATACTTTTGATCAAGTAATTAATGACCATGGCTATGATGACTACTACATTATTTTAGTGGTTCCCACCATAGAGCTTATCTAATTTATAAAAGTGAACAAGGTGATGTTGATCACTAGAACCACTAGGTGGTAGCTAAGTTAACATCTATAATTTTGAACCTTTTGGTGTTACTCTTCATAGAATAGTTAAGTTATTCTCCTCCCATAATGGTGGGCACTTCTTTAGTGATGTGAATAGAATGAACATGGATGGGCTCATTTCAACTTTTCTCTATTGGACCTTTCATAGGTGTAAACTAGGATCAATGAGTATAAACTACAATAGTTTTCTCATCTTGATGAGATCCTGGATAAGCCCATGGAGGCACCATAACTCTTTAATATCATGGTCATGGTCTTTGTGTACAATACCTTGACATGTCCCTAACATGCACCCTCACCATTATAGGCGTATGTTACATTTAAGATCTCCTTATTTTGAATGGTATATACTAGCTTGTACATTAACACTCACAAAAGAGTGATTATAGTATAATTGGGTGTATGGTCTGTACCTTCTCATTGGTAGGGAAAGTGAAGTGTGGTGGCTCCTCCAATCTTAGTGTTCATGTTTTAATAATTCTAAGTGGCATATCCTATGGAGGTGCACTCTAATGCTCTGAGTGGTGGTGATCACACAACATTAGAGGCCTCCTATCAATTTGTGTATCTCTTGGATGACTTTTCTCCTGCTCCATACCACATATAAAATCTCTTTCAATAGCAAATTCTTTGGGGCAGGTGGATGAAAAATACTCAACCTCTCAATTATGCTCCTCAATGTTTATATGGAAATATAAGAAACTTAGACAATATTTTTTGATGTAGTTAAGCCCATGCTTAACACAATAAACCCTCTCGTTGTCCTTATCTCAGAGTTATTTGAGTGGAAACTCACTCTAATCCCTTTACCTTAAGTATTTCCCTCTAAAAATCTTACAATTATACTTCATAGTGACTTGCTAAGTCTTTCTACATCTTGAAATTGTCTTGTGAGCTCTTATAATCCTTATAGGCTCTCACATATTGAGTTTCAAACATACTTTCGAACTCTACAAATGTGGTAATTACTCCCATAGGTAGGTGAGTGAATCGCCTGAATGTCAACTCTTTAAGTTTCATAAAGAATAGCTGACACTTCATGGAATCATTAATATAAAACATCATGAATTCAAAGTTTGTGACATGAATCATCGTGTCAAACCTCCCTATGTAGGACTGTAGATGGGGCATATTAAACTTTGGCGGTAGCTTTGCCGTTGTTATCTCTTTGTAGAAGGAATTTACTAGTTCAGGATTTTCACTTCTTAAACACTGAGATGGTGGGTTATTCTACTCATTACTTATCAAAGTGCAAGTGGAATCAGCATTTTTTTGTTGAGGTTATTTCTCTGTTCTTTAGCCTTTCACGGTAAACAATTGAGTCAGAAGATCCTTTTAGGGTGCTCTCTCTTAGTGTATGCTTTAGTAGCCCCACTAAGGCATCTTGGAACATCTTTGTCAGCCATTTAGATCATGGTGAGTGGTGTAATTTTAGATTTCCATGTTCACTAACAGCTCATGGTTGAGTTATTCATCAAGCAGTGTCTAAATTCTAGTTACTAGCATCAATTCCATGCTAATTACATTTTTTTAGGATGTTGGATCCCAATTTATTTATGAAAGATACCCGACCTTACTAACAAGCAAACTCCAGAGACTTGAATCCAAGAACTTGTACTGAGAATGAGAGGAAGAGGAAAATTTTTGAAAGTAAAGTATTTCACTAGCTTAATATGACTTCTAAGAAATACCCAAAAGAATATTGAAAATGTCGCTTGCCCTTTTCTTTAGAGGTCTAAGAGCTACATGGAAGTCAATGCCAAAACAAAAAACAAAAATGTAATGATAATTAAATAAGTTTCAATATAGTCTAATATGGACACCTTGATTGATGCAATAAGCGATTTGTGTGATTGATTCTCTTTAATCCAACTCTTCAGTTTTGGTGCGAGTTTCCCTATGTTGAGTGTTCTTGAACGAGCAAGTGAAGGCGAGTCCTTAGATGGGTTGAGTTCGATAGACAACCCTCAACCAGTCCTTTGATAGTGCTAGTGACCTCTTGGGCAAGGCCATCGAGCCATTTCGACGTGAAATGCAGGTCCACTAGAACTGCAAGGGTAGCAAACTTCATGGTTGGTTGAGGAAGCAAGTTTGTGTGTTTCATAGAATGACCCTTCCCAGTGGTGGGGTTAGAAAATTCTATTGATGGCTCATAGACCAAGGTGACGATGAGTGCTTTCAGAGGACACCTCCCGGTGGTGAAAAAAGTCTTCCAAGTTTGGGGAGTTATGTGTCAACCTCAAGGATTTTTCTGAGATGTGACATCCCTTAGATTGCTTTGCTGAGTTGGGTCAAATTCCTTAGCTCTCATGTAGCAATATTTAAGGGCAACCATCCTTGGACTAGTCTTTGTTGTTATGGTCTATCATGTTTGAGTCCTCCTATTAAAACCTATAAAACACTTCTGAAATAGATGAGATGTCATGTACAAGTATTTAGTATCATAGTTATAATAGTTATATTTTATTTTATTTGATTGTTTTAGATTTATTTTTAAATTCTGTAATTTTGATATTCTTAAAATTAAATATTTTCTTAAAATATTTATTATTATTTTTTTTAATTTATATAGAGTTGAATGAAGCTTAAAAAGATATAAAATATTTTCAGGCTATGATATGCATTATATAGACCAATTTTGTAGGTCTAATTCAATAAAATTATTATTTATAAGTATTTTATTATAAATTTTTTAATAATATCAAAATTCGTACTATTTTTGTACACCCGCATATTTCTTCATATATTTAACTGATAGCTAGTAATTCATAATGAATACGCATCTCATAAACATTAACAATGAATACTTGCTTAAGGGTCACCAACCCCAACTCGATGAAATAGTCATAGAAAGTCGCCTCCCACAAGAAAGCCAAGAGTTCACCCCAACCACTCCGATTGAGGTTTCGTTTGTGTTGCCTTTCTAATTGCTTCTTAAATCAGCTTTTTAGTATAAAAATTATTTTTTCGTAAAAGAAAACTATTTTAAGAAGCAATAAAAAAATCATCCCAAATGAACCCTAAGGTTTCGTTTGGGACGGCTTTCCTACCGCTTCTTAAAGAAGCTTTTTAGTACAAATTTTTTAATTTTTGTACTAAAAAAATTATTTTAAGAATCAGTAAGAAAGCCTTTCCAAACGAAACCTAAGTCTCTTCCGCCAGTGAGAAGCACCCACTAAAGCCACTCATTGCCACCTATATTTCAGTAAATTAACCTATATTATAATAATCTCAGATAAACTGATTATTAACTAATTTATATTTCCAAGTAAATTAAGGAAGCTATATTATAATCATAATAAAATAAAACTTAAATTAATTTTAATTAGTACTTATTCAGCACCGCATAACGTGGGGTTCCCTACTAATTTTATTTTACATCAACATCACGTAACAAAAACAACCTCACAGCCATTCCCCAACGGATTCTGTAGAGCCCGGTCCGGTTCAACCCGTCCGCACTCAACCGCCCTCGGATACGTCCGATCTGTTGGAACCTTACGAACCGGAACAAGTAGATGTGGATGGGCCCACACCGAGGCCCTACCACCAGAAAGAACGATCAAAACGAATCAAATCATTTCTTGTTTCCTCCTAATTATCATTCTTCTCTGTTTTCATCGCACATGGGTTGGGTGAGAGTGACAACCCCTCTCCTCTTCGAATCCAAGCTGCTCTGCATCTCTCTCCTCTACCTCCTCACCACCGTTTCCCTCTCTTTCTACATCTCCTTCTCTAAACGCGGATGCTTCTTTTTCTCTTCTCCCCTTATCCCTCACCACCTCTTCTCTTATCCATCCTCCTATGGCGAGCACAAGCACGCTCTTCCCGCTTCTCAATCCACCTGTTCCTCCCCTGTTTTCTTCTCTGGTAATTCTCTCGATCTCTCAGTCTCTTTTTTCTATGTTACCATCTCCGAATTTCATTATATAACATATGAATTTCTTCTTTTATGGCCAGATTACCGCGTCGCCTTTGAGGAGATCCACAATATCTGCAGAAACCGGTCGTTGAGCTCAATGAATTATTCCTCCCCTGTTTTAAGCTATTTGCAGGGCAAAGGTGAGACTTTTGCCGGAAATTTCTCCGCGCAGAAAAGAAGATCGTTTTTTTATCACGGAGATGTTCAGGTCCCTGTCCCTTGCGGCTTCCTTTGCGGTTTTTTCGCAAAAGAATCAGGTTTGTGCCAATTCTGAATCAGAATTCATTTCATGATAAGCTTATTTGTATGGATCGCCCATGTAGACAGGGCTGCCATGGAGCAGTGCGGCGGCGTGGTCGTTGTTTCAGCAATCTTTGGCGATCACGACAAGATTCGACAGCCAAAAGGATTGGGATTCAGGACGCTTGAAACCGTTTGTTTTTTCATGTTCATCGATGATTCCACTCTGAAAGGACTCAATTCCCACAAGATCCTTGCGGGATATGATAGCGACATGATTGGCGTTTGGAGAGTCATCCGCCTCTTTGCCGGCGGTCTCCCTTATGATAATCCAGCGATGAACGCAGTCATTCCGAAGTATCTCGTTCACCGTCTCTTCCCCAATGCGAAATTCAGCATCTGGCTTGACGCAAAGCTCCAGCTTACTGTCGATCCCCTGCTTCTTCTTCACGCACTCCTAATATCTAAGGACGTCGACATGGCCGTTTCGAAGCATCCGTTCAATGTTCACACCATGGAGGAGGCCATGGCAACGGCGAGGTGGAGAAAGTGGTGGGGATATCGAGTCTTTGAGGAATCAAATGGAGACTTACTGCGAGAACGGCCTGCAACCATGGACCCCGAGCAAGCTACCGTATACAACTGGTATATATATGGAAGCAAAATTGCCGCTTGTTTATCAAAATGTTGATCAAAATTGAATCTTTTTTTATTCAATTTTAAATCTCTGTTGATCCGTTTTTTTGTTTTGTCAAGATGTACCGGACACGGCGATGATAGCGAGGAGGCATGGAATGGCGAGCAATCTATTTTCCTGTCTTATGTTCAATGAGCTTGAAGCATTTAATCCGAGGGATCAATTGGCGTTCGCTTATGTGAGGGATATGATGAGCCCTCAGATAAGGATAAACATGTTCGATGTCGAAGTTTTTGAGCATGTGGTGATGGAGTATCGGCATAATTTGAAGCGGGACGGTGCTGTGCCGGCGGCGGCGGCGGCGACGGCGGCGAGGCATATCAGGAGGGCGGAGCCGGTGAGTATCGAAGGGAGCAAATGCGAGAATTACCTTCTCAAGATGTGGGGAGAAGCCATTGATGATAACGAAGGAGATTAATCATAAAATTGATGACAGAATTCTTTGTTTAGGTTTAAACGAATAGAAGAATTAGATCTGTGATTATTGTTGTGGTGAGACGTACAGTGAAAACGATAACTGATTTTTTTACTTCATGATTTTTTGTTCATTGAAGTTCAATGAATAGTTTAAAAAAAAAAAATTGAATGATTTGTGGAGCTTTGCAAGTGATCAACATTCTCTTTTCATTTTTATTTTTATTTTTATTTCTTTTTACAGGAAGAAGAGCATTCCCACTTCACACTTAAATTCCATTGTACTGTATATTTGAATATTAATGGCAACATGTTATAAAAATATACAACAACAATACAAATAAATGCAAATACAACTAACCAAGTAAAAATAAAAAAAATCAGGTAGGATTAAATATGTAAATTTTTGGAAAATATAAAGATAATTGCAAAAGCACATGTTATATTCCACATCAATGATGCTAAATATTTAATGGGGACTTTACTTTTTTATGCAAATGAGCTTCCATACTACAATAAATGTATGTGTATATGCTTCCAACTATGTAAGTGCGCGTGACAATCAAGTAATAAAGTGTATGAGAAGAGAGTTGATCCATGAGGAAATTAGTTTACTATAACTAACTCAAGTACTATCTACTCACGCCAAATAATTTATCCTACAAAATGTAATAAAAGGTGAGGTGCTATCACTGAAATGTAGAAAATAGTGAAGATAACCAAAATTAAAGATGTTCTAGACTAATAATAGTGATAAAACCTATATTTTTCTAACCTCACTCAGCTAGAATAGTTGTGAATTAGGGCTTATAAACTCTTAGATCTTCGTCAAGCTTGTAAGGGTGTAAGGAAATGTTTATGGCCTTTTACAATGATTCTATCTCCATGGACCCTAAAATCTTAATCATCTTATGTCTACACATGAAATTATTCTATCTCAATTTGTCTAATTGTTCCAGCATTCCTCCATCAAGGAAATTTATAACACTAGATTTTGAATTCATGCTTGGCTATTATGTAAATAAAATTAAGCATGAGAGTATTTGAGAACAACCATTCATATTTGCATACAAGAGTCTACATTAGGAGAAACAAAGACTTATCACATCATCAACCCAAAATAAAGAAGTTGGCTAGCCATAGAACTAATTCAAATCAAAACAAGTTTGATTACTTACTTTACAAAATATACAGAAAGAAAGATGAAGAAAATATCACCCAGAACTGAGAAACCAAAATACATCTTGTAGATAGACTATTTTCGGAATGATTCCCTCCTTACACCTTTGCTCTCCACACTCTCTTCCACTCCTAAGGAGTGTTTTGATCACAACAACGATGACCAACCACTCTACTCAACATAACTTCACTATCCTCTGAGTTTCTCTTAAAAGAAAACACACAAAAAAAACTATTTATATTTTTTACATAAATTGACTCAAGTGTCACATCCCTTGATGTAGTGGCATCGTGGTGTTACAATGTTGAATGAGTACCTCGAAGCTGCTTAGTTGACTCCACATCAACATTGGGCTAACCTAGCAATACACTTCCTTTCTTAACTCTAATGTCGCGATGGTACAAAATAACTTGCAATGTGGTGCTTGAACACATCTTCTAATGCTACTGTGCTCCATAAGTCAGCACTTTGGTGTTGAATTACTTTTAATTTTACAGAGTACAAAATTCACTAATGTTCTTTTTGTGGTGTTGAGGGGCTTATAGTAATGTGACACTACATGATGTTCCACTAGGGTGACACCTCAAATGGAAAATTGAGTGAGACTAAAGAGTTGTGATGCTCTATTTAAGTGTGAAGGCATTGAAGGCACTATTACATAAGTGTTTATGGTGTTGCAGTGCTAGTTCTAACTTTGCAAATTTAAGACATTTTTTCGAGACATTCATACACAACATCAACTAAAACAAATATATTTATTAAAATTTAAATTAATAAAAATAAACATAATTTTCACTTAACAAAAGATAGACTAAAATCTTGATTTTTTCCAATAAGAAAACTTAGTAATGTCATTAGAAAGCTATCACTTATGTAAAGGGGTCCTCCAAAATATCCTTTCAAAAGTTACTATCATAGCTGATCATGCTAAATCTGAAAATTATTGGATAATTATTAATCTTCTAATTGATTGGGAAATACATGTCAAGTATATTTTTGTCCTTAGTATTTTATGTTAATGGCTCCACCCACTTTTATGTGCATATGTAATAATTCTAAATATATGGAGATACTTTGCTTGTGGTTGCTACATGAGATGATATTATTCAGATTTATCCAATGGTATTTGTAGTTGTGGTCTTAGAAAATAATGATTCTTATATGTATTTTATGATTACTATAAGTAAGTCAATAGGTATAGTGGAAAATTTAGTGTTCATCAGTGAAAGACATAGCATTGTCGCCAATACATTATCCATTATTTTTTAAAAGGCACATCATGGTGCTTGCACTCATCATGCCTTAATGAATATCTTGGCAAAGTTCAAAATGGATAGTTATGATAAGAAATATTAGTTCATAGTGTTTTAACTAGATCACTAATAGTGCACACTCCTATCTAGTAATCGCATTATTGAATTTTTAAAGCACACACCCAATGCAAAAATAATTTCTTTAGAATGGTCCATTTTAAGAACAAAAAATAATTTTAATGAAAGAAATCAAATAAGCATCAAGAAAGCTATTGAATAAAAGATCTGAAGTTTGATTATATACATTATTAATCAATTTGAACTGCATGTATAGGATTCAGATCTTAATGGTGTTGTTGATTTACAAAAGATTGAAAACATATACATGAAAGAAATTGATTTATGATCTTTTAGTTGGAATATGCATTGTATGCATCTTGAGATTGGGGTGCAAGTAATGATAGCTTATGTTAAATGTTTTATACCTAGGAAGCATGATTTGTTACATGTGTTGAAAAGAAGATACTTATGAGATTATAATTAAAACTAAAAAAAAGACAATTATCATTTTATCCCCAAGGGTGAAGGGGTAGCCATTTAAGGAAAAATAGGTGGCCATTAATAAAGGTGTAGACAATGTGAAATGAGAGGCCCTAATTATGTTGCCTGTAAGATTATGTGTTTACTACTTTTATAATATAAATTACAAATTACTTTTGCTATTATTGTAAAAAATAATAACAATCACTTATTTAAGTAGCACATCATGTGGACGAAGATAATCAATCCAAAAGTCCAACTACAAGAGCTAAAGCTAAAACCTAATGAAAAGAAAATGATGAATTACAGGAGACTAAAAAAGTGCAATAATTTTAAATATTTTAAATATAATTTATATTTCTTTTTTTATCTAGATACTTGTATGGGTAGTCATGATATGACTAGGTATGGATCAAGTATAAAAAATAAGTAGTTCAAATATTTTCTTATTAATGCAACCTAACCCCCTTTCCATCCCTTTATTTCCCCACATAAGTGATTGCTCACTATTCTTATAGTGCCTATAAATATGGGCAAATTATTTTAGGAATGAAAAATTTTGGTGAAGAAGTGCTCTTAATTTGCTTTTTTGCTTGGTGGCTTCAAGTGTGTACCTTTTATTTCCAGAGATTCTATAATTATCTTTATTTATTTTATGTTATTCATTTTTTCCTCTTACACACCTATTATAAACTCTTCAAAACTCTTCCGCCACCTTATAAATATCCTCTTAGACTATTAAGCTATAAATTAAAATACTAAAACCATTCTAAACACTCTCACATAGCTATTAACCCAACTATTGGACACTTGCGACTAGTCGTGTTTCCTATATCTCAACATCCTCTTAAACTCCACCAAACTCTACCATCAACTCATATCAAAAGTTTAACATCATTTCTAGACATTTATCCCTCAAAAGAGCCACTCCTAAAAGTAAAATTCTAAGTCATCCTAAACTTGCCACAACTGGACTAATATTGGAATTCCTACTAGCATATATACCATTTTAAACCCCTCATCATTCCATTATAAATTCTATAGCACCTATATAAATATTAAACTAAAAATCCATAACATTTTTTAGCCATTAATCTTTCTAAAAGGTTATCCACCACCATCATATTTGGTATCAATGCAAATTTAGGAAGAAGCCCTATAGTGGAACTTTAAGACAACTAAGGAGAATTTTCGTATAGTGAAACTAAATCCAAAAGCTTAGAGTTACAATTGAAAGTTTGAGGAGATGTAGCTTCTCACTTGTGAAATCCCTCATATTTTAGATTGATTATATCATCAGTGAGGAAGCACCAACTTCTATAATTATTGAGCATTATTTTTTAAATAATTGGAATATTAAAAACAGTAGTGATGATATATGGTTGACTCATATTGACTTGGATAATTTGGATCCATAATTAGTATAAGATAACTATGATTTTAGAGATCAATTAAACCCATGTAGAAGATAACTCATACTGACTCATATTGACTAAACTAAAAGACTAATTGCAAGAGCAAATACCAAATACATGAAAATGATCAAATAAGATAACTAATTATAAGAGCCTAATTAATATATATAGTCACTAAGAGAAAACCCGTCATTACCGGCGGATAATATCCGTCGCTAATACAAGATTTCCGTCGGAATTATAGGTTTCCGGCACAGGTTTCGGCGGAATTCTCTGCGCCAGTTTGGATCGCGTCGGTAAAAGTCTTTCGGCGCATAAGTTGCGCCGGAAACCTTTCCAGCTCTATTTCCAACGCATTGCCGGCGCAAAAACTGATGGCATCCATCTACATTTCGACTGCTAAATCCGGCGACATATGCGCTGGTAATTTCCGTCGTATGATTGCGCTGGCAATTATCGGCGGATAAAATGTCGTTGATACGCCGTAAATAACCTGCGGGATGGTTACGTCGCAAAATATGCGCCGAGAATGACCGGCGGATATGACGCCGGAAAGTACGACGGTAATTTCCGACATACTAAGAGACGCCGGTTAGATCGATACGGTTCGTTGTATCTTCATTTCCGGCGAATTACCGGCGCAAAATCCGCCAGAAACCTGTAGCATTGACAAAAAAAATTACCTTCCCAGCCAACAATCAGATTTCCACACCTGCAAACCAATACAAATATCTATCCCCAACAGTTTATAACATTTCCAGAACAGTTTATAGCAATTCAAAGATGCACAAAAATATAAATACTCATTAAAAGAAACTGTTCAATAGTAACAACTAACTAAAAACATCAGATATTGTTCAATATTACAGATTCAAAGAAAATAAATAAGTTCATAAAATAAACTAAACTACTATGAATCCGTGGACTCCTCCTCAGCTGGAGCTACCTCTTTTCCACTCATTTGCTCCCTCATTTTGTGCATTTCATCCAACAACTGATTGTGTTGCTCCTACATCTGCATTTGAACCTGTGCTTGCAACTGAGCTTGCCAATCAGCTTGTGATTTCCTTGTTCTAGCTCAGCTTGTAGGGCACTTATTTATTGAACTTGCAATGAGTCATGAGAACTTGATGCGAAGCTGGATTCAGTAGAGGAGCTCATCCCCTCGTATGCCTGAGCTTGCACACCTAAGCCATAAACTCTCCCATGCTGCATTCCTCCGACGGCCTGCGACCAGATGCGATACTTAGAAAACTACATAGAGCCGCCAGAAGAGCCCTCACCTGCTCCGACATGAATCTCTCGAAGCCGTGTATATTCCTCCTGTGAAAGTAGAGTATAAATATATATAATTAAACTAAAAATAAAAATTATTAAACACAAATAAATATATACTTACATGGGCTTTCCTAGCTCTCTCATCAATCCATTGTTGATCCTCCTGTCGCTTATGAGTGCGAGTATGCAATTCCACAGGAGTTGATTCTCTACCAAGTGTCTCTTTCTATTATAATTAAGAGAATTTTATTAATACAAATTGAAGAACAATTTTAAAAAATATTTAAAATTCATTACCAAACGACGCCTGTGCTCAGTATGTGGAACGGAGCCTCATGTATAAAGTGAACTACCCAAGCCCCCAACATCAGAAGCCCTGTTCTGTCGATTTTGATCCCTCCTCCTAGTGTACTCTTCGCTGCCCCAAGCTGCATTCAACTCAGCCCATATATCCTCTCCAATCCACAATGGTCGCTTCCCATGCTTTCTAATATCTGTGAACATGTCACGCATCCGAGTAGACCCACGCTTCTCAAAATTCTTTCTAATCTTGTCATTATGTTGCGGCAGCCAACAAAATTCTTTCTGCATTCAAATACATATGATATATAATATATAAGATTTTTAGATTAAGAAAAAAAGAATAAATCATTTTACATAAAAAATAAAACCAAAAAATACCTCAAACTCTCTAAACCACATCTCCCGGACTTCTTTCGGGACTTTCTTCCATGAAACATAAGGCGCGTCAAACCTGCTCCGTATGATGTTCCGTATTTTATGTATCGGTTGTTTTGATGGGTAGAACCTACAAAAATAAAGTTATGTGAAAAAAATATAAAATATAAAATACAAATGTTTGTTAGCTTAAAAAAAAAGAGAATGTGCGTATGTGGCACCCTCAGATGCTATCAACATTCTACCATCTGTCGCCTGCTCTGCTGCAGCTGCTGTCGAAGGTCCGGCTGCTGTCGAAGGTTCGGCTGCTATAGGCTGATGAGGTGCTGGGGGATTGTATGGTGGAGCATATGGTGGAAATGGATAAGTAGGAGGGGCACCACCATATGGTGGGGGTGTGTAGTATGGGTAGAAAGGAGTACTCTGCCCGGGATCTGGTGAAGGAAATCGGGCACCACCATATGCTGAGGGGCACCACCATATGCTGAGGCTGTGTAGCAGGCTGAGGCTGTGTAGCAGGCTGAGGCTGTGTAGCAGGCTGAGGCTGTGTAGCAGGCTAAGACTCTGTAGCAGGCTGAGGCTGTGTAGCAGGCTAAGATGTGGTGGTCCCCTCAGCACGTACTATCCTAGCTGGTCCAACTGTAACTTTCTTAGTGCGTCTGTCAAAAATGTTTTATATCAATCCTCTACTAGGCTCTTCACCTGAAGCCATCTACACATAAATAAAAAAGAAATATTAAAAGTATGAGTTATAATAAAAATTTAAGAAAAAATAACGCAGCAGTAATAATAAAATAAATGCAGTGAAATAAAATGCAGGGAAGTAAAATAAAATGCAGTGCAGTAGAAAAAATAAATTTAATTTACCTTACGTTGTTAACTCATCATTTGTTGATTCACTTTCATCAGATGATACACTCCCAGCACTATCAGATTCATCATTACTTTCCTTTATGGTTAGATTTACCTCCTCTAACTGCAACTCACTCTCATTAATTCTGATTTGGTCATCTATATTGATTAGGAGATTTTTTTAAATTATACATAAACTCTTCTTGATGTGCTGATGGTATCGAAGTGGTTTTTTCAATTACTCCCCATAGTTTTATCTTCATAACTACCAGCCAATCTTGTTTGCCTCGTATTCCGCTTGGATAGTTAGCATAATAGACTTGAGTTGCCTGACTAGCAATGATGAATGGATCAAACTTTGTATATCTCCTAGCCCGCTTTACTTCTGTTATACCGTAAATTGGATGAACTTTCGTGCCTCTATTTGGTACTAGATCAAACCATTCACAATTGAAGAGATAGACAGTGTTATTATGACCGGGATATTCAACCTCTAATATTTTTTGTAATACCCCATAGTATTCAGAATCATCCCCTGTATGGGTGTTCCCTCTTACATATACACCAGAATTTTCTGTCTTCCTACCTTCACACAAATTTTTTGTTTGGAATTTATAACCATTGATCATAAATATTTAATAACATTTTACTAATCTATTTGATCCCCAAGCTAACTCAGATAACCTTGAGCACTACGAACTGTCTTCAGTGTGTACCTTTAAATGTACAAGGTGTTATTGTTATTAATATTAATTACAGATATAACTCATTAAGTAAGACTAATTATTCAAAATATACCATATTTTTAAACCAAGCAGTAAATTCTTTTTCCACTATCTTCTAGACTTCTCCTTCTTCTGATGTACTAAGACTATCAATGAACCTCCTACAAATTCACATCTTCAGTTTAGATCAAATTTTAAAAGAAAACCAAAAATATAAACAACTTAATACTTACTCGAGATACGGCTCAACTTCATCACAATTAAGCAAAATGTACAATGTGATAACTGTTATCTCTTTATCGGTCAAATAACGCACTGTGCTAGCGCTTAAAGGTTCCCCAATTCCACTGAATACAGATATATTAGATAATTTACCAATATTTTGAGATGCTGAACTTTCACCTGATTGAGATATTGTTTCAAAATAATACAAGCAAAACTGAGCTGTCTCGTATGTTAAATATGCTTCATAGATAGAGCCTTTGGGTCGTGATTTGTTCTTAGCAGTCTTCTTAAGTTTATTTAAATATCTCTCAAAAGGATACATCCATCTATACTGAACAGGTCCACCAACCATAGCCTCATATGGTAAATGAATAGGTAGATGCTCCATAGAGTCAAAGAAGTTTGGAGGAAATATTTTCTCAAGTTGACACAAAATGGATGGAATTTACTACTCCATAAGAATCAAATTCTCTGCATTTAATTTAGAAGAGCATAAATCTTTTAAGAAAACACTTAGCTCGATCAAGGGCTTTAAAATCTGATCTGGCAGATAACTAAAAGCAGTGGATAGTAGACATTGCATGAAGATGTGACAATCATGACTTTTCAATCCGAATAATCTCCCTGATCTTATGTCAACACACCTTCTTAGATTGGAATAATATCCATCAGGTACCCGTAGAGTCTTCACCCATTCACAAATTGCTCGTTTTTTCTCTAAAGTTAATGTGAATGAAACTTTTGGTTTGAGAAATTTTCCCGCTCCACCATCCTTCAATTCCAAAGCTTTCCTTCTACAAATCTCCTTTAAGTCCATCCTTGCTTTTATATTATCTTTCGATTTCTCTTTGATGTCCATAACTGTATAAAAAATATTATCAAAAATATTTTTCTCTATATGCATAAAATCCAAATTATGTCTAATCAAATTTGTTCTCCAATATGGCAATGACAAAAAATACTTTTCTTGGTACAATTATGGTTGACACCATATTCTTGTAATCTGAACTCAGCTAATGTTGGAGATTCCATTATGGTGGGCAAGAACCTTACTCTTTCAAAAATTTCTTCACTACTGAATCTTAGAGGAGGCTGAAACATCACCATTTTATTTTTAGTGAACGCTTCTTTATTTCGCCTGAAAGGATGACTTTGAGGCAAAAATA
Organism: Dendrobium officinale; assembly: GCA_019514585.1. Classification (NCBI taxonomy): domain Eukaryota; kingdom Viridiplantae; phylum Streptophyta; class Magnoliopsida; order Asparagales; family Orchidaceae; genus Dendrobium; species Dendrobium officinale. The sequence continues at coordinate 24,071,932 of CM033682.1, read as the reverse complement.
TTCGATGAAAATCGAACCAAGTGTTCTTCCTACCATACTTTAAAGTGAATGATTTTGTATTTTCTATATAATATGAACAAGCTAACTTGCCTGAAGTGTTCTAACCTGAGAGCATACCATATGCAGGAAAGTCATCAATTGTCCAAAGTAATGCTGCTCTTAGTGTAAAATTCTGTTTGGTGGAGATATCATATGTACTTACTCCCTCTTCCCATAATAAACTTAAATCATCAATCAAAGGTTGTAAGAATACGTCAATCTTCAATTTTGGATTATGTGGCCCTGGAATTATAAGTGACAAAAACATATAAGGAGTAGTCATACATAACTCTGGAGGAAGATTGTAAGGAGTGAGTATCACAGGCCAACATGAGTACGGTGTAGCCGACTGACTGAATGGAGTAAAACCATCTGCGCATAAACCTAATCTGACATTTCTTGGTTCTGCCGCAAATGTGGAATGTGTACGATCAAAGTGCCTCCAAGCCTCTGCTCCTGATGGATGTGTGATAACATCTTCTTGTGGAATGTGATTATTATGCCATCTCATATGTGCACAGATCTCATGGATGCATATAGCCGTTGTAGTCTTGGAATTATTAGAAAGTAGAACATCCTACTAACAGGCACATCCTTCTGCTTCCTTCTATTTCTAGATTTTGGTTTAAATCTTGGTGCATTGCAATGACGGCATGTAATTTCTAAGATATCTTCTTTAAAGTATAACATGCATCCATTCACACAACAATCTATCTTTGTATATGTCAAACCAAGTTTCGAAACTAACTTCTTTGTCCGATATAGATCTGTAGGAATTAAATTATTTGTTGGATTGGTTTCCTTAAGCAGCCCAATGAATTGATTAAAATATTCACGAGCAATATTATATTCAGCCTTGATGCTTAACATCTTCACAGCAACAGATAATTCTGAGTGAGTCGTGCACCCTTTCCAAATTGGTTGCTGGGCAGCATGCAATAAATCATAAAAATTTTGTGCCTCCGTATTCTGTAACTCTTCTGTATTTTGTTCAATTTGTATGTCAGTTGCATCATGAACTAATTCCTCAAGATTTGGTCTGATATTTTCAGCCTCAGCAATATTACTACTTGTAGAAGGACCGCATTGATAATCAAATTGTGGCTCATACTCACCATGACAAGTCCAATACCAATAACGTGGCATGAATCCTCTACGATACAAATCAACAGTTACATCATCTGGTTCTAGGTGCACTAGAATTTGTGTTTAGAGCATGGACATCGAAATTTTCCTTCTAATAAAAAGCTGGGTTGTCGCTTCGCTTGCTCAATGAAAAAGTTCACCCCATTAATGAATTCATCTGTTATTGTCTTCCAACCTTCAGATAATCCTTCTTTGATTTCTAATATCCATAACCTACATATAAGAGCAAATAAGTAATGGATTATCGCGCTTAAGTAGATCTAAAATTGATTATATAGAGATGTAAAAAGATATGGTGCTTGTAGAAAATTATGATCATTTAGCATTGTCTCTAAGAGTAAAGACACTCATTCACGTACATGAGCATCCTGCAATATTTTTATATCAAGCACACAATAGGCCTGAAACATTCCTCCACTATATATCACACAATAAGCCTGAAGCATTTTCTCCATTTAGCATTGTCTCTAAGAGTAAAGACACTCAGGCACTTGAGCATCCTCATCTCTACAATACTCAACTTAATTTTTTACTTCTCTTTTAATGGCCAACATTATGTGACATAAAACATTGCAGGTCTCACCATCATTTATAGAATTTTACCTACAGGTTTAAATGGTCCTTTTCTGTCACACAACAGGTTTGATGTATTCCTTCACTTTAACCAACCAACTTGAATTCTACTAATAACATGTTTTCTTTTCTAAAATTAACTCTCCATAGCACTTCTCTTTAAACTTTATCATATGTTTTTTTTCTAATTCAATAAGTATCATATGTAAATCCTTCTTATTCACTATATATTTCACCATGGATAAAGAAAAAAATATATGGGCTATGATCCTTGATGTAATCCAACTGAAATAGAAAATATTTGGTCAAAGCATGCTTATGCATGCAATGTGTTTAAACACAACATATGTAGATCCTCCTTACTCTCTCTATAAGTGTCCATAATAGACACTTATTCTCAAAAAATGTATAGCTTCCATAATAGACGTACACTTATTCTCAATATGATTAAGCATTCCAAAGGCTAGTACTACCTTCCCACTTCCTAAATCAACACTTGGAGATATCAAGACCATCTATCTTGGAAATGTATGGTAAGAACATCCATGGCTAAAGCAAAAAGCATACAATCCTCTTGTAAATGTATGGTTAGAACATCCATGGCTAAAGCAAAAAAGAAATTCATGGCAAAAGCAAAAAAGATATGTTCTTAATCCTAATCTATGTAATCCAACTGAAATAGGAAAAAATTTTGTCAAAACAAACGAAAAAACAAACCTTTCGTCGACGAAGATGAACGACTGTCGGCGGTGAATCGACCACAAAAGCTATGAGACTCGTCGGCAAACTCCTCTGACCGTTGGTGACGACGATCTACGGGCGAGCGATGGCGATCTACAGGCGAGAGACAGAGGGCGAGGCGATCTACAGGCGAGGTGAGAGAACGGAAGGAAAGAAGTGACGGGCCAGAGAAGCTCAGTTTCAGAAAATAGGGCTTTCGCCGGCGGATTTTCCGGCGGATCCGACGCCGGAGATTATTCCGGCGTAACATGCGCCGGTTTAGTTTCGTTGAGTTTAAATACCCCGGCGCATTATCCGCCGGTAATGGCGCCGGTTATTTTCCGCCTTAAAGTGCGACGGAAATAGTGAGCTATTGGTTTGTTCCGACGCATTTACCAGCGCAAATATCGTCGGAACATTTCTGGCGTCGTTACCTACGCCGTAGGTTTTCCGGCACAATAATGCGTCGTTACCTACGCCTTGCTTACCGGCGCAAAAATATCCGCCATAAATTCCGACGGTAATCGTGTGTTTTCCCGTAGTGAGTTTTAAATATTTGAAATTTAATTTGTATTATAATTTTTATATTGAAAGTTCTATGGCCAACCATGATATGGTTAGGTACAGTGGCGGAGGCAGGATTTTTTCTCTGCGGGGGCACAAAATTTTGACTTTAAAATTAAATACCCTCAAGTTTTTTTTATTTTAGTTTGAAATTAACGTTATGGTTTTAATTTTTTTTTTTAAATATATAAAAATTTTTTTATATATTTCAAAAAAATATATAAAATGTATCTTTTTATTATAAAAATGTATTAAAAAAATTTTTATATAAAAATATATATATAATTTTTTTTAAATCATACTAATCTATTTCAACTACTCTTCTACTGTATATTTTCATATCTAATTTAAATAAACAAAAAATATTTTACATCAAGCAATAAACATATAAAAAAATGTATCTTTTTACTATAAAATTGTATTAAAAATATATAAAAATTTATAATAAGCATGTCTTAAGCTACTTGATTTCAAATTAAAATTTATACTTCTTTTATAATATAATTTGTTTACTTTAATTACATAAATCTCTTATAAACTAAAATTTGGATTTTTTAAAATATAAAAAAATTGGTAAAATTTATAATTAAAAAAAAAATAATGTGAAGATGAAAAGAGAAAAGTAATCTCACCCCTCATGAGAGAGAGAGAGAGAGAGAGAGAGAGAGAGAGGGGGGGAAGAGGGAGAGCTAGGGTAGTGGAGGAGGCTGTTTGCTATAAAAATTAAAAACAAAAAGGCAAAGAAAAAGTAAGAGAGAGAGTAGAGAGAAAATAAGTAGATGAGAGATGAGAAAAGAAGGTGATAGCCAATGAGTTCTTATAATGCCTATAATTATAGGCTAAAATATTTTATTACTTTAACTTTTTTGGAAAGAAAACTTTTATGGAGAAGCGCTTCTCATTTTTTTGGTACTTAGTGGCTTCAAGTGTGTCCAATTTCTTTGGTGAGATTAGATAGTTATCTTCATTTCATTTATGTTCTTCACTATTCCTATTTAACACCTACTCTAAGTTCCTTAAAATTCTTCCAACTCTTCATAAGCATCCTCTAAGATAGGTAAACCAACAAAAAAGAACTTAAAATTATTCTAAACACTTCCACATAGCTATTAGCCTAACTAAGGAACACTTTGGACTAATGTTATTCCCTACACCTTGACATTATCTTAAACTCCACCAAACTCTAAAGTCAATTTAGATCAAAAGTTTATAACATAATCAAACCTTCCATCATCATTTCTAATCATTTATTTCACATAATAGCCACTCCCAAAAGTAATCTTCCAAGTCAATCGAAATCAGCCTAACTTAGACTTGCCTGGCAATTCCTACTAACATAAATTTGTAAACCCTTCATTTTAATAACTCTAAAACAGTTCTCTATATATGAAACTAGAAATTCATAGCCTATTTTACCCATTAATATCACCAAAAGGATGCCCACTTCCATCACTTAGTTTTAATGTAAATCTTAACTTAATGTCACTAATTGATTGGGCAATGATATAATGCTTATCATTCTAATATGATATAATTTTTAATTTACACTCTAGTACGTACACAATTAAAAATATTATATTATAATTATTTTGATTAAGCCATATTATATCAATCATATGTCTACTCTATTAAAGCTATTGAAATGCATTGTATTTTCTCTACCATAAGTAAATCTATTTGAACCCTATTTGAATATTATTCAAATCCTAGTCTAGATTTGTTCAAACTATGACAAAACAATACTAAAATGCAATTATATTGATGTTATATCCATATATGAAAATTATTAGTCATGGTGAACTTTAAATAAGTACTTCCAAATAAAAATGATTATAGTTTGGTCTGAAAAGAACTTTTAGGCATAGTTCCCAAGAAAAAAACATGTAAAATTTTTCCAATTATGTATTATTTGGGCATATATAGTGATATTTATTCTTCATTTTATAAATAAATTATACTATCTTTCTCATAATATTTTATGGGCATTTACATACCTACCACTCAAAAAATTGCTAATTATTTATCTAACACCAAAAGTTTATTATTTACATATATAACACCTAAATATTTCTAATACACCGCAAATACTACTCTTCATCTTCCTTCCTATGCCAATCACTCATAGCCTGTAACTACATGTCCAAGGTTTCTCGCCTTCGCAAATAGTTCTCCTCCAACCTATTTTGCTAGTGTTGATTCAATAAGTGATTTGATTTTAATTCCTATCTCTAGAATCCTTCTCCTCCTACCTATTTTGATGATGTTGATATATTTAGTGATTTCATAACTATCCCTACCTATGGTATCCTTAACTTTAGCCTTCCTACTTGCTTTGCAAACTAATTTGAACCAATTTTGTTGTCTTCAAGGTGAATCGATGGAATATCCTTCCCATTTAGAATTTATTTATAAAATAAATCCTTTTGTTAGGGTGTAGGGTCTTATCAAGTAGATGTTAGTCAAGGTTTTTGGAGTTGAATTTATAGAATTTATTACTCTTGTTATTTTTTACAAATTAGATTTAGGAATTGTAATAAACAATCCTTTATGTCAAAATGATTTGTAGAAATAGTAAGATAAAAAAGTTATATGTTATAGAAGTCTTATTTGTGATAAAATGATAAGTTTACATTCAGATGAGTTATATAAATTTTATTTGGATCATAGATGAACCTATGGCAGTCAAAAGGGTTACCACACGAAGACATATTTGGATCAACTAATGATGATTACAAGTGTATTCCCACATCAATAGAATATCTTTTAAAAAAGAAACATGCTTCCCACATCAGTTATGATTAGTCAGTTCTATGGTTTAATGTTAGTTTTAAGGTCTACATCGATGAATTCTTAATTTGTTGCAAGTAACTTTCAAGGCTTGATGCGTGCCATATAAAATAAAAATAATTAGGGGGTGTTAGCTGTAAATTCTTTGGATGGAAAAATAGATTTTTTACAATAGCTTTTGCACTTATTAGATTTGAATCAAAGAAAATATGTTAATGGTTTTTGAAAAATTTTATTGAATATTTTAATTACGACATATTTTATTAAAATTCATTACAAACATGGAAAACACATTAGCGGAGTCATTGAAGAATTTAGTTCCTATTGTGAGACAGATGATTTGCATGTGTTATTTGTAATAATATAGATATGATATGGTAAGTCTGTGTGTTTATATTTCTATATTTTCTATTATGTGAATGTCTCTATATGTTTAAAAATACATCAATTTTTTTCTTATATCGTGTCTCAAGGGTTTTGTGTGTGAAAGCTATGTGCTGAATTTTGCTCTGGGAGTGTTACAATGTTGAACTCTCTATACATTCTATTATAAAAAAAGGAAAATTTAAAAAATGAGAATTTGGGATAGCACACTTATATTGTAGCGTCCTGGTTTCTATTCAGGTTGAAAATTTAAGAGATCGAACACTATGGTGTTGGGTGCTCGAGCAGTGGCACTAAAAAGTGAATATGAAATTCTACTAAACATTTTTTATCAAAAATTCCATTTATCCCCTTAGACATCTAGTAAGAGGAGAGGAAGAGAGACTCTAAAGAGAAAATTTGTAATTTAAGAACCTCGAGCTAATTTTATTCATCAACTCGGTTTCAAAAATTATTTGGATCGAGTATGTTACATTTACCCTATCTCAATTTTTAATTATTTAGAGTTTTTAGAATTTTTGATTTAAATTCTAAAATGTCAATATAAAAGTGGGTAGGTTCTTAGATCTAGTAAACTTTCATAGTGTATATTTTGGTATGTTGTAGATAATAAAATTCTACATGTTTTGTCACATTATTTATGAATTTTCATTAAGAAGTTTTGATTCTATATTAATTTAAGTATTTTGAAAAAAATTATAACACTAATAAATATTGTTGTAATATAATAAAATTCTAAAAATGTAGCTTTGGACAATATGTAGCAAATTATTTGTGATTAGAAAATGTAAAAATTATTTGCAAGTTTATCCCAAATTTCTATATATCTATTTTGCTGCTAGTAGACCATTCTATGAAATCTTGTAATAAGTCTAATACTATGTATTATGTGTTAAAATGTAATAATTATATACATTTATGTGTCTAAAGTGTTAGAATTGGATAAGTTTAATGTACTTTGTTAGGACTAAAATTCTAAATATTTATAATGCTAAGCATCAAGAGTTATTAGGGCTTATTATTTGATATGCTAGCACAAGAAGTTTTCAAGGTCTGAATTTTGAATTATGATATATACTTGGTGATATGAAGCTTGAGGTGAGTGAATGTAATCTGATATGGCCTACTATTTTGAATTATGATATCTACTTGGATGTATGAGGCTTGAGGTGAGTGAATTATGATATCTACAATAGATGTGATATTTTTAATTTTTTTTATAAGATATGGTGTGTCATGTTTACTATTTTTTTGTTTTGTTATATGTTACATTTGCAATTGTTAGGTCTTCCCTGAGACATTGTAGATTCTAGTAATTTTATAAGAAATCTATTATTGTTCTACTTTATCACTATTATAACAAAGGAGTTATATGAATAGTATCTTTCATCACAAAAATTTTCTATGCTTAATAACTATTTTTTATTTATTTAAATATTTGGTAGCCTCAACGTAGCCTACTGAGTTATTGTTTGCTCATACTTATTATTATGTATCTATTTTAAATTAGGGAAAGGGAAAAGTGCAAGTTGAGTAGAGAGGGAGACTGCAGGCTTTGATGTGTTTGTAGGCATGTTAATTAGATATTTTGGCAGTCAGTAGCCTCTTACGTACCCTGGGTTACCCAACAATTATCTTGTTATTTAAGTTTGACTATTAGTTACTAAATTTTAATTAATTTAATTTTTAGATTATTAGTTCAAACTAATTATACTTCAATGTTTGCATTCCATCAACTCATTAATGGTTTTATCATAATGAGGACAAGGACTAAGGCCTCCTTAAGACACATAGCCCTGCAGCTCAAGGTAGTCTAGTCCAATAGTTATGTTGATGGGAGGAGCAAAATTTATATTTATTTATCATTATTATAAATTTCATGTTATTCAATGAGTTAATCAAATTTTAAATGTTCTAAATTTTATTGAATTTATGAATTTTTTTCTTCATTATTTATAAAACTATGTTTGACCACTTTTGACTTTTTAATTTACATAGAATTCTAGAAAATTCTTATTTCTCAAAAATACTAGACCAAGAGAAGAATACAATATCTTTGAGTTTGGGTCATTTAGAATGATTTATAATTAGTTATGATTTTCAAAGTTTAGCCATTTTAATGAACTAAATTTGATGAAAAGTTTACTTTTTTATATTTTTAGGGAATTCTAGAAATTTTTCATTTTTTTGTAAATACTAGACCCACAAATGAGTCCAATGTCTTTAAGTTTGTTGAATTTGGAGTTTTTACCAACATCTAACTATCATTAGGGCTTGTAATTTTTATGGTATTTAGGGAACATTCCCAAGCATTCCATGTCTAAATTTGAGCTCATTTGGACCACTAAATAGTGAGAAATTAAACAAAATTAATTTTTAACTAAGCTACAATAACTCAAATTCCACTAGTTCAAATTACTTAAAATTAACTTTAAAATAAATTTGGTCTTGATATGCTTCCAACAAGCCCATGAACATCAAATTTGGACAATAGATCATTCTTCTGGGACATACTTTACAGTTAGCCTCGGGACTAGTTCTTTAGGGTTTAATACCCCTCACAAACTTTCAAGGGATTCATAAAATCAAGTTTTAGAACATTATTGAATTTTGATCTATGGCTAACTTTAGAAATAGAAACTCCACATAATGTTATTCAATCACATGACCACCACTTTATTTTTTTTTATGTTTTCTCTAATGAACACACATATATCACTTTTTAATTTTGTATACACTTTAGAAAATCAAATCTTTTTTCAAAGATCATTTGTTCTAAAAAAGAAAATTTCCCCTCCTATTTTCTCGAATTTTTATAAGTTGTGGTTTACTTCTCTAAAATTAGTCAAAGAAAACTCATGATTTTATCTCTCAATCTCATTTCTTAATGAGGCTATTTTAGTTTTGATTCAAAATCTTCATCAAATTATAAATTGGATTTTGAAATTGAATTTTTTTTAACTCATATTTTTCCTATCTCATATGGATCTTTTGCAAGTTGTTGAATTCACCTCATTTTTTTCTTAATCAAGCAGTTTGTTTTTTTCAATAGAATTGGTTTGATTTAGTTTTTAAAATTACATAAATGAAGCACAATTGTTGAAAAGAAAAGAGGCATAAAATGAGCACAAAGCTGAAAAGATGCGCAATGACGTCAAATATGGAATGATACCCAAAGTGTATCAAAAATTAAAAGATGAGTAATGACGCAAAATATGGAAAGATACACAAAGTGCATAAAAAATTAAAAGATTTGTAAGTGCGCCAAAAACAAATAAAGAGGCACAAAATGAGCCCATAATAAGTTAGCTTATCTTTCTTGTATTTCTTAAATCTTAAAAAAATCCTTATAATTATTGATATTTTTTATACTTGAGTTTAAAATCATGATTATTAATTCACCAATTTTTGCATTAATCTTCTATTAGATATATTTCATGAAAGAAATTTTGAAAAGATTAGTGTTTCCTTCTCTTAATTGTTCCTTGATTTAGATGTTAGCTTAAAAAATTTTTGAGCCTTTAAAGAAATTTGAGCTTGGATTAATAATTTTTGGATCTCTAATTTTGACGGGTTATGCGTTGTTTATATATACAATACTAAGTTTTTTTAATAGAATCCAGAGATAACTTTCTCATTCCAAGAACAATTGAAATTTCAAATTGATTCCTCTAAAAACATCGTCTTCACCATATCAGGGATTGTTTGTATTTTTGTTAGTCGATTTTTACTCTTTTGGTTTTCTATGCTCCTCTTCTTTTTGATATTGTCAAATGGGGAGAAAGTACTCTTATTTTTTAGCATATGTTTTAGTTTATTTTTTTTATATAGTTATATGTTTTGTTTTATTTTTTTTAAATAAAAAAATTAAAAAGAAAGAAAAAAAAAATTTCCCCTATTTTTAAATTTTTATCTTAGTAAGGGGCAGATTAGGAGAAAATATTGTTAGTTTATAAATTCACCAGTAGTGTTTGTCATAATAAAAATGGAGGAGATTGTTATGACTCGAGCTCACGAGTTTATGTTTTTTATGATAACAAACATCTTTATGTCTCCTAATACTTTTCTTTTTATATTTGTTTGTGTATATACCAACATTTTAGGAACACCATGTACCATCCAATGAAGAATCAGAGCTCAAGATTGGGTAGACAAAGGTTATGATGTAAAGAGTCAGTAATATTCATTGATGTAATTTTGTATTTCTTGACTCAAGTCCTATATAGGTGTTTGCTTGCTTGGTGCCCATGCACATACACACTCAGGGGAGTGAGATCTAGTCAAAACTAGAAGTTATTGTTTTGAACTAATCTTACTAGACGATTTTGATCGTTTAGGATGATCAGTTAATTGAACTAATCATATTGGATGATTTTGATTGTCCAAGATGATCCTTTATGATCTTGGAAAATAACCGCCAATGATAATTTAGGCAAGCATTTAAGATTCAAATTTGGTTCTAATCATCCTAGACAATCTTGATCATCCTGGACGATCAATGTAAATCATGTCAAAATTTATCATGTGATTAAGGGTCTAATAATGGTTAAATTATTCAATCAAATCATCCTGGATGATTTGTATATTATACTGGCTAATGTTTCCCAACATATTTAATTTTCCTAAATCATTCAAGACAAAAACCATATTTTCTCTAATCGTACAGGCTATTATCCTGGACGTCCCTAGAATGTTTGGGATTATATATTGATTACCACCAATTTAGAACTAATTATCTCGGATAATTGCAGGATCGTCTCGAACAATATATACAAATTATTGAACTGATAGTATAGGACTATGCTAGAAGTTCTGACTAGAAGGGTTATTTTTATATTGATCGTATAGAATAATCTCAGGATCGTCTTGGATAATCTTTATCACCAGAATTATTTTTTAGGATTTTTTGAAGCCCTGTATTTAGGCTTTATCATGGCACTTGGTAAGTTTCTTTAACAGCTATTGAAGATTCATTCTTCTAGAGAAAACTTGAAGAGAAAACCTAAAAGGGAAAGAGAAAAGGGTGAAGTTTGAGATGGAAAAGATCCTTGGAGGGGATTTGAAGGGAGTGTAAAGGGGATTTCACACGGTTGCTCCGATGAGCTTGTACCTTAATACCATCGAATTTAAGGTTCATCTTGAGGAAAGTTTTGGGAAGAAGAAAATCTCTTTGGTGTTAAAGGACTTGACTACTCCACCGCATCAGGGAAGGTGGAAGTGATTTTGTAAGGGCTTCTCCACCTAGCTATGGGAGCTAAAGGATACTCACTAAAGGTTTAGTGCAATACTAAGAGGATGCCTCTGAGGAGTGGACGTATGTCAGGTTGGACTGAACCACTATAAATATTATGTGTTCTTTCTGATTATTTTTTTCACTTTATTTTTATTATGATTAACTACTTGGGTGAAATCTCTAATTAATATTTTTATTATAAATTTAATTTATTTCCACTATAAGATATAAAAGGATTTTTCTTTTTGTTGAAAGAAAGTTTTTAATATCCAATTCACCCCCCCCCCCCCCCCCCCCCACACACACACACACACACACTTTGGTTAGCCTTGGGACTAGTTCTTTAGGGTTTAACACCCCTCACGAGCTTTCATAACCAATATTCAATGGACATATTATGATTCCAATGTCATTTGACATGGTTTTGAAGGTTTTGAGTCTCCCTAGAAATTGGTTTTAGATATAGGGATTTGGGTTTGGATTTGAGCAATTTATTTTTAATTTTGAATCTTGAACTTGATTTTTATTTAGATTTGGTTTAATATTTGAATTTTATTTGATGTTCTTTATTTTAAACAATAATGAGCTTGAAAAACTGAATCACATGTATTGACATTGACCGAAGCAATCAAATAAGTCTAGAAGAAATTTGAATTTGATTGGGTCATTTCTGAATGATATGAATTCATTCTTTTTCAAGTGACGCAATAGCCCACTGCTATTATACTGGGGATTTAAGGGTTTCCATACATGTTATTTTCTGAAGATCATTAGAAAAGGGCCTGAAAAGGCTTCACCCTAAACTAATAATCAAAGTCTTAAGGAAATAAAGCATGGGGATTTAGACATAATCGTAACATACTAAAGATGCATAAGCTATGAAGAGGTTTAGACTTAATCTAACAATTGCTAGCTAAGATCCAAGGAAATAGAAAGCTTAGGGACTCAAACTTATTCTTGAAAAACTATGATTTCTTTTAACCTTGGTGCGAGGATGGTGCCACAAAAGGGCTTGCTCCAATAACAACGGATATAATATTAAAGAGAAGAAGCACGGGGACTCATACCTAACATCAAAAGACTAAAAGGTTACTAAGCTATAAAGGGGTGTAACATGCTTAAATCTAACACTAACTATTATAGGAGATAAGAAGCTCAGTCACTCACACGCAATCTAAAGAAAATAAAAATCCCCTCAATTTGTTTTACCTCTAGGTCTACATAAAGGAAGCATAGGGTCTTATATCTAACTTGAAGACACTAAAGATGAATAAGCCATAAAGGTGCCTAATAAGCTTAAATCCAACACTAACCTACCCAAGATCCTAACAAATAGGAAGCTCAGGGACACACGCCTATTCATAAAATATTCATATTTCTATTATTTGAATTACCTCTAGATCTAAAAAGAAGTATGGGGACTCACACCCAATCTTAAAATATTAAAGATTAATATACTATGAAGGGGCTCATTAGGCTTAATTCAACAATAGCCAATTTAGGAGAAAGGAAGCTCAGGGACTCACACCTACTTCTATAAACATCTGATGGAATTCAATTCTAATGCTATGATGGTGTCACAAGGCCTTGATCAAACACTAGAATATCTAATCTTGAAGAAAGAAAGAATGGGGACTCACATCTAACCTTTAATAGATTAGAAGGTGACCAAACTGTTATGGGGTTCAACAATCTTAAATCCATCACTAGTTGGTCAAGATCCTAGGAGGTAGGAGGCTCAGGGACTCACAACTACTCCTAATATATCAAGATTTAGGTTTTCAATGACTACCCTAGAAAGAAAGCTTAGGAACTCATATCTAACAAGGAGAAGTAGTCAAGGAGTTGGGGTTCTAATAGAAATTATCTAACCTGGATTTTATTTTAATTGAGGTGATGATTAATTCAATTTTTTTTATCTTTATGGAATATGGAATATGATTGAATAGATTTTTGATTTTGAATGATTCTAAATTCAAAATGATAGGTTTAAATATTTCAAACTTCAAGATATTTTTCTATAAAGTTTTCATTCTAGTTTACATCAAATATAAAATTTCTTGAGGTACTTTCCATTAATAAGAAGCATATGGTGGTCACCTTTACAATCAAAAAGTTGGTAGGAACCTCCTTCATAGACTTTCTATATAATGAATGGTCCCTCCCACATTTGTTAAAACTTTTCATCTATCTTGCGATGGGATAATATTGGTCACCAAAGAACCAAAACCAATCCTCACACTTGGAAACTTCTACGGTGAACCAATTAATCTTGAGCTTGAAACATCCATGATTTGTATAATTCTAAATTTTATTGTGTTAATAAGCGATGTTCTTTAAGTCCTTCAACTTCTTCCAATCAAAGTCGAGCATTCACTTTAGTTACGATTTGATTTTGCATCATTATTCTTAATGAAGGAATATATACCTCCAAAGAAAGCATAGCTTTGGACCCATTGAATAAAGAAAATTGAGTGGATTGGGTCGGTGTTTGATAAGTGGTCTGATAGGCCCACAAAGCTTCCACTAGTCTCTCATGCCACTGTTTTGTTTGTTATAATCTAAGGTTTTCTTAATAATATGCACCAAAGTTTTATTGAAAGTCCACAAAACTATCTTGGGATGCAACACATTAGGCAGCTAATATAAAACCACACCATATACTTGACATTAATCACAACATTTAGCAACATTCAAGCAATCATCAATCATCAAAACCTAGCAATATCTAAGTCTTTTAATTTTCATTTTTATTTTAGGACTAGATTGGTAAGAACCACACAATCTGGCATGTACATCATTCAAAATCTTCAAGACTTCACATTTGCCTAAGCAACGCAGACATATCTTATCGTATGAATGATGATACAAAAATTCTATAATGAGTGCATACATAGAATTTTTTTTTAATTTGAATAGCAAGGGACTTGTCAAGCAGGAGTTTACCTTCTTGAAGATATTCAATGAAAGGATGCCTCTAATCACTTTCCACACCATATGTTAAAGAGGAAAACAGGATTTTAAAAGATTTCTTGGTCATATATTTCAAAATTATTAGAGATAAAACCTATTGTTTATGAACCTCTATAAAATATAATCCTTTTATGAATAGGCAAATTCCTTTGCCAGCTTTGCTAAGGAATCCACCTAAAAATTACTTATACGGCGATACCTACAAAAAGTAATAACAAGAATCCACTTGAGAAGGTGCATTGTGTATTGATGATATTTGAGGAGTTTTTTATTCAAAACTTTTCAGGCTCCCATGATTTGGTTGATAACAAATTAAGAATCTCAAAAGACTTTGATTTCTTTTATTTCCATCAAGATTGTAACTTCTAAATCAGTTATCAAAGCTTTATATTTAGCTTTATTATTCACACAAGTCTCTAATAAATGATAATAAAAATACATCATTCCTTTTTTTTGGTGTTATGAATACCAGGCCAACGCCAACTTTTCTACACAAAGTAGATTTTTGTGCTACATCTTTTTCAGAATATGTAGCACCATCAAAATAAAAATCCCATATATGGCTATCAGATTCATCTAAACTCATGATTTGATCATAAAAAAATTATCATTTAATAGAGATTCATGAAGTGGTTGTGCTACAAGGAAGTCAGCAACGACCTACCCTTTCATAACACGCAGGGGAATGAATGTAATATCAAACTAAAGTAATATCATAGAACATCATACCAAACATCCTGAAAAAATAGGATATGTCATAAGATGTTATAAAAGATTTATGCATGAAATTAAACTTAACTGATGAGAATGCATGCAGTTTCTTAGCTTTTAGGCTGCAAAAACTAAGGCAAGGTAATGCTTCTCAATTGACTTTTGTTGGAATGAAATACCGACTAAGATAGTTCAATGCCTTCTCTTTTCCATCCTCATCATCTGAAGCCAACATAGCACCAAGTGACTCATCTAAACTAGTGTAGTACAAGATTAAAGGTTTCTCAAGAATTAGGGCAAATAAAATTGGATGATTTGTTAACTATTGCTTGATTTTTTTGAAGGTGTTCTGACATTTTTCATCCTAGATGAATTTGGAGTCTTCCTTAGCAAAAATAGCAAATGGCTGATACCTTTAAAATATATTCAAAATGAAATGTCTAACATATGCTAACCTTTCGTGAAGGGGCCTTAATTGAGTGAGGCTTTTGGGAGATGGCATGCCTAAGATCACCTTAATTTTAGTAGGATCAGTTTCAATTCTATGGTTCATCACTACAAAATCCAAAAAAATTTTGAGGAGACACTAAAAGGGCACTTTATGGAATATATTTTGAGATTATAACATCACAACCATTCAATGATAACTAATCAATGTTCTGGACGATTTTCCTCAGTTTTGAACTAATCATTCGGGACGATCGTGCGATCAGCCCAGACGATCAAGCTAATTTTGGATCATCCAAACCTCCTTTCCGAGCGATTGTCTGGCTGATGTTGGTGGAATTTTGAAAACAGGTTTTGAAAAATATTAGTTTTCTTTGGGAATTTTAAAATTTAGATTTAACTCTAATTCTAGAAGTCGAATCAACTCGTTCAGAAAAGTATATCACCCAGAAGGACGAAAATAAAATTCCATAATGGTGTTCAGACTTAGAATCATGAAATTCATCTTGAATATCATGGCTAGATTCTAAAGGGAACTTCACACGGCCCTGAGGGGACAAGGTAAAGTTCAACTAAATATCCACTTATGATATTCAAGGGGTATGATTGTCGAATTCATATCCAAAGCCTTATCAAAGAAGGATGTATCTCCCCAAAGGGAGATAACACCTTTCAATGATAATTCTTCTAATATGATAAAGACAATCGTTCTTTAACTTTTTCCCAAAGAAATATAAGAAGATTTTTTTTTAAAGATTAATTTTGAAATCAGGTGTGTGTGGTTCCAAATCTCCTACGAGCGTAAGCCCTCGTAGTTAATTACATCGAAGGAAGACAGAGTCCCCTACGAAAACTCTCGATTAAAATAAGAATAAAATTTTGTTAGATTTTTTAGGAGTGATATAAAAAAAATGAATAGGATCTTTTGGAAAATCAAAAGGGAATGGATCAAGATTGAACATTTATTAACAGAATCGAGGGAAGAAAGGTAGGGGACACCTTGAGATTCCAGAATCATCCAGAAGTGTCCCAACTTAATCTAAGTGTTGGGCTTTATATTTTAGGACTGAAAGGAAACTTTAATTGAAGTTGAGCGTTTTATTAGAAATTTGAGATTATATTCCCGAAAATTAGGGATAATCAAAGATCTGCCCCGGATCCTAAATCTAATTTGGACACTGGACCACAGTCGTCCGAACCTAACTAATGTAGTGCAATGCCTGGACTTACCTCGGCCAGGATTGGGGAGCCAGCTAACCACCTAATCGATTTAAAAGAGAAGGGTCCGGTCTTTTATGAAAGAGTGGTAGGGACGTTGTACTTAAAGTTTTGGAGAGTTGGGGCCAACATCTAGAAATTTTCCTAATTGGCCCCTTCGACTTATGTTGGGTGCTAAAATGCTAAAACTGATGCAATTAAAATTTTGACTCTTTTAATTTGTATCTAATGCAATGCATGCTAGTCGAAAACTTCCAAATCAAATATGCTTGAAATTTTAAAAACAGGCTTATAAAATAATTTTTAAGAAGACTGGACTTCCCCAGGTCCGGCACCTCGTCCTCATAGGTCAGACTATCCGAACTCTACCCGCAGGCGGGGAAGGGTCTAAAATGAGGAGAGAATAATGCAGAAATATGCATGCGACCCCGGGGTCGATCCACGGCTAATTCCTTAGATTTGTTATCTTTCTATTTTATTTAGACTCACTAAAATTTTAGACATTTAAGATTTTGAGTAGAAAAACTTTCACACCCTCACGAGTCTCACGTATCCAATCTAAAACAAAAGTGACACACAATCGCCAAAAAACTAAGAAAAGCAGACAGTCCTAAAGGCAATCAATTCATCACATGAAATATAAATTAACTAATTAATAAATGTCCATAGGCAAAGTTGCCTTACTTATTACAAACCAGAATTTTGCATAAAGTAAAGTAGCCGGGCACCACTGACAACAACCCAGATTCTAAACCTAGTAATGACACAAGTAGTTTTGAGTGGGATACTCTCAATCTTCAATCTTGTTCTTCTTTAGACTCATTTTCTTCAAACTCCTTGGATTCTTCGTGGTAAACTACCCAAATGGATAAGAGGGCACTTCCCTTTTAAGGGGAAGGCCAGTCTTTCCTCTTTGGGTATAGAGAAAGTGTGATCCAAATTTGGATTTCCAAATGGAAAAAGGAATACTTCCCAAAAGGGAATCCTTTCCTCTTTGGAATCCAAGCTTTGGACCTACGTATCCCAACTCAAAATTAACTTTCACAACACTTGATAAATATATAAATTACATTTATTTGAAAATAAAATCTACACTCTCTTGTAAGGTTATCCTAAGCAGTTAATTAATCAAAGAAGACATATTCCCAAGCAGCTACATATGTGCAAAAAAGAAAGTAAAACACACTGGTCACGCTCTTTTTATTTGGGGGCTTTAGCAGCTGAAGCACCTGTGCAAGCATTTATAACAATTAATATTTTTTTATTGATTTAGCCCCCTTTTACTGCCCTGCATGAGCGTAGCCACCTGCAAAAAACTGTGTGAACATCCAGATTGTACCTAACCTAAGGGTAATCTAGTCTCCAAACACATCAATCCATCCACAAAATGCAGAAAAGTAAGCAGACACAGCAAAGCAATTTCATCCACAACATGCAGTGAAAACTACGAAAAATCTAGCATACAGCAGTAAAGTAAACACCGGCCTAACCTAAATCTAGAGTTGGTTGTCCTAGCACATCATCTAAAGTGTGTATAAAAGGTCGTGTGGCTGGGGTAAATCCTAAGTTGGGTGATTAATCAAAGTTGTCTAAAGTTCCGGGTTTGTTAAGGCTTAAAAGGGGGATTTGAGTTAAACTTTAAGTATTAGTGAAATAGGAATTTTAACTAAATGTATTTTAAAAGTTAATTGATTACTACCTTTATTTCACACCGAGGCCGTGAAGTTTATTTCACCTTCCTTGGGGCTAAGCTAATAGCCTCATAGGCCTGGATTACCAGTAGCAATCGGGGTTAGTTAAGTTATTTTAAATTGGTTGGAATTAAAGAAGTGAGTTAATATTAAGGGGATTTAATTACTGATTTTAATGGGTTGGTTGAGAATTTTATAAACCTATTAAGAGAATTTTGGAATTGGAGGAGTTAACAGATTTTAAAGGATTATCCGGATATGCTAACTAAGGGGTCAAATTTTGATTTTTAAAATTAGGATTAGTCTTAAGGGTTTCAAATTTTTAATAAATACTAGACCTAATTATAAGTTGTTAAATAGGTGGTACACTCAATTTGGAGTTTTCTATCAAAAGTTAGGATTTTTAGAAGTTTTGGCCCGTTTTGACCTAAGGTCACCTAAGATGTTGAGTCCTTAATTTTGACCAAATTATGGAGGTTTAATCTTTTTAGGGAATAGTATATTCTAATTGAAGTCATTAGTCATTGAGTTTGATTAGTCCAAATTTTTCTATAATTAATAGTGAATTTTAGAAGTTATGTATATTCGGAGGGATTACCAAATTATTACTACTAAGGGGCTACTTAAAGATTTGAACCCAAATGAGTCTTAAACTCCTTGGGATCAATTCCAAAGGTCATAAATGACCTAAGGACAGATCAACAAGTGTTTAAAGCCCTTTTGGAATTTTTAATGTTTTTGGGATTAATTAAAACTGGTTAACCCTTGATTTTACCCTAGGGCTAAACTAAGACAAATCTAGAAATCAAATTAAGAGAGTTTCAATTCTTATGATTAAGGAATTAATTAGGAGCAATTATAAACATTTTAATAGATTTTATAAGTTAAGGACAATTCATTATAAATTGATTAGGGTTAATAGGCCATTTCTAAGAAGGATTTTTGAAGCTCCTACTTGGGGAACCAAATGAACTCCAAATTTGATGAAATTTGGACCATAGGATGACCTGACCCTAAGGACTAAACCAACCAAGTTTGAGCTCAAATGGAGTACTGTAAGGTGGTTAACTAAACCACCCAAGGTGAACTCTAAGTCACCTTCAAATCACTATAGGGGTCTATCCTAAGCTTGGATTGGGGAAAAATCAGTGGCTCTACACTCCTTATCCTACACATCATCAGCAAAAAAAAAAAAAATCACACCCTAAATCCCATTGGATAGGTCTATACCCCATTTTGAACTTAAGGGTCAAACCATGACCCTTAAACTTAAAATTTAGGGAAAATGCCCTTGAACATCTTAAAATGGGGAGATAAAATTTGGACATGTCAAAAATATGTTCAATTTCAATCTCCCAAAATTCCAGGCCTGGTGGACTTGTACTTAAAGAGTAATTAAAGAAATTAATAAAATGCTCAAATTGAAATTAAGCCTAACACTGACCTAACCAGAGCCTGGAATCATAGGGCTTTTGTAGATCTCCCTGAGACCTTTCCAATGAGCCTAAGAACACCTAATCTGGACAAGTGTGGAGGGAGTTATAAATTTTTGAAGTTCCCTTGAATTTCTGGAATTATTAATTCGGCCATTACACAGTCAGCGCTCCCTTTACACGTGCCGCGCGCTGATTGGCTGGGCAATCATTGGCGCTAACTGTTAACGGTCGGATTAACCATAGCCGTCAGATGGCGGATCGGACGGTTGGGATCAAACGCGCTCCGATACCGCGTGATCTAATCCGAGCCGTTGATTGGAATCAACGGCTGAGATTTCGTCTTCAACCTCCCACACATATCCGAGACCGTAAAGCTTCTCCGGCGTGATCTGGGCGATCCCGCTGGCAAACTCTGATGAAATTTCACAGGGAGGATCAGGACAGTGGAAACCTTCAATCCAACGGTGGAGATCCATTGGGGTGAAGGTTTCCTTCACACTTGACCGGACTACCTAGGTAGGGAGCTCGGGATGAAGGGATTACCACAGAGAAGGCCTCAATGAATGAGCTTCTCTATCAGGAAGCTTCAGGGGACGATGGAGAACCGATCTCCTTCGGACGTCGGGACCGGAGGACGACCAGAGGTGTGACTTCGAGCGGGACGCTGAAAGCTTTCACGGGCGCTAGCTCGAACGGACGAAGGGATCGATCTGGGAGCTCAAAGGGAGCGTCTGGGAGGTCGAAGAAGCTCTGGGAAACGATTTCGAGCGAATGTAGATGCTTCTGGCGGTCTGGCGAGCTCGAGCCTATTCGGCCACCTTTGGATTTTAGTTCAGATTATGGGGTTAAATACCTCAGAATGGGCTCAAAATTGGAAGGTAACCCCTAGAGACATGTCTCATCACTTTGTAAGTGATAGACCCTGAATCAGAGGCCATTTTACTGGGTTTTGAAATATTTGAAAAATCTTTGAAACAGGTCTTTAGGATAGGGCCTTAAGACTTTGAATTTGAGTCTGGATTTCTGGATTTAGAATGAATTTCAAGTTTGAATGATTAATATTGAAGTATCCAAATCATTTACAATCATGTTGTGATTGTTAATGGATGGATAAGTTCAAAGCTAGATTAAAGGTTGGATCAAAGTCTAGGTTGAAGTTTGGATTGTCAAATTGATTGGATCAAAGTTTGGGTATGTTTGGAGCTTGAATTAATTTGGATTTGAATTGAATGAAGCTTGAGATTTGTATTAATCAAGGGTAGGGATTAACTTGAAGTTGGAGTTGATCAAAGGTAGGGATTGATTTGAGGTTGGAGTTGATCAAAGGCAGGGATTGATTTGAGTCTAGATTGGTCCTAGGATCTAGAGGGGTTCTAGGATATAGGATCTAGAGGGGCAATAGAATTTGGGATATAAAAGAATCCTAAGCTCTAGAGTAGGCCCTAAATTCTGGCTCTAGGAAAGAATCTTAAGCTCTAGAGTAGGCCCTAAGGTCTGGCTCTAGGAAAGAATCTTAAGCTCTAGAGTAGGCCCTAAGGTCTGGCTCTAGAAAAGAATCTTAAAGTTTAGAGTGGATCCTAGGATCTAGGATTGATCTGGAGTTTGGAAGGGCCTTAGTGACCTCATACAAAAATGAGGTCAACAGCTGATAATCTATGATTTGAACTAATCATACAGGATGATATGTTATCGTCCTGAATAATATGAAAAAATTGTTCTGTTCGTCCCAGATCATCCTGGTTGATTAGGCTTAAATTGCACGGATCATACAGGACGATATTTATATCGTCCTGGATGATAAAGTCGGTAAGTTGTAATTAATGAGTTATTCTGAAGCTCTTCTATTTAAGAGCTCTTGTTTTTTACTTTGTAAGATCTTTTGCTGCCGTCTTGACCTGAGAGATCCAAGAGGAAAGGGAGAGAGGGAGGAACTTTTGAGGGGGAGTTTGTGAGAGGGATTCACAAAGGTTTCTCCAAGCAAAGTTCCAAGGTGTCTTCTCTAGTCTTCGTCCTTCATCCTTGGGGCTTCAAGGGAGGTCTTCTTCAGCAATTGGTTGAGGTTCTCTGCCTGCTTCAGGAGGAAGCAAAAGGAGTTGGGTTCTCTGCCTCGCCGGGGTTGGCTGAAAGGAGTTTTTGTAAGGGTTTTTCTGCCTTACTGTGGGAGAAAAAGGAGAGTCACATTTGTAGTTCAATACCTGGAGGGTGCCTCTGGGGAGTAGACATAGGTCGAGTTGACCGAACCATTATAAATTCTCTATGTTCTTTTCTTACTATGTTCCGCATTTATTTTTCTGCACGTTGATTTCTTTGTGGTGATATTGGTTTGATTTTTATTTGTGCTTTGCTTAAGAAAATTTTTAAAATACTAATTCACCCCCCCCCCCTCTTGGTTAGCCTCGGGCTAGTTCTTAAGGGCTTAATATCCCAAACGAACTTTCAAGTGATATCAGAGCGGGATTCATAAAAACTAAATTTAAAAACTTTTTGAATTTTGATCCATGGATAACAACCAAAATCGTAATACTGCGGAAGGGTATTCTATTACCCGACCACCTTTGTTTGATAATAACCCTTTTGATTTTTGGAAAACTCGTATGTCCATATTTTTACAATCAATTGATTATCACATGTGGATGCTTGTTAAGGATGTTTATACACCTCCAATTGGAAAATTGAATGGCGTTACTATTCAACTTCCTTTTACTGAATGGACTCTCAATGATAGAGATTTAGTACAATTAAATACAAAATGTTTGAACTATTTTTTCTGTTCTTTGAAATCGAAAAATTACATACGTGTTTCTACTTGCACTATTGGTAAAGAAATTTGAAATAAATTGCGTATCACCTATGAAGGTACTAATAAAGTTAAGAATCCCATTTGAATATTCTCTTTCATGATTACAAACTTTTTTTATGAAACCTTCTGAATCGATTTCTAAAATGTATACAAGGTTTACTCAGATTTGAATACCTATTCAATTAACAACTTACTTGGCTCACTCATTGCTTACGAGCAAGGGGTGAATCAAAGAAACCTTGATACAGGTGAGAAAAGGAAGGAGAAAATTGTGGCATTGAAGGCCAACGACACAGACTCTGATTCTTTCGAGTCTAAAAGCAATTATGTTGCCTTAATCACAAGACAATTCAAAAGCTTTCTAAAGAAGAGGTAAAAGAACCATCAAAAGTGGAATAAAGGTAAAGGAAATAAAAATTTTAAGAGTTCTAATGATATGATTTGCTTTGAATGCAGGAAGCCAAGACATGTTAAAGCTGATTGACCTACACTTAATTCTCACACAAGCAAGGCGAAAGGTGAGGAGAAATCCAAGTTTAAGAAGGACAATAAAAGATTCCAAAAGACGTTCTGGGCGAATTCTGCATCGAATTAATCTGAGACTGAACCTAAAGAGGAGACAAAAAACTTGTGCTTAATGGCAGACGATCATCTTGATCAAGGTGACAAATAAGAGGTATGTGAACTAACCTATGAGCAACTCCTTGAAGTTTCTGAAAAACTTCATGCATCATATAGGAAGCTTAAGAAAACTTATGCTAGTTTAAAATTAGAATTTTTAAATTTACAAAAAGAGCATAAAATTCTCTTAAAGATCATTCTACAATTGATACTAATCACATGACTTTACATGATGAGTTTGATGCATTAAACAAAAAATATGTTGATTTATGTGAAGCTCATAATTCTTTAAAATCATCCCATGCTGATTTAGAAAAAGAATATAAAAAATTAGAAAATCTAAAAGGCTTTAAAAATAAAAAAAAAAACTTCATTTCATGCACACATAAAAAGCATCACCATTGATTAGTGCATCCTTTTCCTGGAATTAGATGTTTTTCATATGATATGTTAGGACACAGTGCACACACTTGCACCATTCACCATAGTCCATATTAGGTTTGGAAACCCAAATTGCATGATTCACAGCATAACACACATGCATTGCATTCCACTTTTCATAAGAAGGGACCCAAACCTATTTGTGTTCCTAAATCTGACATTTGATGATTTTGTAGGCAAGCTCGCACAAAAGGCCTTGTGAGAGTATATGGTACCTGGAGAGCGGATGCCCTCGACATATGACTGGCGATGCCAATCAATTCATTTTGCTAGAGACCAGGGCAGCAGGCAAGGTTACTCTCGTAGACAACACCACCAGGAAGGTGGTAGGCTCATGTATAATTGGTAATTCCAAGAATCTTTTGATTGAAAATATTTTGCTTGTAGATAGACTGAAACACAACTTGTTCAGCATCAGCCAGCTTTGTGACTCGGGCTTCATCATAAATTTTTTGGAAAATTCATGTATTATCAGCTTAAATAATAATACTATTTTGCAGGGAAAGTGGATCAATAATATTTACATGCTTGATTTAAATAACATTGAATGTGCTGCTTCATTTTGCTTAAAAACTGCTGTTGATAATTCATAGTTGTGGCACAGGAGATTATGTCATGCCAGTATGAAAACCCTTAGGAAAGTGACCAAAAAAGACCTAGTTAGAGGAGTCCCCAAGCTTAAGTTTTCTACTGAATTTGATTTCTACTAATTTTTGATCTATTATCTGCTGATTACTTTGCTTTAATTTTGGTAGTTTTTTTTATTTAGTTTTTTATTTTGTTGTTTTTCTTTGTTTTTACTTTATTTTTTGTATGCCTTAATTTATTTTCTTTTTCAAATTATCGTTGAATTGATATCTTATGTCTTGTTTTTGTCTTTTTGAAAATTTATAATCAATATTTTACATCTCTTAATCTGCTAAAGGGTAAAAACATCATTGATTGTGTCTCTTTCTCTAACCTATTTTGGTGGTGAAATTTTCATTTCTAAATAAAAGTCTATCTAAAATTAACAACTGGATTTTACAATTGAGATCTTTTCTACCTTGCTACAGTAATCTAGCTTATATTTATAATAATCAAAAGTTTTATTTTACTTCAAGATTTCTCGTTATCCTGCCAATGCATCTCTCATATTATTTTTTATTCTATTTTATGGTTTGTTCTTCCATATATTGGAGAGTGAGTTTTTTCTTCTCTAATATCTAGAAGATATACTCACAACTAAGAATATTTAAGAGTTTTTGGAAAAGAATCTAGCTTGTAAAAAAAATAATAAAAAAAGTGGCCAATGATGCTAAAAGAAAAAGATGGGCAATGATGCCAAATTGATATATATATATATATATATATATATATATATATATATATATATATATATATATATATATATATATATATATATATATATATATATATATATATAAACACACACACACACATACACAAAGTGTATCAAAAATCAAAAGATGCACAAACTGCGTCATTCAATGGACATGAGGCATAAAATGAGCCCATCAAAAACCAAGTTATCTTCCTTTCTTCCAACTCTTAAAACTTAGAAGATTTAATGTATCACTTGAGATTTTTAAGGACTTGATTTCGAATTTCACGATTGTAACAAACTACTTTGATACATTATTCTATAAGATATTTTTCTGAAACCAAGTATTGATTGGATCTCTTTTTCTTATACAATTGATTTTTATGAGTTAGGCCTTTTGATTTCAAAAGACGATTTAACCCTAAAAGAAGTCCGAGCTTAGGGTTAACATGATCGGATATTTTACTGTTTTTTGGATTTTTGATGTTGTTAACTCATTAACTTACAAATTTTTAAAGTCAATCACATGGAGACAATATCATGTTTATGCCTTGATTTTTTTTAAAAAATTGTTTCTTTGCTAATTTTTACACCTTTTTATGTTTTATCGTTTATGTTTTTAGTTGATTTTATTGTTTTTGGGCCTTCTCTGATCATCTCCATCCATCATCTGATTTCAAATTTTTGTCACATCGTCCTGAATGATATTTATATCGTACTGGACGATATGCTCATCTTTCTTTAAAAACTCAATCTGCTTAATATTTTGACTTTTCTGCTCTTCATCATCTTAGACGATCCATTATCATCCTGGACGATATGATCATCCTATTCTACAATCATCTTGATCGTCCTGGACGATACATTTTTCATCTTGAATGATGTGTTTATTGGTTATCGTCCCATCCGATACACCTATTTGTCCTAGACGATACACGTGTCAACACATTTAAAATCTATAAATTCATCTTAGACGATCCATTTTTGGACAATCGTCCTGGATGATCCACTACTGTTCGTCCTGGATGATACACGTGGCATATGATTTAAAACATTTTAAATTTGGTCGGTACGATCCATTATTGATTATCGTCCTGGACGATCCACATAATCAGCCTGGATGATCTGCTTTTTCAATGGTCATCCGGCCTGACTCCTCGGCACGATTATCTATGTCTAATCATTCCGGACGATAAGACCACCTTTTTTGACCAATCATCCAGCTGTAATAATTGCACCAGATCAGCCTGGACAATCTGGCGATCATCCTGGACGATCCGAATGATTCTTTAAATTGAGGCCAAATTCAGCCATTTTTCTTCACACTTCTCCTTCCCTTTGCTTCCTTCCTCCTATTCCTTGCTTTTTCTGCTAATGACTACCAGCAAGCGTTCCTGTCCAAACCACCTCTCCTATCCGGTACTCGACCTATTCACTCAAACCTCTCTATGTTTTATTCTCACTCTCACAATCCCTTTTAATTCAGAACTTCTCTTTGAATTTTATGCTAACCTCCAAATCAATTCTGCCTACACTGCTCTCACCTCGTATGTGAATCGATGCTTATCGATATCACATATCAGGATTGTGCATAATTGCTACAACTTTTCACCACCGAGGATAAGCTGCATACCTTGGCTTCTAATCCTGATTTTAACTGGGCTACGACTAATCACTTTCTTTGCCACACAATTGCCACTTTCATGTTAGAGAGACTAGCTCTTTACTTAAAGATGCTAGGACGATCCAGCACGTCCTTCGCACCTCTGTGATTCCCAAAGCTGGCGACCGAATCCATATCACTCCCCTTCTTTAACTCACCACTTTTTACATAATGGCCAATCGTGAATTCAATTCAACCGACCTGATCTTTTGCTACATCGAACATTTAATTACAATTCGAGATCCAGGTCATAGAAGGAAGCCTAATCTTACTCTAGGACACATCATTGCATATGTTCTAGAATCCAAATACAACCTTCAATATCATGCTCCTCCCGACCTTCAGCCACCCTTCTACTCAAATAGTTCTTTCAACATCCTTCATAAAACTCGTCTCCACCCAGGGGATGAGGAAGTTCAGGGGCCAAGGAGGAGGAGGCTCCCGCTCTTAATCTTGCACCTGTTCCTCTCTGCCAGCACTCTTAGCTAGATCAGTTGGTGGAGATATTTGATCAGTGGGAGACCCGCTTTGAGGCCTACGTTGCTACATAAGAGCAACAACATATTGAGGACATCATCCGCATATAGCACCAGCATGTCCATGACATGGCCTGGTTTGGATCTCAGTTTGCATCATTGACCAGTTACTTTCATCCACCACCACCACTAACTCCTCCGTTTGATGATCAGGGTTTTTCGTTTTACTAGTTTTTTTTATTATGTTATTTTTCTGTAGTTTATTTTTCTTATGGTTGTTTTAGTTTTTGTTCTATTTTTTTTAGTTTCCTCATCCTTTTTGTGATGTCAAAAGGGGGAGTAGTTTGCTGTAACTTGTACTTTTGATTATGGAATTTAGTTAACTACTTTTCATTACACTGTTTTCATTAGATTGCCATAACTGCTTAGATTTTTTTGGCTGTGTTTGCCATCATAAAAAATGGAGAGATTGTTGCAAATCTGAGTTTATGGATTAGACTTTTGATGATAGCAAACATTTATAATTTTATGTGACTGCCCTGCCTACTAACTTTTCAGGTCCATAAGATCGAGTGAAACTTAAGCCATCTCAAGATTGGGTAGATTAAGTTTGAGTCAGTCTGTATTTTTCTTTCTTGAGTCCATTGTAAAAATGGTTTCTGATGCTAAGTAACCTTGCACACATATACGAGGGTTTTTTTGCTGTTTTTTATTTTGAGTACATCGGCCTAGATGATGTCCATATCGGCCAGGACGATCCAACTAAGAATAAAAATCCTAATTAGGAATTATTACGTCCTCCGACCGGATGCAGAGGAACGTCCGGTCGGAGGCCAAATCCTGCCAAAAAATGAGTTGTACCGAGCAAATACCGAGCAATACCAAACAATAACGAGGAATACCATCATTTGAAGACCCAATACCGAGTTATACCGAGCTAAATCGAGAAATACCGAGTTATATGAAACTTGTACCGAGGAAAAACTCGGTACAACTCGGTATTTCTCGGTACAGCTCAGTATAACTCGGTATTGGTCTTCAAAGAGCGGTATTTCTCATTAATATCAAATAATACCTAGTTGTACCAAGAAAATACCGAGTTTTTTGGTGGGATTTTGCCTCCAACCGGACGTTCCTTTACATCCTTACACTAGACGTAATAAAAGTTCCTGGTTAAGGCAGCCATCATTAAGCACATCATCCTAGACGATCCTTATATTGGCATGGACGATAGGCTCAAATCAGAAAGAATTAGCCGTTAGATCTAATTAGGTAAGATTTATTTTTGGACATCGGCCAGGTTGATCCATTACATCGTCCTAGATAATTTAACATAATTATGCCTAAATTAATCTGGTAATTAAGGAAAGCAAATAAAGCTTGATTTTATACTATCACATCATCCTGGACGATCGCATGATCGTCCGAGATGATCATTTAAAAAATCCTTGGTTGCTCCTAGAAGATCAACATCGACCAGCTCTCATTCTGAGCAATGTTATGGATGGCTTTTCTCGGTTTTGAACTAATCGTCCGGGATGATCGTGTGATCGGCCCGGACGATCAAGCTAATTTTGGATCATCCAAACCTCCTTTCTAAGCGATTGTCTAGTCGATAATCTATGATTTAAACTAATCATATAGGACGATATGTTATCGTCCTGGATGATATGAATAAATTTCTTCAGTTTGTCCCAGATCGTCCCTACTGATTAGGCTTAAATTGCACTGATTGTACAAGATGATAAAGTTGGCAAGTTATAATTAATGAGCTATTCCGAAGCTCTTCTATTTAAGAGCTCTTGTTCTTCACTTTGTAAGATCTTTTGTTGCTGTCTTGACCTGAGAGAGCCAAGAGGAGATGGAGAGAGAAGGAGGAACTTATGAGGGGGAGTTTGTGAGAGGGATTCACAAAGGTTGCTCCAAGCAAGGTTTTAAGGTGTCTTCTCCAGTCTTCGTCCTTTGTCCTTAGGGGTCAAGGGAGGTATTCTTCAGCAATTGGTCGAGGTTCGCTGCCTACTTCAAGAGGAAGCAAAAGAAGTTGGGTTCTTTGCCTCGCCAGGGTTGGCGGAAAGGAGTTTCTGTAAGGGCTTCTCTGCCTTGTTGTGGGAGCAAAAGGAGAGTCACATTTGTAGTGCAATACCCGGAGGGTGCCTCCGGGGAGTGGACGTAGGTCGAGTTGATCGAACCACTATAAATTCTTTGTGTTCTTTTTTTACTACGTTCCACATTTATTTTTCCGCACGTTGATTTCTTGGTGGTGATATTGGTTTGATTTTATTTGTGCTTTGCTTAATTTTTTTTTTTTAAATACCAATTCACCTCCCCTCTTGGTTAGCCTCGGGCTAGTTGTTAAGGGCTTAACATCCCTACTGAACTTTCATATATAGGCTATTAAACATAATAGAAATGTCCTAAGACTAACCAGGGGGGGGGTGAATTTTTTATCTAAAAAAAAATTTCTTGGATTTTGGAAAGCCTTTTTAAACTTTATGAAAAATAAAAGCACTAATTCTAAAATATGGTATTATCTATAAAAAAGATTTTCACAAATAATTTTTCAACTATAAAAAAATAAAAGTAATAAAATAAAAATTGTGGGAAAAATAAAGTTATAGAAGAACACCAAAATTTATAGTGGTTCAGTCCAATTAAACCTACATCCACTTTTTAGAGACTCATTCTCCAAGTATTGCACTAAACACAATTGACTCTCCTTTTTTCTCTATAGTAAGGCAGATAAGCCTTTACAAATATTCTTCCACCAACCCGGTGCAATAGAAAACTGCACCTTTTACACTCTCCAAATGATTGCAGCGTACATTCTCATCCTTTTTCACCCTCTTGGTGAAGGTAGAGTACCTTGGTGTCCTTTTTCACCCTCCTGGTGAAGGCAGAATACCTTGATTTAATGTAGAGAATCTTCTCTTGAGAGCCTAGAAAGAATATGGACAGAAACTTGAAGGAGATAAAAAGATCCTCAATTTGAGAAACCTTATGAATCCCTCATAATGTTCCTTCACTAGATCTCTAGCTCTATAACCTTAAAAATCTCTCCCAAACTCACTCTCTATGGTCTCACTCAAAAGAAATTTGCAACAAAAAGATTGTATGGTAGTTTTGATGACTCTTTATATAGAAAATACATAAAAAATGTCCAAAAATTGAATAATTCAAGTGAATTGACTTACTATCGTAAAATACAAACAATTCAAAAAATAAGGACTTCATCTGATACAAAGTAGGACGAACTTAGTTTCATAAGCTGTCAGTCATTTGTACGATTCATATTGTACTGTATGAATAGTTCAAAAATAAATGTATTCATATGGTACAATCCAGTATGAACCTGATTTCGTACTCTGTCAATCGTTTGTACGACTTGACATCATAGTGTATGAAATTTAAAAAATGAACGAGTTCATATGGCACAATTTAGTATAGAAAGAATTTTGTACTATGTTAGTTGTTTGTACGACTTGACATTGTATTATATGAACAATTAAAAAATGATCAAGTTTGTATGGTATGATTCAATACAAAAAGAATTTTATACTCTGTTAGTCGTCTAAATTACCTAACATCATATTATATGAATAGTTAAAAAATGAACGATTTTGTATTGTACGATTCAGTACAAAAAGAATTTCATAGTCTATTAGTAGTCTATTTGACATAACATCATACTATACCAATAATTAAAAATGAACAAGTTTGTATGGTACTATTAGTATGAAAAGAATTTTGTACTATATCAGTCATCTGTATAACTGGACATCATATAATACGAACAGTTCAAAAAAATCAATTCGTGTTGAAGATACTGTATTTTTGAGAAAAACTATGTTAACTTGTATAGTACGATTAGAGATCATATAATACAATCGGGTTTAAAAAATTATCACTCTCCCCCTATGTGTGTGTGCACGGTTCCCAATTACAATACACTCGCTCAAACTCAAGAATAAAAATAGAAAATATAGACTATATTACATGAAATCTTATTCTATCTTGTCTTAAAGTCTTCATCAATTTGGAGTAGTATATGATTGTCCTAAAACGTTAGTATACCCAGAAATGAACATAAATTTCCAATATTACAATACACTCGCTCAAACTCAAGAATAAAAATAGAAAATATAGACTATATTACATGAAATCTTATTCTATCTTGTCTTAAAGTCTTCATCAATTTGGAGTAGTATATGATTGTCCTAAAACATTAGTATACCCAGAAACGAACATAAATTTCCAATATTACAATACACTCGCTCTAACTCAAGAATAAAAATAGAAAATATAGACTATATTACATGACATCTTATTCTATCTTGTATTAAAGTCTTCATCAATTTGGAGTAGTATATGATTGTCCTAAAACGTTAGTATACCTAGAAACGAACATAAATTTCCAATATATGCTAGAAGAAATAATAAAATCATAAGAATAATATTTTGTTATCATAAAAGATCACAATATCAATCTTGATTCCTAATTTGCAGCATTTAGATTTTTCAATTGGTACTATTACAATTTTCTATGATAATATAAGTGTAATTTGCATTTCAAAGAATCTACTCCAACACTCCATGACTAAACATATAGACATAAGACATCACTTCATTAGGAACCATGTCACTAAAAGAGAAATTGAGCTACATTATGTAGCTAAAGAAAATCAACTTGTGGATATTTTTAAAAAACTACTGGTTTTTGAAACTTCCAGCACTTCAAGAACCAGATTGGGTGTTATTAATATTCATGCTTGAAAATTGTAATTCAGCAAATTGCATTTGTGGTGTATTTCTTTTGTGTTTATGATTGTGTTTTATTCTTTGTTTGTGGTTTCTTTTGTTTGATTTTTCTCTATTCTGGGTTTGATTTTTCATTTTTATTATTTTTGTTTTTGGAGAATAATCTTGATCATCGTGTGTAAATCTAAAATTCCTTTTCCATTCGTACTATACGAGTCACTTTCTTACTATACAAATTTTTTAGATTTTACATGATTTTTTTTTCTAATTTAGCCATACAAAAATTTGATTTTTTTATGGTAATCTATAGTATGAACACATCATCGTTTGTATGAACCTTTAATTATTCATTCATACAAAAATGGCGGGCATTCTAAGAACAATTACTTTTCGAACATCATCTGTACGAACATCTGTTCATTTGTACGATCCAGTTGTTGATTTTCATGCGGACGAATTCAATCGACAAGTACGATCATTATTAACCAATCGTACTGGACGAACACCTGTTTGTCTGGACGATCAAGTTTGGTCAAAAGGTCATACAAAATGACTAATCGAAAATGCAACTTTATGAAAAATCATTTGCAGGATTTAACACCCTCATAATTTACCAAAATAGGAGTTACCAGATTTACTAAATTCCACTATAGTTAAATCTCATTGGTTGTCAAACAGCCCCTTAGGGTGCGAGATTTGTTAAAAGGTAAGAATTGGGTGGGTTATTAATTATGTAAACTAATTTCTTTTTTTTTTTTGGGACATTTAGGTCATTTAAGGCAAACTCACACACACAACACATACACAAGGACTCAGAACCTTGGACATCTTAGTTGTAAGCCTAAGCTTTCAACCAATAGGCCAAGGAGAGTTGTGTTAAACCAATTTCTTATACGTGCAAACATTTGAGATAAATGCAGTAGTCGAGTCGCTCTATTCTGCTAGCAGAAATATCCCTCCGTTCCTCGAGCCATGTCTCAGTTCTGGAAGCCGGGAACCGAGCGGCCTCGGCCGTGTCTTGTCGATGATGAGGAAGGTGGCGTCCTCTTCTACTCGACCCCTCCTCCATCTTCAAGGTCCTTACTTCGCCTTATTTTAAACTCTCGTTTTCACTCATTTCAAGAAACACTTACCCGACAAAAAAGATTTTATTCTCAAATTTATAGCTATGGTTACGCCAACTTGGAAAAGCAGAGACAAAGACTCCCTGTGTTCAAGTATCGGATTGCCATCCTTTACCTGGTGGAGTACCACTCCACCGTCATAATCGTTGGCGAGACTGGTAGCGGAAAGACCACCCAAATCCCTCAGGTGAAAAATTAATGTTTGTTTGAATCTATTCAGTTTCTGGATTCTTGAAACACGCTACAAAGTATAAGTAATCAAACTCTAGGCTGTTGATTTACTGGCATTCTCTTTTCTGTTTTGTGCATATATTGTTGCGTGCTGGTTTAATGGATTATTAACGAGCTTTTAATGATTCGTGGCAATGAAAAAATTATGTCTTAGCCATATATGTTGGAATTTGTCTTACGTCTCATTAGTTGCTCGAAGTTAGAAAACCTGTTTTGAACAACGTTGAATTTATTGGACTGTCATTCGGGTGAATTTAGTTAGAAATCACTGTTGATTACAAAATCTAAAAACACTTTCAAAATCTTTCAAAGTAATGATTTTATTTTCACAATTAAAATTAGTGAAACAAAATTGTCATTTTCTACTTTTTATTTTTTTATTTACTATAAATAAACCAAATTAGTTTTATTTGTTCATTCCTTTTCTTTTTTCAGTATCTAAAAGAGGCAGGTTGGGCTGAGGGTGGCAGACTCATAGCTTGCACACAGCCAAGGCGGTTGGCTGTACAGGTATAGTGATATTTCTGATGCAGCATATTTTTCTCTTTGTTAGCAATTTTTATTGATGATCCTCTTTGCAGTGCATATCTCTGTTACTTTAAATGTTTCTTCGTGTTCTTCTATGTAATGCTCATTGGAGAAAGTTTTCTAGTTTCCATGGGATTTTAAGTAGGTTGTGTTATCTTACATTAGCTTTCATTATATGGTTCTCCATTCATCTCTCACATATCTATTTGTCAGGTTTTTCTCAGTATTGAAGCATCATACTGTTTTTTGAATTGCTTGATGCTGGATGTGCTTGTTCATAGAGTTGGAAAATATCACTAAAAATTAAAAATCATTGTTTGATGGAAACAAGTAGGATATCAATACATCATAACATGGTTTTCAGGATCGGTTTTGGTAGTCTTGATAGTTTCAATATTTAGTTTCCGATTCAGCTACAAGTACCTTTTTATTATTACTATACTTTTAAGAACTTGTAATATTTATTTAATTATGTTTCTCATAAATTGAAAATTAAATAATAAATTTGAGACGTTAATTAAATTTTTCTTCACTTGTATAATACTTGTCATGAGTCTAAAGTTTGTGATGAATATCCCCATGTATTTTATTTTTATAAATATATTTAAAAAATATTTATTTACTTTTGTACCAATGTAAATTATACAATTATAATAATAAGTTATTCTACATTTATTCAATTTTTTTGGTTTACTTTGATTAATTTATATTTTAAATTATGAGCTATAGTACGTAATTCATTATAATTAGCTGTGTTATTAGATATATTAACATTAAGTTCCTTGAGTAGTTTTATGTTTTTATTGATCAATTGTTCTGAATTATATAAAAAATTTGCCAATTTTTAGTTACTATGCGGATTGTTTTAATGCTTGTTATTTAGTAAGCTCTTAGGAGTTTAGTACTGAAGCATGTGTTTAAATATATTTGACCCTCATGTACTAAAAGCAAGCCTTGCCGTGTTGGTTAGGATGCCCAATTGAAAATTTGTGGGAGTTATGTTCGATCCAAGCATTTGTGGTAGGAATCATTTTATTGAGTTCTTTGCGGATATTATATTCTTGAAATCCCCTTATTACGATCTGGCTTAGCTGAAATTAGGCTGGAATCAAGCAAGACTAGTGATTTCCATCTGATACCCTAAATAAGCTTTGTTTTGGACTGTGTTTGGCAGAAACCGATCTGAACCGAGGGAAACAAATTGAAAAACCATGCAGCATTGTTGTTCCAGAAAAATATTTAAGATAATTGAGAAGAACTTCTTTTCACCTTGGCACATAAACTTCACTGATACTTGATTAGATGAACACTTAGGTTTTTCTATGATGAATAGATTCTGATTCAGGAAACCTTGACCTGAAGCAGGACCATGTTGATTTTTGCATTTTGCCCATGTTAGATAAATTTTTAAGAAAACTGTTGCAAGCCTGCGAAAATCAAGTGAACTTTAATTATGGTCTTTTTATTGTGATTGGTTTGACCATATGTTACCATTTGTTTTCATGGTAACTTGTGGCCAATCATCAAATTAAGCACTTGAAATACTCAGCAGAATCAGTTTGATGCACTTCAATGGTGATCCAACTGATTCGGAGAATTTAGCAAAATGTTACATGTTCTTTTTTTTGTCATTACTGGTAGATAATCTTGTATTTTAGTTTTTAGATTAATGTAGCTTCTGTTTTCCTCCCATGTACTGTTTCATAAAATGCTCATCTTTAACAGTTGCCATGTCAAATTGATTGTGGAATTTAAATTGTACGGCATAATTTGTTGCAATCATATGAAAATGTTAACACGCTGAGCCATGCTTTCTCCTGTTTTTATCATTATCAAAATTTATCTCGTGTTGTGTGAGCTCTGAAAATTTGCGCTCCGGCATCTCTATGGACCCTTTTCTTTTTGTGGTCATCGAGGAGAGTTTTTAACGCTTAAGTTCTATGGAAAATTTTTCATATGGCAGATGGAGTTTTGAATAAGACATTACCCAAAGATTTCATCCTCATTTTGCGAGGACTTTATGATATGAGTTTAGGTTTCCTATATATGCAAGCCCCTATAGTTAATTACCCCTCTTGGTAGCAAGAGAGAACTTTCGATTAAGACTAGTCATCAAACATATGCATAGTATGCGACGCATAGTATCAGCATGATTTGGTATTTGAATATTTAATATTGGAAATTTACCACCATGCACTTAAAGATGATGGTGGAGGAGTGATGATAGACCCGATCAAGATCCCATGGTTCCGTCGTCCCAGGTCATCATGATCCCTGGTCTACTTAGTCAGAGGAGGTAGTCAATCCAGCATGACAAAATGATCCTTATCAGCAGCCATGGGTGGATTCATCCAAGGGTACCTTATGGACATGGGGTGAATGTTTGTCTAAGGGGATAAATTTGAATCCATCTTAGCTAACAGAGGTCTTTGTACTCTATTGGTCATATCCCGTTAACTCATTACTCAATGATTTGAAGCAGTTGGGGATACAAACTTTGACCATAATCGTAATTTAATGGTGCAATGTGGCAGTAAAAACACCCATCTAGAGGATCCCGATCATAATCGTTTATCTGTGGTGTCATTTGGTGGCGAAACTACCGGTTAGAGAACACATGCTGTGTCCTTATTGACAATAGATAGATTGATAATGAATCTTAGTGATATTCTCGACTAGACATTTTCTATTTGTGAACTAAAGTGATTTTCAGATTTGTTCACCTCGACAAACTGTTCAGAAGGGTGGATGGGTGTTTTGCTTTAAGTATTTTGAGTGTTTTATTTTAATTTTAAATATTGACATTATTCATGAATACATTAAAGTTAATTGAATGTATTTTATGGGAATTTTAGAGGTATTTTGAATATTTGGGGTCCCCTCCATTTGAGATTTTCTGTCAACATGACCATCATCGAGGTTACTTCTAGGCAAGTTTACTTTATTTGTTGAACTTTGTCGACTCTGTCAACTTGTTGATAGAGGATATAGTTAGTTGTCTGCTTTAGACCTTTTATTAATGAATTTTTTTTGTTATGTATCTTGAAGGCCTAATATGGACATATAAAACAAACATCTTGGCCGACATCGCTATCGCACATTTGTTTGACGGTTCGAGTCGTGTCGACTCCAATCTATTAATACAGAAAGATCGGGTTTGAACTTAAGTTCATTCCTTGAACCGCACATCATCCTTAGACGTCATATGTGTGCATACATCACGCTCATCGGGGCCCGTGCAAGTACATACTTTTACATGCATTTTGTGTTATGCATTTGTATAGTGGTTGTATGTAGTGCAACCAGTATACATGACATATTTGCATGTATGCATATTTTGAATTATGGAGGTCAACCTTAGAGTATAAAGGTTTTCGCTTGAGTAGATCTAAAACGGAATATATGGAGTGTAATTTTAGTAGTAATAGACCTAGTGAGGGGATTGTGACTTTGGGCGATCAAGTCATTAATAAGAGTACACGTTTTAGATATCTTGGATCTATTGTTCAGAGTGATGGGGAAATAGATGGGGATATTATCAGCAGAATTCAAGTTGGATGGTTGAAGTGGAGGAATGCATCGGGCTTGTTATGTGATAGAAATGTACCCCTCAAACTTAAGGGAAAATTCTATAAGATGGTAGTGAGGACTGCAATGCTATATGGTGCTGAATGTTGGCCTTTAAAAGAGAAGCATAATACTAAGTTAAGTGTGGCAGAGATGAGGATGCTCAGGTGGATGAGTGGCTTTACCCTTAGAGATAGGATACGAAATGAGCATATACGTGAAAAGGTTGGAGTAGCTCCAGTAGAAGATAAGATTAGAGAAAGTCGCCTTAGATGGTTTGGTCACATAAAACGGCAGCCTTGCGATGACCCGGTTAGGAGAGTAGAGGTATTAGATTTGACTTATGTTAAGAAAGGTAGGGGTAGAACTAAAAAGACTTGGTTAGAAAATATTAGGAATGACCTTTCTTTATTAGATTTAAATGAGAATTTGACTTTTAATAGGACACAATGGAGAAAAAGGATTCATGTAGTCGACCCCACGTAGTGGGATAAAGGCTTGATGTTATTGTTGTTGTTGTTGACATTATTTAGTTGTAGTGTGTGATATTTTGCATATTGCATGGTGGCTTAGTACATTAGCGTATGATATATTTGTATAATATCTTCATACATTGCCTGCTTTCTTACATGATGCTTTAGCATGATAATTCAGTGTTTGCATAGTGTCTGATGTGTTTGCATGTTAACGTTGCTTGCACAATTAGCATGATGATTCATTTCTTGCATATAGTGCTTGATGTGTTTGCATGTTAGAATAGTGTGTTGTTGTGCAACATATTTTACATGTTGGATAGCGTACTTGCGTAATGCATTTCCTATGTTGCAATATGTATTTGCACGATGCATTTTGCATGTTAATGCAATATGTCACCATAATGCGGCGTTGCATATTGAATGATGTGCTTGCATAGTGTACCTTGCGTATTGCAATTTGTAGGTTTTGCATGTCTTTCAGAGCTTTGCAAAATGCATATACATGTTCTGAACGTGTCAATGCACACTTCAATACATTAGGAGGTGTTTTTGCAATAGTTGAATATAACCACTTGTACATGTGGTGATCATGTGGAAATGAATACTTTCTATTTATGAGCTTGTAAACACCTTCTGTCCTTTGTACGAATATTGTGGATCCGGTATCATTGTTTAGAAGCACGCTGAGTCTCGTTTCATCTTATGTAGGCTATTATTTTTCTTCAATATTCAGCCCGCAAGAACGTATTTTTGCAAGTAAATACATTATACGATGCATCAGGAGCCCTCCACATGTGCTCCGTTGTTTTTACTACAAATTCTCTACTTCTTGCTTGTAGGTGAATCATAGTGTTTTACTGCAGGCCGCTTCTTGTTAGCGAGCTATTGTGCATTGCATGTTTTGTTTAAGTTTGCTTATGGTTCAATGCTATTTATTCAAGGGCTAACATCTGTTGCATCATTTCCAGTGCGAATCTCTCAACATTGCTTGTAAGTGGGTCGTAGTGATGCGCTACGGGTCATTTGTGGCTTCTTGAATATACGTCCTTATGTACTACAAGCTTTGTTGAATATATATGTAGGTCGTTAGCGGATATCCAACAGCCACTTGCTATTGCTTGCAAGTGGATTGCATTCAACATATGTTTTGCTCGTCGGCTAGTCATAGCACTGCGCTACGGGTCGGCTGGTCATAGCGTTGCACTATGGGTTGCTTGTGGCTTCTTGCAGGCAAGCTGTCATGCACTGCAATCCTTGTTAACATCATCTGTGGGCAAGCAACATGCATTTATGATTCACCAACTTTTGAAAATAGGTGGACTATTATTGCTGGCAAGTGTCGCTATGGATCATTTGCTGCTTCATGATAAGCTTCCTATAGTAACTCTTAGGAGTTTGCATTTGTTGCATATTATCCATTTTTTCTTGCAGGGGATTATTGTATTTGTCTAACACTGAATTCTTATTGACTACAAGGGTGTCCTTAGTGTTTACTGCATGTTGTTCGTTGTCATTTGTAGATGGATTACTGTATGCATTATGAACCTCTTACAGTGGCTTGTAGGAGCTCGCATTCACTACAGGTTCCTGGATCTTGTTTGTAGTATATTGTTCGCAGTTCTATAATTATGGAGAACTCATCATATTTGCAGAATATTTTCTATTATTACTTGTAGGAAAATTTATGTTCATTTGTAAGTAGAAGTTGACTGTTGGTCAAACTGTATTCATTACCAATCTCTTTATGCGTGTTGGCTGGCGAGTTGCTACATTCATCCTATATTAACCTTCAATGTTCATAGGGAAATGATACACTTGTTTAGGAGTTAATGTCGTATGTAGGAAAGTTGTTATTTTTCATGCTTTTATTTATGATTACTTTTATTGCAATCTCCTTTAATATATTTGTAGGGTTGCTAGTACTATTATTTGCAATTGAATGTATTCATCCACAAGTTAACTGACATTGTCTGTGAGCAGGTTGTTGTGTAAATGATGATTCATCTACTATTGCTTGTGGATGAAATGTTGTGTACTTCACGAGTCATTTAGTACCACAAGTGTTTGCATTCGTTGCAACTTTGCTGATGTTGCTTGTAGATGGAGTGTTGTGTGCATCATAAGTTCATGCTCGTGCCCGTAGGTGAATTATCCTATTTATTACAAGTTCCTTACCTAAGCTCGTGAGAGCTCTTGCTCAATGCAAGTTCTCTGTTCTCGCCTGTAGATTGGCTAATTGAATTTGACATGTTACTTTAATTTCATCATTTATAGGCATGCTATTATATACACTGAGAGTTTGCTCATCATTGTCATTGCCCTTCATTCACTCATTGATGTTCAATTAAATAAAAAAGATTATCTTTGGTTATTTGTATTTTTAGCTTGATCGTGTATTTATTGATTTAATGTCCGGTTCTTTGTTTATTAGTTCACAAGTTTTGTTGCCTTGTCATATTGTTTATTAGTTTTCAGGTTCTGTACCTACTTAAAAGTGCAGTTTTTTCCCGTAGGCATGACGACGCATACTTGGGTACTTAGGGTTGTCCATGCCATGCTATGAAGAGCGTGTACAGGGCCTGCCCACCTCGCCGCAAGCGCCGCATTAGGCTCCCTCCCACCACACTACGATGAGCTTGTATGGGTGGTCCCCCTTACTAAACTTTTTAATACTATTTTGAAGACTAAAAAGATGCCAGATGAGTGGAGAATGAGTGTGTTAATTTGTATTTTTAAGAATAAAGATGATGCACAAGTTTGTGCGAATTATAGAGGAATTAAGTTAATTTGTCATACTTTAAAACTATGGGAGCAAGTTATGGAGCATAGGTTGCGGCGTGATACTAATGTTTCTCAAAATCAATTTGGATTCATGCCTGGTAGATCGACTAGGGAAGCCATATATTTATTCAGAGGTTTGATGGAGAAATATAGAGAAAATAAGAGGTTCTACATATGATATTTATTGATTTAGAAAAAGCATATGATAAAGTTCCAAGAGAAGTGCTATGGAGAGTTCTTGATAAGAAAGGAGTTAATAACGCTTATATTCAAATCATTAAAGATATGTATGCAGGAGCTATTACTCGTGTTCAAACACAAGGTGGTTTGACCAAGTATTTCCTTGTTTCAGTTGGGTTACATCAAGGATCAGCCTTAAGCCCATATCTTTTTGCTTTAGTCATGGATGTTTTCACTAGACATTTGCAAGAGGATGTACCTTGGTGTATGCTTTTTGCTGATGATATTCTTCTTGTTGATAAGACTAGAGAGGGAGTTGAAGGTAAACTTGAATTATGGAGGTCAACCTTAGAGTCTAAAGGTTTTCGCTTGAGTAGATTTAAAACAGAATATATGGAGTGTAATTTTAGTGTTAATAGACCTAGTGAGGGGATTGTGACTTTGGGCGATCAAGTCATTAATAAGAGTACACATTTTAGATATCTTGTATCTATTGTTCTAAGTGATCGTGAAATAGATGGGGATATTATAAACATAATTCAAGTTGGATGGTTGAAGTGGAGGAATGCATTGGGCTTGTTGTGTGTGTTGACGAATATTTTCGTATCAACCCGACCCCGATCGAGCCCAACTAGACTCGATCGTGCTCGATCGACCCAATCGAATGTCGTCGAGACGAAATTGACTCAAATCGAACCCCGATTTAATTAAATTGAATCAAATTAATTTAATTTAAATCAAATCAATCCAATTCAAATCCTGTCGAGCGTCGTCGAGCCCAATTCGACACAATTCGGCGCCGATTTAAGTCCAATTTCACGAAATTAGCTTGATCGGACCCAATCGGACCCAAACCGACTCAAATCGGTTCGGGTCGAGTCCATTCCGGACTCAATTTCAGCCCTAATTTCTCAATTTGGGCTGAATTTGATTCTCAAATCAAAGTTTGAGATCAAGGGCTCAGATTTCACATAGAATTTTGCCCTAAATCCCTCATTCCCACGTGTATGAGGCGGGATTGGCCCATTTTGGGCGGTGGCTTTCGGCTGCTGCTCGTGCTCTCCAAGAGCACGCAAGGGAGAGAGGGGAGCGGATTTGGCTCCCCTTGTGTTTTCCGCCCCCGACAGGCAGCAAGAGAAAGAGCGAGAGATCGGGAGAGGGGGAGCATTCGGCTCCCCCTGCTTGTTCGTTCGGTCCCGTCCCGACAGAGAGAGCAAGAGAGCGAGAGGAAGGAGGCGGAAGAGGAAGGGTTCCGTGGGTTTTGTGCGTCCGACCCCGTCCAGACCTTCCGACGTCCCCAAGATGTCCGTCTCCCTTGGCCGCCGAGTCCTCCAGGTCCGGTTCTCCAAGGCTGGCTGAACCTTTCTCTTCCTGCAGCATTTCTTTGAGTTGAAATTAAGTGAAGAAGGGATTTCTCCTGCTCTAGTTGCTGTTTTCTCCTTTCATTAGCTGAAAGGAACCTTTCTTCTGCTTTGATTTGCTTTCTTCTTCTACCGAGAGGAGGTAGGAAGCCTTTTCTTCCTTCCAAATCAGCTAAGGTGACGTTGGGATAGCAAAATCAGTGTTTTGGATCACTTTGGATGTCAAAATCAGTCTCCAAAAACAACGAAAACAGCAAAAATCAGCAAAATTATCCTTCGAAACGCCTTGGACAGCAGCAGCGACAACGTTGGAAAAAGCTTGGACAGCAGCCACGCAACTTCCGGGAACACTCAAACTGCTGTTTGGAGCAGTTTGAACAGCAAATCCATTATCCGGAAGCCTTGGACAGCAACCATGCAGCCTCCGAAGGCTTCCAAACAGTGAAAACTGCTGTTGGGAAGCTTTGGACAGCAAACGATGACCACCGGAAGCTCTCAAACAGTGAAATCTGCTGTTCGGAAGCTTTGGACAGCAAACGGCGACCTCCGGAAGCTCTCAAACAGTGAAATTCTCTATTTGGAACGTTGGGACAGCGGTCTCTTACTCCTTGGGAAGGCCTTGGACAGCAGTTTGGAGCTTTCAAAGGCCTTGGACAGCAGTTTGGAGCTTGGAGCGGAGCTTGGACAAAGCTTGGAACTTGGATGGGAGCGCTTGGACAACCCGGGGAAGGTATACCATTAAAAACTTAGGCGAAACCTTAAGGCTCCCAAGGCCAATTGCAATGTGGTTGACGATCCAAAGCCTTAGGTCCGTAGAAACTTTAATTTTTGGTCCCCCGAAACCTTTGTGTTGGCTGTCCACTTCGCAAAAACAGTGGGAAATTCGGTGATTTTCATTTGTTGGCTCTCATGTGAGGGCCCGGAGAGGATTTTTCGATGCGTGTAGAGGTGTTGGGTTGTTATCCCACACCTCTCAAATGTATGTTTATGCATCATATTGTGCCTAATACCTTCGCCTACGATCAAACCTTAGGCTAAGTATTGTCATTCAATCATACCTTGGATGACAATGTGTAGGAACTTTCACATCTTGTAGCATGCATCACTTCCTTAGCAAATCACAAGTTATGTCAAAACTAACTTAAAGATATAGGAGGTTTGCATCGCCATGTCATCTCTTTTTCTCCCAATTTGCTAAATGTCCAAATATGTGTTTCAATTAATTTATGAAACCTATAAGCTGTGGGGTATTTCATGAACATTCTTTGTTCATATCTTGAATCCCATGACGAGTAGATTAATTGAAATCACCCTTGACATCTCGCTAAATTTAGAGAATTAGGCAACTTGCAAAAGCACCCAACCTAAGTGTTTGCATACTTAGTCAAATTAAGTTTGCATGAATAGGATTGTGCCATTCGTATCCCGAATAGATGCACATTTTGGGTCTTTCACTAGCTCATTGTTTACTTAAATTTGTGAACCTATAAGCATGCTCATTTGATTTCCAAATGCTTCTGAGGCAAAGATGGCGTATCCCATGACATTCAAAAGTCTATGGATCGTACTCCATCATACATTGGAATTACCTAAGCATGATTAGCGTGATTCATAAATTGAAAGAAATGAGTGCAACGACAAATGTTATAGGCATTAAGTGTTATCCCCAAATGATGAACCATCACATATATGCACCCCTAGGTTCTTTCTTAGATCATACCAAATTTGATCTTAAAATCTCCTAGAAGCCATAGGGATAGACCTTTCATACCCAAGATTTCTAGATCATACCAAAATTGATCTAGAGATCTCTCCAAAACCTTAGAAAATCAATCTTCCCTCCTCCAATTGAGTCCAAAACATTCATGGAGAGGTGGGGAATCCCCTTTCGTGCATAATGCTTGGAGCATTCTCAAAACTCCAAGTGTTTGAACATGAATCATTTGAAACTTGGAACCAAATCCCAAGTTCTCCTATCTTCGTTGTTGGTACATAAAACCAACAAATCTCTTCTTATGTAAGATATCCTAAGGTTCCTCAAGCCTTTAAGCATTTCATTGCATGAGTCCTCTCACTTTATGACCAAAATCCTAAGTCATCTCTTCACTTGTTGATAACACAAAAGTAGCAAGTGAACCTCTCCCATTTAAGTCTCCTAATCATGTCAAAGTTGATTTAGGAATCCTTTCTAATGCCTTAAGGTGCATCCTTCCTCTCTTCAAATGAGCCCAAAACATTTGTAAGAAGGTAGGAAGTTATCTTTCTATGACCCAAATGTTGTAGGAAAGATCCTCTCATTCTCCTAACCTAAATTAGGAGAGTGTACATCATTCTTTGAATGTTAAATGTTCAAGGAACTTTCAAGAGTTTGCAACTCCAAAGTGCATCTCATTCTTCTCCATCCCTCCAACCCAAATTGGAG
Source organism: Dendrobium officinale (assembly GCA_019514585.1). Lineage (NCBI taxonomy): Eukaryota > Viridiplantae > Streptophyta > Magnoliopsida > Asparagales > Orchidaceae > Dendrobium > Dendrobium officinale. The sequence goes on along the minus strand of CM033682.1, from coordinate 24,027,260 downwards.
GAATGAATTCCCCCTCTTTGGACACCAAAAACGTCCAAAGGAAATCCTCCAATTTGTAATCCCTAAGTTGCATTTTGGACAATTCCTTTTCCTACAAGCCCAAATTGTAGGAAACCTCTAAATGTCTCTTCATTAGCCTAGCTTCAAATTAGGCAAATGAAATTATCTCCCTTTGAACACCAAATGTTCAAGGGCACTCATGAAGGTGGAACCTCTCTAAGTTACACATGACTTTCCTCTTTCTACAACCCAAACGTTGTAGGAAAGACCCTCTCATTCTCCTAAAAAAAACACAAAATTAGGAGAATGTGTGCATCTCTTTTGGACACCAAATGTTCAAAGAATGTTCTTGAACTTGCAACCCATAAGTTGCATTTTCCTTTCTCTTTCCTACAAGTCAAGATTGTAGGAGAGCTTCCAAATCCATCTTCATGCTCTCAAAATCCAAGTTGGGAGAATGAGTTCCCCTCTTTGAACTCCAAATGTTCAAAGAGGTTTTGGAAGCTTGCAACCCAAAGTTGCATCTTCTCTTCTCTTTTCTACAACTCAAAAGTTGTATGAAAGTCTCACCCAAATCACTTATTTGTTGAATCAAAATCAACGAGTAATTCAATCAAAATTCATTTGTTTGTTGAACCAAATTCAATAAATAATTTCATATCAATCAAAAAGAGAAACTCCTAGCTTTCTTCCATTCTCCTAACCCAAATTAGGTGAATAAGTTCCTCTCTTTGGACATTCAAGAATCCAAAGAACCCTTGATGTGTAGGCCAAAACTACACATCATTCCTTTATGTTTGCTTAATCCGAAATTAACAAACTAAATACCCATCATTGAACATAAGAGTTCCATGATAGTCTCTCTTGATTTGTAACCCCAAAGTTACAAATCTTTCTCATTTATTGAGCTAAATTCAATAAGTGACTCATCCTTTGTTTGCCTAATCCTAAATTAAGCAAATGAAACCTATCTCCTTGAATATAAAAATTCGAGGAAAACACTCTTTTGATTCGTAGCCTCAAAGCTACTAATCTCCCTCACTTCTATAGGTTCCAAAAGTCTTAGAAGATGTAATACCTTAGCCCTAAAGCTATAGGTTCTCTCTCTCCTTCAACTCCAAAGTTATAGGAGACTTCCCCTCCCTTTAGCTCCAAAAGATAGAGGGAGTTCCCCTACATTTAGCCCAAAAGCTAAATGTTGAATTTCTTTCTCCTCTTAGCTCCAAAAGCTAAGGAGATTTCTCCAACATGTAGCCCAAAAGTTACATGTTGGACACCTTCCTTAGACCCAAAATCTAAGTAATCTACTTCATTCAACCCAAAATTGAATGATCTTCCCTATGACATTTAAAATGCTAACCCATAGATGTCCCTTAGGAATTATCCAATTCGTTGAAATTCATCCTACCCTATTGGATGAATTTCACCAAGTCCTAAGTGAAACCCCTTAGGCAAGTTTATCTTACCCTATTAGATAGACACTTCTCTTATCCAAACACTAAGAGAACTCTAAAACACCTAAAAATTACTTAGGTTCCCCTTTTGATACAATGATCAAGCATCTCCCCCAAAAGGCAGGATGCCTACACCATTGTATCTTAGGATTCATAAGTGACAGGCTTGCCCAAAAGCAAGCATGTGGTTACTTTATGGGTTCTTCATAACCCTCCCTAAATATGAAACATTTAAAAATCAAATAAAATCTTTAAGTCACAAACAACTTAAAGTGAATCACCCTTGGATAAAGATTAAACATCTTCGTTCTAAAACAAAACCAAACACCCTTAGTGTGACATGCTACACAAGCCACACACACTTAGGTGCACAGCCCCTTAGGCATGCTAGGATTAGGATTTTTCTTTTCTGCGCATGTGTTTGATGTTGTGGATTGATTGCCCTTGGATTGTCTGCGTGTGGGCACTTGCCCTTAAGTGGTTAGTATAGATATATAAATGCTTTTCTGTGCAGGTGGCCATATCTAAAAGGGGGGCGCTTATAAATTATAAATTGCTTGCATGACAGGTACTGCTTAAAACCCCCCAAAGATGTGGCCAATAGGGTAGAAGTAGATGTTTAGCACTCTAAGTGCTAGGCAAACTTTGAATGTGATTATTATATAAACTGCTTCTAATCCACTGCAGGTTTGAGTCTTTCTCTGTTCAAATATGTATTTGATAGAATTAGGATGTGTAATCAAACTTGTGGGGGTTTGGAGCAAAAGAATGAAGTGGACTAGAAGGATGTACCTGCAAAGGTGAAGCCTAATGTCCATTCAAAAGTCAAGATCCTGAAGAACCCCACAAGTAGAGTCTGTAAATTTGACTGGGTTGTATAATGGCAGGCAACTCAGCTGCCAAATCTGGTTGTAATAATGTGGACTCTTTACATTTCCTTTCATTTGATATAAATAAAAGCATGCTTTGATTGTTTACTTGAGTGCGCAATAGAAATGCATGTCTTTCCTAGGTTTCTTCTCTTGTTTTTGTGGGTGTGGCCTGGACTTGATCACGTTAGGCTCTTAGGATAAAAACTAAGTTTTCTACCCCTTAACATGTAAGCAATCTAAAAATAAAATCAAATTAGGCTCCATGTCTTTCAAGTAAGAAAGTCTTGCATGGCTCCCTTCAAGGAGCCAAGTTTTCAAAACAAAAACAAACATGCATAGCCAAAATATGTTACATGTAGAATGCCTCAATTTAAGGACTAGATAACAAAAAATCTTTTTCTTTATGAGTCAGCATTTGCATACCCACATGCTTAGGCATCTTGGCCTCAAAGCCAAGCTATAAGACCTACCTTCTAAATAAAAATAACCATACCACTCTACATTTGCATTGAGACCGAATAGCATGGTTTTAAAAGCGATTAGGAGGGTTAGCTGGTAGTCCCTTCCAGGCGGGACAATAAATCCAGAGGTCGGGCGGGTTATGCCTCTTGTGAGGTGTAGCTTGTAAGTCCCTCTTTGCACTCGTTAGATCTAGGTTCGAGGCACTACCTCTCGGTGGTCCTCACCTTAGTCTTAGGGTCCGAGGCACGGGTTGATTCCAAATCACCCTATAAGCCCTCAACTTTCGGGCAATTCCTCCAACAAGTGTTGTTGGGATGTAAGCCCCAATCTTCTAATAAAATATCAACTTAAACTAAAATTAGGTTGCTAAAATGTAAAGCCCAACATAGGATAGTCCGAGCACCTCTGAGTTTCCCTCAGAATCAAGTGCTCCTACTTCACCTTTTCTTGGACTTCACTCCAAAAATCTGATTCTAAGTCGATCAAATCTCCTCCTTGAAATTCCTAAAGGCCAAAACCCTTTAAGCAAGACTTTCATGGATTTTAACACAACAAAAAGCAAGCTTTAGCCAATGTTTAAATGACTACAAAAAAAGGAGAGAGAAAACCACTAGTTTAATCAAAAGTGTTCCCAAATCAAACTTGGGTTGTAATTAACCATAGGGGCTTGCCCCTATGGGATGTCTGTACCCCAGAAATAAATAAACCCCGCTCGATCAAACATCGAGTGGGGGAATCTCTGTTAAATAATTGTAAATTTTATGATTGTGTCCATAAGGAGATGATATTTTTACCCTCCGGGGTAATATATCGTATTCTTATGCCGTGCCCGATTATAAAATATGCAATCCGTTCGAGGATACAAAAATTCTCCAACAGATTTTCTGGCGACTCCGCTGGGGAGGATGTCTCTTTTCATCTAAACTAGTGGTTTTCAATCAGTTATTTCAAATATTGGCTAAAGAGCATTTGCAAAATCAAATTTGTATTGTATGCCTCTCCCTTAGCAAATTTGGGTTGAGTGATGTCAATACAAGCAAATGCAAATCAAGATGAACTTTCCAAATCACTCTCAAAAGTGAGAATGATGAACTTTGGTTTTTTAAATCAATCATTTTCAAAAAAAAATTCAAATTCCAAAATCTTCTCTTCACCATAATTGTTGTGGTTGTATGAAATTTACAACCAAACAATGCCAAATGGTGTGAGGTTTCAAAACTCAAACAAATTCATCCATCATCCGTTAAATCCAAGTCACAGCTGTTGGTGGTCAGTGATTCAACTCAGTGGTCAGAAAACCCAGCAAAAAGTGCAGTGATTGGTTGATGTTGTGATAATTGGATTCCAGGAAGTACAACGGAAAGGTTGATACATAAAATTCTGATTTTCAGGAAAAGTCTTAAGTTTGGGAATTCAAGAAAGCCTAGATGGAAGGCGAATTGGTTTTCAAATTTGGTAACCACCTACAGTTGTCCTTTGATCAATCTCACTTTGCTCCAGGAGATTTGATAAAATTTGGACAAGGTTTTGAAGGTGTAGAGGTCCTTTTCCAAGGCCTGACCCCTTCTGAAGTGAAAGTCTTAGAAAGTCAGCACCCATCTGAGAGGGTCCTTGAAATTAGCTTACCTGTTAGGGAGAGGTCACCTCCTCAAAACAGTAGGAAGAGGGTGGCTGAGGTCTCTCCAAAAGCCTTAGCCTCTCAACCTTTCGCATGTGGTAGGTTGACCTTCCCTAAGGTTCAAAAGTCTAGTGAAAGACAAAGCACCTTAACTCCAGTTTTGCCTAAAGAGGTAGCAGTTGAGAGATAGTGTGAGACAGTTCAGTCTTTAGCAGTTGTCCCAAGCCACTCAGAGCATGAGAAACTATTTCAGTCCAATCAATATGAAGAAGGGACTAGTTCCACCTATGTTCTAACCAAGTCTCAAAGAAGAAATAAAAAACAAAAGACTGAGAAAGAGGTTGGAAAAGGAGGAGCAAGCTAAGTTAGAGGTTGAGATGTTGGAGCTCTCTCCTCTTGCTGAGGGTAGTAAATTTTACCCTCTTTCTGTGTTTAGGAGTGAAGAAGATGTTGAGAAAATAATAGCATCACCTCCAAGACCTTTAACTAAAATTTTCCAAAAGCACACCCGAGGAAAGGGTAAAGCAGTGGGAGAATGACATAAAAAAAAGGTTTTTCAAAAAGTAGCTCACAAGACCCGCTCAACAAAAGAGAAGGTAATTAAAGCTATGAAGAATGTGATTTGCAAACGTGTTAATACAATCCTTAGGGAGAACAAAGATCTTAAGGATAGCAAATTGATTGTTCAGCCATCACAGAAAGAGATGCAACAGTTTGTCAGCATTGGTGGATGGTTATGATTTTAAACATCGCCAGAAAAGAGCAGTCAGTGAGCAGATAGTTCTAGTTGACAGTTCAGCAATTCCACCTAAGATCTATGGCAGACCAAAGGCTGATTACCTTGATCGCCAAGTGGTCCCTTGGTCTTCTTTGTCAGTTTCTAGTAAATCTGACATACCTACTAGGTTTAGAAGGTCTCCCAAAGAAAACAAACCTTCTAGTCCTCTTGATGAGCCACATTCTGGGGGTCACATTCAGACTCTACCTTTAAATGAGGTAAATTTGGGACACCAAAAATCCCATGCCTCCTCATCTTGGGTGAAGGAAGAATGGAGACTCAAGGTGGTGGCTCCATCTATGGTACATTCCCCTCCCAATTGTGTTGATTCTAAAGATAAAGGGAAAGCATCCATGGAAATTAACAGTTACGAAGAATATTATCCTTCTCCCGTCAATCCCTCAACAGGTAAAACTGTTGAACAAATGATTGAATACTTAAAAAAAGCCTCAAGAGAATTGATGAGGATGAAAGGAGAGAAAAGGAGGAAGAAAACTAAAAAAAGTTGCTTGAGAATTTCAATCCTGATGAGGATGATCTCTTAGGTGAGGAGGATGTCTTTGTTATTCATTATGACATAGGAGGATCCTCTCACTTAGAAGATCCTTATGCAAATGAATTGTTGGAAGTGGAGGACAGGAGTGAAAATTCTTAAATTTGTGCTCTACAACAGCTTAAAAAAATGGATAAGAGATTGAATAAGATGACATTGTCTTGATAGCTTTTACTACTCAACTTTTGGGGCCCCAAAAGGCCCTAAACACAACAGTTGAGTCTTCTACCAATACAAAGGAAGCAGAATCAACAAGTGCAGCTTCTTTGCCTCTAATAGTGTGTGGTCAGAAAGAACAACACTAGTGATTTGCTTACAGTTACTTATGGTTGGCAGTTATCTTTTCCTAAATATTTCCTAAAGATTGCAAACAAACTACCCAAAATCCCATTGGAGTTTCCAAAGGAACTCAAATGCCCCTAAAAAAAGGCCTCTTTTGATGTTCCTTTAAATAACTCAATGGGTGGAAAGGGTCCTTTACCCTTGAAACTTCATGAAAGAGAGTTTCAATTGTGAAGGGAAAAGAAAGAATCAATTTCGAAAATCAAATAGGGTATCCTTCTAAATGGCAAAGGGAAATCCCCTAAAGCCTATCTCTCTTTCTAATTTCATGTATGTTCCAAAGGGTGTTAATGAAATGAACAATCCTTCTGCGTACGTGCGATCTGTCCGTTCTAAATCTAATAACAAACAAACTACAAATGAATCTTTTCAATTCTTTGAATCAAGTGAATCAAATTTTGGTGATGATCTACCCATGTACAAAATGCAGGGAGTAAAGATTGTCATTGAGCTCGAGTCACTTGACTTAGAGACAAATCGAGTGAAAGAAGAATCAAATTCTGAAGTTTTGGTTGATGTGACCTCAACTTCTGAGTCTGAGCAAATAACAAGGATAAATCTCAGAAGTGATCATGTTGTATCATATCCAATGGCATCAAACAAGAGAAATGAAAAGAACTTTTCAATCAAAATGAGGACGTGGTTCCACCAACACTTGCTCCACAAAAGCAAGTGGGTGGTGGACTACCAAAAGTGGATTTAAATGTACTAGCTCACCTTAGGAAACTCCTTGCGAGGTTGAGTATATGTGATGCACTCGTACTTTCTCATGAGATACGAGAGGCTTTGATCAAGGCTCTTCTTGATCCTCAAATTTGTTTGGCTCAACCTGCAGAGTGTTCCTTTGAGGAGGCTTTACACTTCAATGAATACCTAGAATAACATTTTCTGATGAAAAGAGTGCTTGTTGACCCAGGTGCATGGGCCAACATAATGAATCTAGGAACTTTGGCTCACCTCAATGTTGACACGCAGAAATTAACTTCTGACAAAATGATGTTGCGTGGCTTCAATGAGGGGGGGACAAAGAGCCTTAGGCTCAATTGCTCTTTCACTTTTGAAGGGAGTTCTAAAACCATTTAGTGTATATGAAATTGGGGAATATGAAGATGTTTCTTGCTATGTTCCAAAGAGGCTATCAGTGTTTTCAGACCTATGATACCAACCAAAGATCAAGCAGAAATCAGTACACTAAAGATAAAGTCTCCATCAAGTGTTCGAGACTACCCTCAAGAAGAAGAAATTGAGGAAAAGATTAAATGGAATCTTGCCCCTCCTTCAACACAACGAGGTGGTAAGATGACACAATGAGTTCGTGATATAGTTCATGACAAAAGTCAAGGAGTGTGGAAGGTGAGGGGTACCAAAGCCCCATCTCCACCATTTGTTCCAAGAAGGCCCATCACCCATATAAGCTCAGGGTCCGATTCAAAGGCTGAGCCAAATTTGATGGGTAGTTTGACAAAGCAACAAAGAAGCTTCAACAAATCAAAGATGCAGTTTCAAGAATGGATAGACACTGAAAAGCCTATTTGGAACATTAAAGGAAATCTTCCAAGTGATGAAGATAACTCTCAAACAAAGAGGAGGTGTCTAATCTCACTAAAAAAAAAGAAATTTGAATGAATGTGTAGAAGCACTAACTTCATTGTCTGAAAATACGGTGGAAGAGTTGAATGTTTGCATTACACTCAAATAAAAAAAATGTAGGGAAGTAGTATGTCTTTCATAGCATACCCTCTTCCTTAAATTCCAAAAGTGGGTGTGAACTTGACAACTTTCCATAAATGAAATGGTAGAACTCCCACTTGTTTTGGAAACCTAATCAAAGAGGTTTAACTCCTTCTATGTGGTCCAAGGGTGAAGCTTGACACCTTGAAAATCTATGGAATTTCAAATATAAATTGGAGAAAAATAGATATGTGTTAGCTTTGGTACTATCGGACCAATAGATGAGGATAATTTCTGCTTGGTTATTACCAACAATCTGGATGTTGATATGATCTTTACAAAGACCTACAACGCTGTTGGGAGGTTATGTTTAGAGGCTAGCAACGGTTCAGATTATCTTCAAACTAGGGATGCACCCCCTGAGTTTGAAGAAGAAATCAAATCAACAATCAGTAAATTGAAAGAAATCAATTCGGGTACTGAACAAAATCCACGCCCCACTTTCATAAGTGCTTTGTTAAATGAAAATGATGCCAATGGTATGGTACAACTCCTGACAGAGTTTAAGGACTGTTTTGTATGGAATTATGATGAAATGCCATGCTTAAATTCAAATATAGCGGTCCATAAACTTGTCATTCAATCAAACATTGTTCCAATCAAACAAGCTCCTCGAAGGATGCATTTGGAAATTGAACAAGTGATTAAAACAAAAATTAACTGAGGCTGGTTCTATTTAAGAGGAAAAATACCCCTCTTGGTTAGCCAGCATTGTCCATGCTAAGAAAAAGAACGGACAGATTCGCGTATGCGTTGCTTTTAGAGACTTGAATGAAGCATGTTTACTCATACATGAACTCATGGTTGACATTGTTTCTTCTCATGGTCTCTTTTCCCTTTGTGAATGGGTCATCGGGGTACAACTAAATCAAAATGGCCCCGGAGGACGAGCAATATACTGCTTTTAGAACACCCATTGGAATATACTGTTTTAAGGTCATGTCTTTTTTTGGCCTTAAGAATGTTGGTATGACCTACCAGCTTGCAATGACCAGAATATTCAATGTGCTCCTTCATGACAAAATTGAATGTTACATTGATGATCTCGTGGTCAAAAGCAAAAAAAAAAAGAGAGGATCACCTATTTGACTTAAGGGTTGTGTTCGATGGGTTTTGTCGGTATGACCTCAAGTTAAATCCTTGTAAGTGCACCTTTGGGGTGACTTCAGAAAATTTTCTTGGGTTTGTTGTTCAACACCATGGAATTGAAGTTATCCCTACTAAAATCAAGGCGATATTAGAAATGAAACCTCCTTGGATTCTTACTCAACTAAGATCTTTTCAAGGTAGGTTGGCATATCTAAGACGCTTATTCAATTTGTCTGGTAGATTGTAGCCCTTTCAAAGGACTCAAAATTCTACTTGGATGATAGCCATCAAAGGCTTTTGATGGTATAAAATGCTATCTCAAGTTCCCACTGGTTTTGGCCGCTCCTATTCTAAGGAGGTCGTTAGTTCTTTTCACTACAATGTCAAGTCAATTTCTTGAAGCTTTGTTGGCCCGAACCCAACAATGAAAGAAAAAGAAAAATGTTGTGTGCTACTCAAGCAGAGTTCCAATCAGAAATGTTCTTCCGATCCGGTTGTGGACTGGGTCCGGATTACCAAAACCTTGGTCTAAGATTTCAAATCTTTCATTTTTCCCCCAAAAGGGAAGAAAATCCTTTTTTTCCCTAAAAGGAAAGAAACTTCATATTTTCTCTAAAAAAAAAAAAAAAGAAAATTAAGTTCATCTTTCTCCAAAGGAAAGTTCATCTTTTTTTCTTTCCCCAAAAGGAAAGTTTAAATTTATCTTTCTCCAAATGAAAGTCAAATGCAAATCTTAGTACCAAATGCTAAGTGTAGACATCCCCAAATAGGAGTCTTCTTATCAAATTTTGAGTTTAGGTAGAATTCAAACCTTCTAAGGTCTCTCCTAGCTCATTCCTTTAGATCTTGTTCTACCCAAATTTGAACATCTATAGGTCTACCCAAATCTAGACTTTTAGTGGTTGCCAAAATACCCTTTAGTCTTCCCAAATGTTAAGATTGATCTAGTCAAAATGGATAATCTTACACCAAGTATCTTCAAGGCTTAAGTAGTAGTCAAAATACTCTTAGCCTTAACCTTTTTGAGTTTTATCTTACCAAAATAAGATAAACTCTACCTCTAGATGGTTGCCAAAATACCTCTTAGAACTTGCCAATAGGTGCCAAATGCCTTTTGACCTTTAGGAAATAACAAATGTTCCTAACCCTTCTCAAATGATAGTGAAAATATCTTTGAGAACCCCTTAGGTGGTAGCCAAGATACCCCTAACCTTTTTAGGAGATAGCAAAATATCCCTAAGACCTCTTTAGAGACGCCAAATGTCTCTAATCTCTTTTCAAGTGGTAGCCAAAATATCCTTGAAAATCTTGTAGGTGGTAGCTAAAATACCCCTAGCCTTTAGGTGATAGAAAGATATCCCTAAGCCCTTTTAGAAGTCATCAAATTTCTTCTAATCAAATCAAATTCTCTCTAAAGGTACCAAATATCTTTGGAAATCCCTTTTAGAAGTTGTCAAAATACACTTCTAATTGATCCAAAATCTTTCTAGAGATACCAAACATCTCTAGGAGCCTCTTTAGAAGTTGTCAAAATGCTTCTAAACTCTCTTCCAAGAGTAATCTTAAACTCTTTCTTTAAGGTGATAGATAGAAATCTCCTTATCTTTGTAGATCTTGCCTGAATTCAAGTTTAGGCTTTCATAGATCTCTCTTCCTCTTTCAAATCATACTCTATTTGATTTGGAAGATCTCGTTTGATCATTATTTGGTCAACGCCAATATGTGTGGCGTACTTCTTTTCGTTCACCACACATATTGGGGGTCCTTTTGTTGACGAATATTTTCGTATCAACCCGACCCCGATCGAGCCCAACTAGACTCGATCGTGCTCGATCGACCCAATCGAATGTCGTCGAGACGAAATTGACTCAAATCGAACCCCGATTTAATTAAATTGAATCAAATTAATTTAATTTAAATCAAATCAATCCAATTCAAATCCTGTCGAGCGTCGTCGAGCCCAATTCGACACAATTCGGCGCCGATTTAAGTCCAATTTCACGAAATTAGCTTGATCGGACCCAATCGGACCCAAACCGACTCAAATCGGTTCGGGTCGAGTCCATTCCGGACTCAATTTCAGCCCTAATTTCTCAATTTGGGCTGAATTTGATTCTCAAATCAAAGTTTGAGATCAAGGGCTCAGATTTCACATAGAATTTTGCCCTAAATCCCTCATTCCCACGTGTATGAGGCGGGATTGGCCCATTTTGGGCGGTGGCTTTCGGCTGCTGCTCGTGCTCTCCAAAGAGCACGCAAGGGAGAGAGGGGAGCGGATTCGGCTCCCCTTGTGTTTTCCGCCCCCGACAGGCAGCAAGAGAAAGAGCGAGAGATCGGGAGAGGGGGAGCATTCGGCTCCCCCTGCTTGTTCGTTCGGTCCCCCGTCCCGACAGAGAGAGCAAGAGAGAGCGAGAGGAAGGAGGCGGAAGAGGAAGGGTTCCGTGGGTTTTGTGCGTCCGACCCCGTCCAGACCTTCCGACGTCCCCAAGATGTCCGTCTCCCTTGGCCGCCGAGTCCTCCAGGTCCGGTTCTCCAAGGCTGGCTGAACCTTTCTCTTCCTGCAGCATTTCTTTGAGTTGAAATTAAGTGAAGAAGGGATTTCTCCTGCTCTAGTTGCTGTTTTCTCCTTTCATTAGCTGAAAGGAACCTTTCTTCTGCTTTGATTTGCTTTCTTCTTCTACCGAGAGGAGGTAGGAAGCCTTTTCTTCCTTCCAAATCAGCTAAGGTGACGTTGGGATAGCAAAATCAGTGTTTTGGATCACTTTGGATGTCAAAATCAGTCTCCAAAAACAACGAAAACAGCAAAAATCAGCAAAATTATCCTTCGAAACGCCTTGGACAGCAGCGACAACGTTGGAAAAAGCTTGGACAGCAGCCACGCAACTTCCGGGAACACTCAAACTGCTGTTTGGAGCAGTTTGAACAGCAAATCCATTATCCGGAAGCCTTGGACAGCAACCATGCAGCCTCCGAAGGCTTCCAAACAGTGAAAACTGCTGTTGGGAAGCTTTGGACAGCAAACGATGACCACCGGAAGCTCTCAAACAGTGAAATCTGCTGTTCGGAAGCTTTGGACAGCAAACGGCGACCTCCGGAAGCTCTCAAACAGTGAAATTCTCTATTTGGAACGTTGGGACAGCGGTCTTACTCCTTGGGAAGGCCTTGGACAGCAGTTTGGAGCTTTCAAAGGCCTTGGACAGCAGTTTGGAGCTTGGAGCGGAGCTTGGACAAAGCTTGGAACTTGGATGGGAGCGCTTGGACAACCCGGGGAAGGTATACCATTAAAACTTAGGCGAAACCTTAAGGCTCCCAAGGCCAATTGCAATGTGGTTGACGATCCAAAGCCTTAGGTCCGTAGAAACTTTAATTTTTGGTCCCCCGAAACCTTTGTGTTGGCTGTCCACTTCGCAAAAACAGTGGAAATTCGGTGATTTTCATTTGTTGGCTCTCATGTGAGGGCCCGGAGAGGATTTCGATGCGTGTAGAGGTGTTGGGTTGTTATCCCACACCTCTCAAATGTATGTTTATGCATCATATTGTGCCTAATACCTTCGCCTACGATCAAACCTTAGGCTAAGTATTGTCATTCAATCATACCTTGGATGACAATGTGTAGGAACTTTCACATCTTGTAGCATGCATCACTTCCTTAGCAAATCACAAGTTATGTCAAAACTAACTTAAAGATATAGGAGGTTTGCATCGCCATGTCATCTCTTTTTCTCCCAATTTGCTAAATGTCCAAATATGTGTTTCAATTAATTTATGAAACCTATAAGCTGTGGGGTATTTCATGAACATTCTTTGTTCATATCTTGAATCCCATGACGAGTAGATTAATTGAAATCACCCTTGACATCTCGCTAAATTTAGAGAATTAGGCAACTTGCAAAAGCACCCAACCTAAGTGTTTGCATACTTAGTCAAATTAAGTTTGCATGAATAGGATTGTGCCATTCGTATCCCGAATAGATGCACATTTTGGGTCTTTCACTAGCTCATTGTTTACTTAAATTTGTGAACCTATAAGCATGCTCATTTGATTTCCAAATGCTTCTGAGGCAAAGATGGCGTATCCCATGACATTCAAAAGTCTATGGATCGTACTCCATCATACATTGGAATTACCTAAGCATGATTAGCGTGATTCATAAATTGAAAGAAATGAGTGCAACGACAAATGTTATAGGCATTAAGTGTTATCCCAAATGATGAACCATCACATATATGCACCCCTAGGTTCTTTCTTAGATCATACCAAATTTGATCTTAAAATCTCCTAGAAGCCATAGGGATAGACCTTTCATACCCAAGATTTCTAGATCATACCAAAATTGATCTAGAGATCTCTCCAAAACCTTAGAAAATCAATCTTCCCTCCTCCAATTGAGTCCAAAACATTCATGGAGAGGTGGGGAATCCCCTTTCGTGCATAATGCTTGGAGCATTCTCAAAACTTCTCCAAGTGTTTTGAACATGAATCATTTGAAACTTGGAACCAAATCCCAAGTTCTCCTATCTTCGTTGTTGGTACATAAAACCAACAAATCTCTTCTTATGTAAGATATCCTAAGGTTCCTCAAGCCTTTAAGCATTTCATTGCATGAGTCCTCTCACTTTATGACCAAAATCCTAAGTCATCTCTTCACTTGTTGATAACACAAAAGTAGCAAGTGAACCTCTCCCATTTAAGTCTCCTAATCATGTCAAAGTTGATTTAGGAATCCTTTCTAATGCCTTAAGGTGCATCCTTCCTCTCTTCAAATGAGCCCAAAACATTTGTAAGAAGGTAGGAAGTTATCTTTCTATGACCCAAATGTTGTAGGAAAGATCCTCTCATTCTCCTAACCTAAATTAGGAGAGTGTACATCATTCTTTGAATGTCAAATGTTCAAGGAACTTTCAAGAGTTTGCAACTCCAAAGTGCATCTCATTCTTCTCCATCCCTCCAACCCAAATTGGAGGAATGAATTCCCCCTCTTTGGACACCAAACGTCCAAAGGAAATCCTCCAATTTGTAATCCCTAAGTTGCATTTTGGACAATTCCTTTTCCTACAAGCCCAAATTGTAGGAAACCTCTAAATGTCTCTTCATTAGCCTAGCTTCAAATTAGGCAAATGAAATTATCTCCCTTTGAACACCAAATGTTCAAGGGCACTCATGAAGGTGGAACCTCTAAGTTACACATGACTTTCCTCTTTCTACAACCCAAACGTTGTAGGAAGACCCTCTCATTCTCCTAAAAAAACACAAAATTAGGAGAATGTGTGCATCTCTTTTGGACACCAAATGTTCAAAGAATGTTCTTGAACTTGCAACCCATAAGTTGCATTTTCCTTTCTCTTTCCTACAAGTCAAGATTGTAGGAGAGCTTCCAAATCCATCTTCATGCTCTCAAAATCCAAGTTGGGAGAATGAGTTCCCCTCTTTGAACTCCAAATGTTCAAAGAGGTTTTGGAAGCTTGCAACCCAAAGTTGCATCTTCTCTTCTCCTTTCTACAACTCAAAAGTTGTATGAAAGTCTCACCCAAATCACTTATTTGTTGAATCAAAATCAACGAGTAATTCAATCAAAAATCATTTGTTTGTTGAACCAAATTCAATAAATAATTTCATATCAATCAAAGGAGAAACTCCTAGCTTTCTTCCATTCTCCTAACCCAAATTAGGTGAATAAGTTCCTCTCTTTGGACATTCAAGAATCCAAAGAACCCTTGATGTGTAGGCCAAAACTACACATCATTCCTTTATGTTTGCTTAATCCGAAATTAACAAACTAAATACCCATCATTGAACATAAGAGTTCCATGATAGTCTCTCTTGATTTGTAACCCCAAAGTTACAAATCTTTCTCATTTATTGAGCTAAATTCAATAAGTGACTCATCCTTTGTTTGCCTAATCCTAAATTAAGCAAATGAAACCTATCTCCTTGAATATAAAAATTCGAGGAAAACACTCTTTTGATTCGTAGCCTCAAAGCTACTAATCTCCCTCACTTCTATAGGTTCCAAAAGTCTTAGAAGATGTAATACCTTAGCCCTAAAGCTATAGGTTCTCTCTCTCCTTCAACTCCAAAGTTATAGGAGACTTCCCCTCCCTTTAGCTCCAAAAGATAGAGGGAGTTCCCCTACATTTAGCCCAAAAGCTAAATGTTGAATTTCTTTCTCCTCTTAGCTCCAAAAGCTAAGGAGATTTCTCCAACATGTAGCCCAAAAGTTACATGTTGGACACCTTCCTTAGACCCAAAAATCTAAGTAATCTACTTCATTCAACCCAAAAATTGAATGATCTTCCCTATGACATTTAAAATGCTAACCCATAGATGTCCCTTAGGAATTATCCAATTCGTTGAAATTCATCCTACCCTATTGGATGAATTTCACCAAGTCCTAAGTGAAACCCCTTAGGCAAGTTTATCTTACCCTATTAGATAGACACTTCTCTTATCCAAACACTAAGAGAACTCTAAAACACCTAAAAATTACTTAGGTTCCCCTTTTGATACAATGATCAAGCATCTCCCCCAAAAGGCAGGATGCCTACACCATTGTATCTTAGGATTCATAAGTGACAGGCTTGCCCAAAAGCAAGCATGTGGTTACTTTATGGGTTCTTCATAACCCTCCTAAATATGAAACATTTAAAAATCAAATAAAATCTTTAAGTCACAAACAACTTAAAGTGAATCACCCTTGGATAAAGATTAAACATCTTCGTTCTAAAACAAAACCAAACACCCTTAGTGTGACATGCTACACAAGCCACACACACTTAGGTGCACAGCCCCTTAGGCATGCTAGGATTAAGATTTTTCTTTTCTGCGCATGTGTTTGATGTTGTGGATTGATTGCCCTTGGATTGTCTGCGTGTGGGCACTTGCCCTTAAGTGGTTAGTATAGATATATAAATGCTTTTCTGTGCAGGTGGCCATATCTAAAAGGGGGGCGCTTATAAATTATAAATTGCTTGCATGACAGGTACTGCTTAAAACCCCCCAAAGATGTGGCCAATAGGGTAGAAGTAGATGTTTAGCACTCTAAGTGCTAGGCAAACTTTGAATGTGATTATTATATAAACTGCTTCTAATCCACTGCAGGTTTGAGTCTTTCTCTGTTCAAATATGTATTTGATAGAATTATGATGTGTAATCAAACTTGTGGGGGTTTGGAG
Organism: Dendrobium officinale; assembly: GCA_019514585.1. Classification (NCBI taxonomy): domain Eukaryota; kingdom Viridiplantae; phylum Streptophyta; class Magnoliopsida; order Asparagales; family Orchidaceae; genus Dendrobium; species Dendrobium officinale. Next base: position 24,011,188 of record CM033682.1, on the reverse strand, counting down.
CAAAAGAATGAAGTGGACTAGAAGGATGTACCTGCAAAGGTGAAGCCTAATGTCCATTCAAAAGTCAAGATCCTGAAGAACCCCACAAGTAAAGTCTGTAAATTTGACTGGGTTGTATAATGGCAGGCAACTCAGCTGCCAAATCTGGTTGTAATAATGTGGACTCTTTACATTTCCTTTCATTTGATATAAATAAAAGCATGCTTTGATTGTTTACTTGAGTGCGCAATAGAAATGCATGTCTTTCCTAGGTTTCTTCTCTTGTTTTTGTGGGTGTGGCCTGGACTTGATCACGTTAGGCTCTTAGGATAAAAACTAAGTTTTCTACCCCTTAACATGTAAGCAATCTAAAAATAAAATCAAATTAGGCTCCATGTCTTTCAAGTAAGAAAGTCTTGCATGACTCCCTTCAAGGAGCCAAGTTTTCAAAACAAAAACAAACATGCATAGCCAAAACATGTTACATGTAGAATGCCTCAATTTAAGGACTAGATAACAAAAAATCTTTTTCTTTATGAGTCAGCATTTGCATACCCACATGCTTAGGCATCTTGGCCTCAAAGCCAAGCTATAAGACCTACCTTCTAAATAAAAACAACCATACCACTCTACATTTGCATTGAGACCGAATAGCATGGTTTTAAAAGCGATTAGGAGGGTTAGCTGGTAGTCCCTTCCAGGCGGGACAATAAATCCAGAGGTCGGGCGGGTTATGCCTCTTGTGAGGTGTAGCTTGTAAGTCCCTCTTTGCACTCGTTAGATCTAGGTTCGAGGCACTACCTCTCGGTGGTCCTCACCTTAGTCTTAGGGTCCGAGGCACGGGTTGATTCCAAATCACCCTATAAGCCCTCAACTTTCGGGCAATTCCTCCAACAAGTGTTGTTGGGATGTAAGCCCCAATCTTCTAATAAAATATCAACTTAAACTAAAATTAGGTTGCTAAAATGTAAAGCCCAACATAGGATAGTCCGAGCACCTCTGAGTTTCCCTCAGAATCAAGTGCTCCTACTTCACCTTTTCTTGGACTTCACTCCAAAAATCTGATTCTAAGTCGATCAAATCTCCTCCTTGAAATTCCTAAAGGCCAAAACCCTTTAAGCAAGACTTTCATGGATTTTAACACAACAAAAAGCAAGCTTTAGCCAATGTTTAAATGACTACAAAAAAAAGAGAGAGAAAACCACTAGTTTAATCAAAAGTGTTCCCAAATCAAACTTGGGATGTAATTAACCATAGGGGCTTGCCCCTATGGGATGTCTGTACCCCAGAAATAAATAAACCCCGCTCGATCAAACATCGAGTGGGGGAATCTCTGTTAAATAATTGTAAATTTTATGATTGAGTCCATAAGGAGATGATATTTTTACCCTCCGGGGTAATATATCGTATTCTTATGCCGTGCCCGATTATAAAATATGCAATCCGTTCGAGGATACAAAAATTCTCCAACAGTGTGATAAAAAAATACCCCTCAAACTTAAGGGAAAATTCTATAAGGTGGTGGTGAGGCCTGCAATGCTGTTGGCCATTAAAAGAGAAGCATAATACTAAGTTAATTGTGGCAGAGATGAGGATGCTCAGGTGGATGAGTGGCTTTACCCTTAGAGATAGGATACGAAATGAGCACATACGTGAAAAGGTTGGAGTAGCTCCAGTAGAAGATAAGATTAGAGAGAGTCGCCTTAGATGGTTTGGCCACATAAAATGACGGCCTTCCGATGACCCGGTTAGGAGAGTAGAGGTATTATATTTGACTTATGTTAAGAAAGGTAGAGACAGACCTAAACATACTTGGTTAGAAAATATTCGGATTGACCTTTTTTATTAGATTTAAACGAGAATTTGACTTTTAATAGGACACAATGGAGGAAAAGGATTCATGTAGCCGAGCCCACGTAGTGGAATAAAGGCTTGATGTTGTTGTTGCACTAATAATAATAATAATAATAATAATAATAATAATAATAATAATAATAATAATAATAATAATAATAGTTATGAATAATATAAGAGAGGGGGGATTGTTTGGATTGTTGCTGGATGCAAGGTGGATGAAGAAGGCTGTAGTGAAGTGCTAGTGGAATGGCTTTGGTTATTTGAGTGGAGGGCTGAGTGGGCTGTTTGGAGTGAGGTGTTGAAGTAGGCTATGGGTAGTGAGCTTGGGTGGAGCTTTTGAGTTTTGGGCTTGCTTGAAGGGAGAAGAGAGCTTTGTTGGGCTTGAGAGGAGTTGTAAGTGGGCTGTTTGGAGTGAAGAGATGAAGTTGGCTTTGGGTAGTGAGCTTGGGCTAAAGCTTTTGAATGTTGGGCTTACTGGAAGGGAGAAGAGAGCTTTGTTGGGCTTGAAAGGAGTTGTAGGTGGGATGTTTGGGTTGAATAGAGGAGTGAGGAGGAAGTTTTTTGTGGGCTATGGTTTGGGAAATGTGGAGGAATAGGGTGAGGTTTGGCTGCTGGAAGGGAAGAGGAGTCGGTCGGCTAGCGTTTGGTTTGATCGTATCGGAGGGCCGGATGATTCAATTGAGATCAGATAGGGAGGATGGTCAGGGCTGGTATGCAGGCAGGATCTATCGAGAGCTGGGGAGCTTGTTTGACGGAGTTGAGGTCGGGCATAGGTCGGTTAGGACTATGTGAGGAGCTCGAATGGGAGAGATCAGATAGTTGGATTCGGGTAGGCTTGAGGAAATTGGAGGTCGGCTAGTTTTGATCTGTGCGTGGATGCCTCGATTGAGTGCGGCTCCGACAGGCTGTGTGTGGTTGACGAAGTGGGTTGGAGGATCGAGAGAGTAGTAGGGATCGAAAGGCATGTAGTCAGGTTTGATTTGGTGAGCTCGTCGGAGGGCTACGGGAGGTTTGATTGAACGGGAGGAAGGCATTGGTCAGTGGTTTGTTGTAGGGGTTGGAGGAATCGAATGGAGCTGGTTGAGGCTCATTAAATGGGCTGCGGGATTGGCTGGAGGGTTCGATCGAATAGAGAGGAGGGCTCGGAGCGGGATCGTGGAAGGAGGGATCAGATGCTTTAGCATAGTAAGTTGGATCTGCCCGGCTTCGCGTGAGGAAGATTGGTAGGAGGTCTTCGTCGAAGTCGGATTGAAGGTGGCTTGTGGCTAGGTTGGTTCGACATGAGGTAGAGTTGGATGAAGGATACGGGAGATCAAAAGGGGAATGCCGGTCATTTGATTGGGTTCGACTATAGGCGGCTAGCTTGCGTAGTTTGGCATAGTAGGACTTCAGATCGTAGAGTGAAAAGTGCAGCTGGAGGTGTCGAAAAAATGTTCGGGAAGAAACGAATGATGTCTCGTTCGATTTCCTTTTAATGACGAAAGCTGGGCGAGCGATCGCGGTATTTGAGCAGGATTTTCGGGAGGAGATGAGAACGGTGCCAAATGCACAAGTAAGTTGGATTTTAGCAGGATTTCTGGCATGTATTCTGGCTTTCATGGGGAGGTCAACATGTGGTTCCTCTATTAAACATACTTTGATGTCATAACCTTCTTGATGAATCATTTTTACTAGTAACTTTCAACTTTCAGGACCATATGCTGTGGGTGACATTGTAAATTAATTTTTGTTTATCTTAATAGATCTAAATCCTTTTCCGTTCATAAATTACAAATGTATTCCTTATTTTTATTTCATATATTTTAGTCAGTTGCTTCACGAGTAGCAGAAGAGATGGGTGTTAAAATTGGAGAAGAGGTTGGATATACAATCCGTTTTGAAGATAAAACTGTTCAGGTGCAGCCTCCAATCTGGTTCTGATTGTTTTTTGCATCGACATTTTTCAAATGGTTTGGGACTGCTGGAAAATGAGAGGCTTCTAAACATAATACAGATAATCTTGTACATTGAAGCTGAATGCTAAAATCCATTTGTTTTACTTTTTTCTCTACTGTTGATGTCCTTGTATGTGCAGGGTGTAACCAAGATTAAGTTTCTTACTGATGGGGTTTTGCTAAGAGAAATGATGGACGACCCACTACTGACTAAATACAGGTGCTGATACCAGTTAAAATGCATTTTTTGCATTTTTTACCTCTTTCTTTTTGACATTTGAAGTTGTATAATTTCATTTTAATTATTTGTGGTTGGAAGCCTGTGTTGCTTTTTGTTGCACTCAGAGCATTTCCAAATAAGTATTGTTCACAAAGACGACTACTAAAGCTTCTAGAAATCTTGGTCAAGTACAAACCAGCATTGCTGTTTGCGAACATTATTAATAAAGGTTCCATGCAATGACCTCCCTTTTACAACTTAATTTTTGGCTGAATTTTTGTCTCATAAGGAAAACAGCACTTTGCATTCAGGTTTATCACCATCAATGTATGTTATTTTGTATTTATGAACTTTTCACTTTATAAATCACCATCAATTTTTTTATTAGATGTAAATGACAATCTGACTCTTAAACACAATGGAGAAAAATGATTCATATACTTAATTTCATGTAGTGAGATAAAACTTGATGATGACGTTGATGTATTATTTATGAACGTTTTCCTATGCAGTTTTTTTTTTCAGCACTAAGAACTGCACAAAAGTGCTCACGCTTAGTTTTGCTATGCAGTTTTTTTTGTCAGCACTTAGAGCTTCACAAAAATGCTCACGATTATTTATGGTTGTACTATTTTCTTTTTGGTATTTTATTTGTATTTTTCTAATTTTAGTATTCTTCCATGTTTTCTTTGCATGGGCCGCCTCCAACAGTGTCATAATGGTAGATGAGGCTCATGAAAGATCTATCTCCACTGACATGCTACTAGGCCTTTTGAAGAAGGTATGAGCATTGAAATCGGGGTTGAATTGTTATTTTATTGCATCACTAATGACTTTTTTCCTTGTTTAGTCCTGTGTTCATTTAATTTGATCAATGCAACAGATACAACGACGTAGACCTGAGCTACGTTTAATAATATCATCCGCAACAATAGAGGCAGAGTCCATGTCAAACTTTTTTCGAACTAGGTTCATCTTTGCTCTTCTAACTCTTGGGCATTCACGTGCTTAAGGTTTTTTTTGGGATAGCTTTTTTATTGCTTCTTAAAACAACTGTCTATTACAAAAATTTTAATTTTTTAACTAGAAAGTTGTTTTAAGTGGCTGTAAGAAAATTTTCTCAAACGAAATCTAAGTGTTTTTCTCATGTATCCTGTTTTTCTCATTTTTCAGAACCTTACTAACTCGACTTTATAACTAATTGGTTTGACGAAATTATCCAAAGCCTCATTTTTTGTGTCCAATATTTTTTATTTCTTTGCTTGTTTCAATTCTTCCAGCACACAATGCATCCCAGTATGCTCAACAACAGTTTTTCCTGGTCATTGTTTTCTATTTTAAATCATCTAGTAATTGCTTCTTGTGTCTCATATAGGCAACACCCTTGAATAAATAGTTTTGTGGTCTCATATAGGCAACACCCTTGATGCCTAGACAGTTGTTAATTTTGCTGCTTAAAGTAGGGGGTGTACATTTGATTAGTCTAGTCAGTTTAATTCATAGGCCTTGTGGAACTGTTCACTTTTGGTTCTGAGATATTAGCGATCAAACTAACTGACCTGAATTTATAATGGAAAGGTAACCAACCATTTTTTGTTCAGTCAGTTCAATTTGATTTATTCAGAGCTGAATATCCTATGCATTGGATTTTTGTGCAACTGAAATTACAATTTTTATGCTCTATAAACTGAATTTAATCTTGAATTCAATCTGACACTAGAGCAATGAGAACTGCATTCCAAATAAAGCTTATAGATGGATATGAATGTTGCCATTAAATGTACAAAGCAAAATTATGTTATTTGAATTGTTTGGACCAAATAAATGTATAAATTGCAGCCTCAGCCCTGGAATTTTAGACTTATTATGGTCAATCCCTTTAGCTTGAGTTGATAAAAGGTTGTGAGTTTGAACCTTAAGAGCCAAAAATGCTCACTGTTTGAGCCTTGGTGCATTTTTAAGTTGTAACTGCACCTTAACTTCATTTTGAACAAGTGCTATGTTTTAGCTTGACATTTGTCAATTACATTTTGACCGTATCTTATCATGTACGGATTCAGATATTGAGTAGCTTCGTAGCACTTTATGGTTTACACTACAAAAAATTCAATGACTTGTTTTTACCATGTCTTTTATTATCTTCCTCTCTTTCTTGTATTTATTATATTTTTGAGAGAAGAAAAATATGAAAGATATTTATATAGATTGTTCATATAAAAAAGATGGGGAGAGAAGACTATAAATTTTCATTCTTTCTCTGCCTTCAAAACTTATGAAAATTTTCATGAAGTATTTCATATTTCACCGTTAAAAATTGCATAATAGGTGTGCATCAGTGTAATTCACATGTGAACGCCTCGAGCATTTAATTCGAGGTGTACATTTCTCTCTCTCTTATATATATATACACACACACACATACATACATATATACTTTAAAGTTAAAACCTAAATACCTAGCCCCACCTTGCCAAACCTTTCATGCATGCACGTACCCGATCTCCAGCTTGCGATTCCAACCCTCCACCTGACTTTCATCGCCATAGTCAGCTCTAGGATCATCGCGAGATGCATGGCAACAACCAGCGTAAAATTTGTTGAATAATTATGACATGAATCCTTTAATATATTGTGTTAATACTGGGGCATTCCCTAGAAGCGAAACATTGTATGTCCTTACTACAATGACAAGTTACCAAGGGCCGTTGCACTGGTGCCTGAGTGTAGTGTTAAATAGGCAAGGGTTCCTACAACATGGATGGATGTGGGCAAAGAAGCTAGTCAATAAAATTAAAATTAGAATAAGAACTTGAAATATAGATCATGATTTAAAATTGCGCAATATGAGGCTCGCCTTGAGGCCTGCCTTTGCGCAATTCCAGTAAAAAATACCTCGATGCTTAAGCCTCGAGTTTTTTTTATGAGGCTTGCGCCTCAACTTGGTTGAGGCCCGCCTTGAGGCCTGCCTCGCCTCACTGGCACGAGGCTTACGCCTCACGCTATATATATTAAAACTTGCATAAATCTTGAAGTAAATGCTCGAGATTGGACTCTATAGGAGAGAAGAAAGGGGAGAGAGCAGTTCATCATAATGATGATTCAAATGAAGAACCCCTTAAAGATGACAGTGCTGATGACTTATGAGTTCTTATGTGATATGTCATTGCTATTTATTTTTGGAAATTTGAATTATATGTTAATGAAAAGAATACTGAGATTTGGGAAAGATAGAATTTTGAGTTGAACTATATTTCATGTTGTCTTATTATTGGGATATTTTGATTTCACTTCATATCTTATGCATTTTTATGTTTTATATTATTCACTCATTAGTATATAAAAAATTTAACATTTTATGTTTATGCAATCTTTTGATTTTGAGGCTTACGTCTCAAAATGCCTTGAGGCTTACGCCTCGCCTCATGAATGAAAATCGCCTCAATACCCGAATACGCAAATTTAAACATTGATATAGATTCCCTTACAGACAAATTTATTGAGTTAATAGATATTATGATTCATAGCAAGATAAATATTCTTTGCATTCAGGAAACTAAATGGTTGGAGAGAAGACTATGGAGATTGATAGTTTAGGATTTAAACTATGGTATTTTGGATATAGATATGATTATAGAAATGATATAGATATGATTATAGATAAAGGTTTGAAGGATAATGTTGTAAAAAATTATTAGAATTTGAGATAAAATTATAACTTTAAAAATTATTATTTATACTAAGATTATTAATATTATAAGCGTTTATGCTCCTTAAGTATGTTAGGATATTCATTCAAAATTAAAATTTTGGAATGACAAAAAAATAAAAAAATAAAAATGATACCTCTTGAAGAAAGAGTTTTTATTGAAGGAAATTTAAATGGGCATGTTAGTAGATATGTATATGATTTTAAAAGCATTCATGGTGGCTATGACTTTACAACAATTGATGGTGGTAAGATCATATTAGATTTTTCTTTAGCTTATGATTTTGTAATTGGTAATACCATATTTAAGAGAAGAGATGAACATCTCATCTCTTTTAATAATAGATATAATAAAACTCAAATTGATTATTTTCTTATAAGAAAATTCGATTCTTTAGATTGCAAAGATTGTCAAGTTATTCTGAATGAAAGTTTATGTACCAAACATCGTTTATTGGTTTTTGACTTTAAGATGAAGGAGAAAAAAATAAAAATAAAGTAAATCATTGTTCTAAGATTAGATGGGCATTTAAAAAATATTAACAAAAATATTTTTTAGAGTATTATTCTACACCTTAAGATTTTGTCTGTGCATAAGGAAACTAATGTTATGTGAGAAAAAAAAGCTAATGATATTAAGAATAAAGATTTTTTTTATCGACGTATTAGTAAAATCGAAGTTAAAAAGGTTTTGAAGAAAATGAAGTGTGAAAAAGCTGTTGGACCTGATGATATTCTAATAGAGGTGTGGAAATTCTTTGGAGATAAAATAATTTTTTGGCTACTAAACTTTTTAATGTTATTTTGAAGAATAAAATGATGCCAAATGAGTAGAGAATGATTGTGTTGATTCATATTTTTAAGAATAAAGGTGATGCACAAGATTGAGTGAATTATAGAGGAATTAAGTTAATGTGTCATACTTTAAAACTATGGGAGAGAGTAATGGAGCATAGGTTGAGGCTTGATACTAATGTTTCTCAAAATCAATTTGGATTCATGACAGGTAGGTCTACTATGGAAGCTATACATTTATTGATAGGTTTGATGGAGAAGTATAGAAAGAATAAGAAGGATCTACATATGATTTTTTTTTTTGATTTAGAGAAAGCATATGATAAAGTTCTAGGAGAAGTGCTATAGAGAGTTCTACATAAGAAAGGGGTTAATAATACTTATATTGAAGTCATTAAGGATATGTAAGCATAAGTTGTTACTTGTGTTCAAACACAAGGTGGTTTGACCTAATATTTTCCTATTTTAGTTGATTACATTAAAGATCAGCCTTAAGCCCATATCTTTTTGCTTTAGTCATGGATGTTCTCCCTAGACATTTGCAAGAGGTTATAACTTGGTGTATGCTTTTTGCTGATGATATTCTTCTTGTTGATAAGACTAGAGGGAGTTGAAGTTAAACTTGAATTATGGAGGTCAACCTTAGAGTCTAAAGTTTTTCGCTTGAGTAGATCTAAAATTGAATATATTGAGTGTAATTTTAGTAGTAATAGAGTTAGTGAGGGGATTGTTACTTTGGGCGATAAAGTCATTAATAAGATCACACATTTTAGATATCTTGGATTTATTGTTCAGAGTGATAGTGAAATAGATGGGGATATTATTAGTAGAACTCAAGTTGGATGATTGAAGTGGAGGAATGCATCGGGCTTATTATATGATAGAAATGTCCCTCTCAAACTCAAGGGTAAATTCTATAAGATGGTAGTGAGAATTGCAATGCTTTATGGTGCATAATGTTTTCCATTAAAAGAGATGCATAATATTAAGTGTTGCAGAGATGAGGATGCTCAGATGGATGAGTGGCTTTACTCTTAATGATAAGATACAAAATGAGCAGATACGTGAAAAGTTTGGAGTAGCTCATGTGAACGGTAAGATTAGAGAGAGCCACGTTGGATGGTTTGGTCACATAAAATGACGACCTTCCGATGACCCAGTTAGGAAAGTAGATATATTAGATTTGACTTATGTTAAGAAAGGTGGAAGTAGACCTAAAAACACTTGGTTAAAAAATATTAGAAATGTCCTTTCTTTTAGATTTAGATGAGAATTTAACCCTTAATAGGACAAATTGGAGAAAAAAGATTCATGTAGCCGACCCCATATTTTAGTGGGATAAAGGCTTGTTGTTGTTATTGTTGTTGTTGATAATATAAACCAAGTACCGGCTTCCACCACAACACAACTATAAAAACAATAAAATTTAAAGCTCCTTTAATTTGGAGTATTACTCTCATCTTTATGTTGATGATAAATATTAAGGAAAATGGAAGATGACTAAAATAGATGAAAAAAATAAGTAGATTGGAAGACATTGTACTCCATATATGATGAGGCATGAGAGAGAGCAATTCGTTATGCTGACGACTTAAAATGATGACAATGCAGATAAGTTCTGAGTTGTTATCATTCTATTACTATTTTCATTAAGCATGAAAATGTTTATGAGTAGGGAACTCAAAAGGAAGGAATTTTGAGTCAAACTTGATGACTTGATGTTATATGATATTTTTATGCAATTCTTATATATTTTTTTTGTTTAACTATTGTTATGTTTGAATTTTAATATTATTTAATGCAATTTATCACTTATCATTTTACGTCTAGTGGTATTTTCATATGTATGTCAATATATTATTTTATAATTCAATAGAAAGTTAATATATCATTCTTTAATATATTATTTGATTATTACACAAAAAAATTAATTAAATTTTTTATTTTTATTTTACGCAATTTTTTAATTTTCAGGCTTACATCTCATCTCACTGATGAAAAACATCTCAATACATAATTGTGCAATTTGAAACCTTGCATATTTATCAGGGCATTTTTAATTTTTTAAAATTTTTATATTAAATTTTTAAGTTCGGGCTCTTTTAAAAGAACTTTGTTTCTAACGTTAATTACATCATGGATGGTACCCAAGAATACTCTCGATAAAAGGAATTGAGCTTGTGTTCCAAATCTATTCAAACATGTTTTTTAAGAAATAATATTGTCATTTTGGTAGGGGGAGCATCATGTTTCAAAACTAAATTGGGCCATAGGGTAGAGGGTGAATGATTGTATCCTAATTAGTAGCCACCTCGTAATAAGCAAGGGTCTATGAAATGTTTTCAAAGTAAGACATCAAAGGGATGAATGAGCTCAAACGGGCTGATAAGTATATCGGATGAATCAAGAAAATATATACTTGACTTGATTAAGACTTCATGGATCCCTCATCTAAGGGCATCAAGCTTGATTTCACTTACCCACAAATATAGTAGACCTAACTTGGATTTGAGACGTTCTATCAACAAAAATGAATTATGTCCTCTAGAAGAATTTTGTTATCTCAAACCATGAAAAGAAAACATAAATTCCTTCATAGAAACTTCTACCTTATGAGTTTGAAAAGGATAACATGGCTTATTTCTTTTAATCATAAAAGTGTGCCTACAAAAGAAGGGTAAGGATAAGGGTAATTTAACCACCATAGTCAAACTATTCATATTGGCCTTACATTCCTGTCTGAACGAGGAAAATCACTAACAAATCTTGAATTTGTTCTAGACACAACCCATATGAATAAAATTATGAAATCAAGTTTCGTACGAGTAGAGCAAGTATACTCCATGAGGCATGAATGTTGCAAAATTATCTATCTCTAATGCAAACGCTTTATTAATATTCTTTAAGATTTAAGCCATGCATACTTATGAATCAGCCGTAGTTCAATGCTGAAAATTTGTTCTTCTGTATTAAAAGGCATAGAAAGTATGATACATGACCATTATTTTCACATAATCACAAGGATATTTTATATTTATTTAATTTAATGAGATGGCCCTAAGGACCATGCTATAATAAACATTTTTTATGAAAATTAATTTTAATTAACTTTGTAGAAAGTCATACTTTTCCCTATGTGTTTAGCAATAATGAGGGGGTTCAGACAAACAACAACAACATCAAGCCTTCATCCCACTATGTAGAGTCGGCTACATGAATCATTTTTCTCTAGCGTGTCTTACTAGAGTCAAATTCTCATTTAAATCTAATAAAAATATAATTTCTAATACTTTCTTGCCAAGTCTTTTTTTGTCTACATCTACCTTTCTTATCATAAGATGGATTTAATACATTTATTCTCATAACCATGTCATTGAAAGTTCAACGTTTTATGTGACCAAACCATCTAAGGTGTCTCTCTCAAATCTTATCTGTCATTGGAGCTACTCCTGAGCATTCTCATCTCTGAAACACTGAATTTAATTTTATGCTTCTCTTTTAATGGTTAACATTCTGCGCCATAAAACATTGCAACTCTCACCACCATATTATAAAAAGTTTCCCTTAAATTTGAGGGGTTCTTTTCTATCACACAAAAGGCCCGATGCATTCTTCCACTTCAACCATCTAACTTGAATTCCGCTAATACTATCCACACCTATTTCACCATCGTTTTGAACCATAGACTTAAGATATCTAAAATGCACAATCTTTTTGATCATGCAATGTCACAATGCCACCACTAGATTTATTATTACTAAAATTACACTCTATGTATTCAGTTTTAGATCTACTCAAAAGAAAACCTTTAGACTCTAAAGTTGACATCCATAATTCAAATTTTCCTTAAACTTTCTTTCTAGTCTTGTCAACAAGAAGAATATCATCAACTAAAAATATATACGAAGGTAAATCGTCTTGCAAATGACTAGTAAGAACATCCCTGACTAAAGTAAAAAGATACGGGCTTAAACCTTATCCTTAATGTAATCTAATTGAAATAGGAAAAATACTTGGCCAAAAGTAATCCAAATGTGTAGCAAGTAAAAACAGAGTAAAAGAAGAAAAAAAGAGGCCAATTGTCATTGGGTCTATAATACTTCCCTAAAGAAGGAAGGAAAGTGGCTGGGGCTTTCATATGTATAACCCATCATAAATTTATACAAAAATGTACCATTTGAAACTAAGGTATAAGGTATTAGCTATTTTCTTTGGTTCTTGCTTCCATGTGATTATGGCTCTGATGCTTCATTAGGAATTACCCTCATACTTTAGTTTCATATAAATTCTTCCTATACTCTAAGAAAGACATGTTAAAAAGCAGGACTTAGACTTGCAGGATAGATTTTAACATGTACACACACGTACGCACACATAACATGCAACGTATAATGGGTCATGCCTGGTGGAAGGTGTAAGTAAACAAACAAGTACGTACATAAGAAACAATGCCTATCAATATTTCATTTATATACATTCTCTCCTTTGTGTGCATGACTCCCCATAGAGAAATCTATGACTAATTTCTATAAATACATATCATACCACAAAATACAACAAAAATCATTGTAAAATGTGCAACAAGTGCAAACAATACACACAACAAGAATTGCACAATGAATAATCCTAATTATTTTATACCTTAGTCTAAACAAGTATCTATGATTTTGCTTATCACAAAATTTAATGTGTGAGGGTCAGTATGACACTAGATCATATCTCATATGATTATAATATGATAAATGCAATTGATTTTGCATCATAGATTCAAATGAGCTAAGGACTCTCAGCCTAACTTTATTATTTTAATTTTAATAAATATTAATTTGAATTGAAAGTCTTATTATTTTGAAAATAAATTATTTAATAAAATTATATATATACACACAAACATACATATCTCATCATTTGGATGATAAAATTGATCGATACACACAAAAAATCATTTGCATGTTCAATGGTTAAGGGTAACTTTATTCAAATTATACAAGATACTCAATTGAAATAATGTATCATTTATAATCAATGTTGCATTGATACGGATACGGCGACACAGATAAGGTACGATATAGATACGGGACACATCAATTATTAAAAATACATGATATGGGTACAACACAGACATGACATTATAATTTATAAATCATATATAAAAATGAAGAAAACAATCAAAGCATTATATTTGAAATGACAAAAAAATAGAAGCAACGTCATTTGTAGCCTTGTAGCTTTTATTATCAAAATAAAAGTAAGCATTAATTGTCAAGTAACTCATTTTTCCTTTTATACTCCTTTGGTTGGCTCGAGCAACTTCTCAATGTTAGCCTTCTGCCTTTACGTCATTTTTTTTTGAAAATTTTTAGTTTTTCAATGGGAAACCCATATCGGATATGGGTGTCCTTTTGAAATTAAATATTATTTTAATTGGATATGGCTTTGCCATATCCGACATATATCGATGCCGTATCGGACGCGTATCTGTGTCCGACACGTATTCGATACAACACGTCTTCATAAATAGGTGTATTAGTGCAACATAGTTTATAATGTATGTTATAATAATTTTTCTATAACAATGAATTTATATTGTTTAGAAAATAATTTTTACACTTTATTAACCTTATTTGATATATGTATTGCCATTATTTTATGAATTTTAGTAACTTTTTTCTAAACATATAATATTAGTACATAAATATTTATTAAATTTTTTTCTAATTGGATGTAGTAAGATATATATATATATATATATATGTGTGTGTGTGTGTGTGTGTGTGTGTGTTGAATTTGTTAAAAAATATTTGGTTAAAATTGTATAGAACATTTAATTGAAATGGTTCCTATATTCTATATTTTTATAAATAAAAATTAATTTTACGAGAATAACACAATTTATTTTCCATTTTTTCATTAATATTCAATTTGTTATTAGTTTTGCAAGATTTGCTATTAAGTTGACTGTATAAGGGCCTAATTTAGTTGGTGTACATTGGTTGGCTAATGGGAAAGCTGAGATTGCTGGATGTTATATTGGATTCCTGGGTAATATTGGGAGGACAAAATTTGGTATGACCAAATCAATATGTTCAATTTTAATTTCATTTATTTTTTTAGCAGGTGCATGATATTGATGTGTAAGCATGTGTCACATTTAGGAGTCTTGTCCTCTTAAGAATGTACTAATTCTACTTTTTCAATAATAAAAAATACATATTATGTAGCACAACTAGTTGTTGAGTAGATTGTTTTTGGGTAATAAACACTTTGGAAAACTTTATGCCATAGTTATTAAGGGGATATATTCTAGAACGCTAAGCCTAAAGAAAGAGTCGAGGTTTTGATACCAATTGTTGGATAATTATGACACCCTAAGAAGGGGTGGTGAATTGGAGTTTAAAATTTTTTCATTAAATAAAATAATTAATATAATTTTAATTCTTATTAATAAGAGTATAAACTAGCACATTATTTTAAAAATTTGCAAATAAAGTAGATGATAAGGTAACAAAAGTGCAAGTAAAAAAAAAATAATAGGCACAATATTTTTATGTGGTTTGGCTCGAGCAACAATTTGGCCTATGTTCATGTTAGCCAATTTTGGGCTAGAAATCCACAAATCTCAAATTTGTCTTATAAATCTCACTTCTTTAAATAAAAAATTACTTATAACCTATGTGCTCTCCTATACGGATGAGTACAATCTAGTCTAAGTATAATATGAATTTCATTATGGCAAATGACTCAGTTTAAGAAAAAAATACAACTTATTGTGGACAATACAATATCAAATTATATTGCAATACTACAACAACAACAACATCAAGCCTTTGTCCCACTACGTGGGGTTGATTACATGAATCCTTTTTCTCCATTATGTCTTGTTAAAAGTCAAATTCTCATTTAAATCTAATAAAGAAAGACCATTTCTAATATTTTCTAACCAAATCTTTTTATTTCTACCTCTACCTTCTTAACATAAGTCAAATCTAATACCTAAACTTTCCTAATCGGGTCATCGGAAGGCCTCTGTTTAATGTGACCAAACCATCTAAGGCGACTCTTTCTAATATTTTCTCTAAGGATAAAGCCACTTATCCATCTGAGCATCCTCATCTCTGCAACACTTAACTTAGTATTATGCTTCTCTTTTAATGGCCAACATTCGACACCATAAAGCATTGTAGGTCTCACCACCATCTTATAGAATTTTCCCTTAAGTTTGAGGGGGGCTTTTCTATCACACAACAAGCCTGATGCATTCCTCCACTTCAATCATCTAACTTGAATTATGCTGATAATATCCCCATCTATTTCACCATCACTCTGAACAATAGATCCAATATATATATCAAGGTTTAAAATTGCGTAAATAAGCCTCGAGGCGGTTTTCGTCCGTGAGGTGAGGCGTAAGCCTTGAGGCGGTATGAGGCGTAAGCCTCACGGACACAGAATTGCGTAAATGAAAAAAAAAGGATTTTAGCAGGAAAATAATAACAATATTGTACCTTACAATAAAAACATCTAAATGATATATGAAAATAGTGGAAAGTAAGAAAGTAGATGCAATAAAATCATATCCCAAAGTACAAAATCATAAAATATTAGTTTAACAAAACTCCCAAAGTATAAAAAACATAGAAAATGCAATCATATCCCATCACTAAATGGGTCTTCAAGGGAATCTTCTTCTCCAATTGTATCTATGAATGCCATGTCATCATCATCTTCAATATGACTCACTTTTCTCTTCTCTGTTCAATAAGAGAAAAGATCATTATCATGTTAATTGCTCACTTGACATAAATGTAATGCAATAACATATAAGAAGTTGTGGAATACCTTTACTTAATTGTTGTGCTGCAGAGCTAGTGGATGTGTGTGGTGTGGTACTAGTGGATGTGCCCACTTGATCTGCTTCGCCCCTCAAGACATCCACACTTAGATCTTCTAACTGTAAGTCTGATAATGACAAATCTGTCTCATTATCTATGAACCACTCATTATCAGACGACACATCATCACACACTAATGGGTCCTCATCATCCTTCAACCCCTTATTCCTCAACCTCCTTTCTCTCAACCTCTTATTGTGCATAATATATACGAGAGAGTTCATTCTGAGTGTTGATAGCCGATTTCTTCTCTTTGTTTGCACTTGGCTATATGTACTCCAGTTTCGCTCAAACTCAGAAGAAGAACAAGTGAGGCCCAACACTCTTACAGCAAAACTCTGTAACTCAGGGGTAGAATCACCAAATTGGATCCACCATTCAACTGTTTTCAAGAAAAAATATAATCAGAACTGAATAAAGTGTCTTGCATTTACCAAAATAATTATACTTGGAGACCGTTTGGAAATGGTTGCTTTTACTACATTCAAACCAAAAAACCCTCTTTATTCCGGAATATAACAAGTTGTAAATCTGCAAGCTCCCTATCTGCCTGCTCCGGTATTATTCTTTCCATACAATGATATAGACCAAGCTTCACCTCAGGATTTGAAGATTTCTTCTCTGAATATTGAAATTGAGGGTTGAGATAATATGCCGCTGCATGTAGATGACGGTGTAACTGCACCTCCCACCGAGCATCAACGATATTCCAAATCTCCCTATAACTTGCCTCCTCTCCTCCCAAGTTGTGTGCAATCATCTCCTTGGCCTCATCCATAGCATTATAAATAAAACACATAGCTGGTTTCTTCTCTGCATCCACTAATCGTAGTACTTGCACTAAGGGTCTCGTGCTCAAAATGGCATAGGTTACAGTAGCCCAAAATTTATCATTCAGAATTATCTTTCTTATTTCCTTCCCCTCACTTTTCTTCCCCCAAGCAGAATTTAGCCATTCAGTAGATGTAAACATTGTTTCCAAAGGTTTCCTCACCTCCATCAAGCTCTGTAGTGTCAAATAGGATGTGACAAACCTATAGATTCACAATGCACAAATGTCAAATAGGATGTGGCACATCTATAGATTCACAGTGCACAAATGATTTGCAATGAACAAATTTAAGAACATACCTAGTAGTTGCAGGGCGAATGATTTCTTTCTTTGAAAACTTTCTCATCAAGCTTAAGACCCAAGAGTGATTGTAGATGAACTTTGTA
Source organism: Dendrobium officinale (assembly GCA_019514585.1). Lineage (NCBI taxonomy): Eukaryota > Viridiplantae > Streptophyta > Magnoliopsida > Asparagales > Orchidaceae > Dendrobium > Dendrobium officinale. The sequence goes on along the minus strand of CM033682.1, from coordinate 23,993,587 downwards.
ATCTTCTTCGCCCTAAAAAGAGCACTCTTGTGCTGAGGTAAGTCACCAAGATCCTCCAAAATGAGATCAATACAATGTGCTGCGCAGGGGGTCCAATATAGGTGTGTCCTCTTTTCCATCAACATCTGACCAGCTGCTTTGTATGCACTGGCATTATCAGTCACTACCTGGACAACCAATTGCTCCCCAATCTCCTCAATAACCCCATCAAGTAAATTGAAAATGAATGTAGCATTTTTCACCTCATCTGAAACTTCAACCGATCGTAAAAACACCGTGCCGTAGGGATTGTTCACAAGAATGTTAATCAAGCTCCTTCTATTCATGTCAGACCATCCATCTGACATAATAGTCACTCCAGTCTCAGTCCATGTCCTTTTAATCTCCCCAATGTTACGCTCTGTGTTCAGCAGCTCCTCCTTTAAAATCCATGTTCGCAACTCATACATAGAAGGTGCCGTCAACCCTCTCCCATACAACCCTACAGACCGCAGCATATTGAAGTAAGTAGGCGACGTAGCAACATTAATAGGTATGACATTTTATAAAAAAACCTCCCAATATCCATGCAAACCTGGCGTCGACCCTCTCTAGTACCGGCCGCAGGCATCATTTGTGCTTGTCCTCTATCCTCTTCTGGATTAGTCATATATTGATCCATAGGACCCCGTGCACCTCTATTATGTATAGTGGAGAAAGAACCCTTTCCACTCTCGCTCCCAAAATAAGCTCCATGTTCGACCCTATCATCAAATTGCTCATGTTGCAAGTGTTTAGCCGTGGTACTTTTCTGCATATAAGCAATAATTTTCTCCTTCACCTTTTCCAGCACATTTGCACAGGGTGCTACATTTTTGTGCGAGCATGATAGGTGTTCCTTCATGCGGGTAACACCTCCCTTCACCACTTTATCGCAAAAATTACATTTCAAATAAACATAGCTCTTCTCTCCACCGCCAATGTCAACTTGTACATTATATTTCCAAGAAGGGTCCCTCCGCAATGACGAAGACCCCTTTTCCTTGCCTCTAACCATGATCCCTAATGAAAGAATCCAAAATCACACAAAATAATTCAAAAAAATCTAAAACCCTAGAATTTATTTCACTTCAAAAATCTATCCAAATACTAAAAAAAAATACCTAAAATCGTTTGTGGACTTCTCCTACAAGGCGGCCGGACACTTCAAGATCGCCGGAGAGAGGTGGCGCCGGCGGGAGAGGCGGCGGGAAGGGAAGCCGACGGTGCGGGATGCCTTCTATTTTGCGAACAGAGAACTGGAAGAGAAAATTTTTGGAGAACAGGAACCCGTGCGGGATGAAGGGAAGAAGAGGATTCATTTTAAGTAGGTGGGGCCGTTTCTGTGAGACGTACGCCTCACCCTGAATTGCGCAATTGTGCCTCTGAGGCGCGCTTCAGACCAAGTGAGGCGTACGCCTCAGACAGGTGAGGAATTGCATAAGCCTCGAGGCGTTTTTTTGTCAAATTGCGCAAAGGCGTGCCTTGAGGTGCGCCTCTTATTGCGCAATTTTAAACATATATATATATATATATATATATATATATATATATATATATATATATATATATATATATATATATATATATATATATATATATATATATATATATATATATATATATATATATATATATAACGTGTACTCTTTTTAATGACCTGGTCGCGCAAAGTCACAATCCCCCTCATCAGGTCTATTGCTACTAAAATTACACTTTTATATATATTCAGCTGTAGATCTACTCAAGCGAAAACCTTTAGACTCTAAGGTTGACCTCTCTAATTTAAGTTTACCTTCAACTCCCTCTCTAGTCTTATCAACAAGATCAAATTATATTGCAATAAATGGATTAAAATATTTATGATGATTTTATAAAGTATTGATAATCATCTTACCACTTGTAAAGGAATATTAAATTTGCTCACTACAAAATATATTTATATTTTGACTTGTATGAATAATATTTCACTTACAATATTTTTCTGGTTGATTTAAAATAGTACTCTTTATAAAATGGATATCATTTTATTAAGACATCTAGAATTAAGACTTTCAAATATGAATTAGATTTAAAAAATAAATATAATCCAAAAATAAAGAAGACTTCTTTGCTAATTTTATGTATGAAAGAATTTTAATTCTAAAAAACTTAAACTACGATGGTCAAATAATATTTCACTAAAAAATAAAGAATTTTAAGAAAATACAAAGTAAAAAATAAAAGAGCAGCAAAAAAGATTTAGAGAATGAAAACAAACTCAGTAACATCAAAAGAAGTTGCTCTATTGAGTGCATTAAAGCTTTGGAACCAAAGAGATCTTGCAAGATGTATAGCACTTGGAATGAGAATCTTGATTTTTTCTCTCAAAATTTAGCTTGAAAAGAATGGAAGAAGAGAGAGCATATATTGGAATTTTCAAGTTTAGTGCAACCTGGAGATGAAGAGAATGAAAAGTATTATAAAAAATATAATATACGCTAATTTTAAAGAAAAATTATCAATATAATATTATTTTATCAAGTAATAGTATAATATTTAACAAAAAAAGTTATATTAAAAAATTATTAGATTCAAATGGCTAGAAAATGATTAGTCATATGGGTAATTTATAGCTTTTTTTAATGCACTATGGTTTATTTAACCGCACTTTAAGTTTCATCTGGACTGCAACTTTAATTACTACAGATTTAGCACGAATTCAAGTTTATGAGGCTCAAATTGTATAATTTCAATTGCGCAAAATATATAGTGCATTTGATATTTGGTTTTAGATAAAACCAAATCAAAATTGATTTAGTGAAGTTCAGTAGGTTTTGTTTTGATTGTGGATCCATGTTTAGTAGGTTTGGTTGCTATTTTGTTAATAGGTTCAACCATCTAGTGATTTAAAGTTGGCCTAATTAATACCACTATTTAAGCTAGTCTATCAACGAGTGTGTGGTTTGTGTTGAAGAATAGGAGATGATGGATAATCTACATCAATTCTCTTATGGTGACATGAACACCTGTTGGGAGATTGTAGTTTGTCAAACTTGTCCAAGAGATCTAGGGCTAAGCATGGCAGTTCATTTTATTTGATCCATCGGTTATTGGTAGGTTGGCGATGCCTCTGATGAATGAGGTAGCGATGCCATCCAGAAGGTTTAATAGCATCCTCATCAATCAAGATTTGCTTAATTTCAAATTAAGTTGTCGTTAATGGTAGCATGGACAGTGCTATAGCTAGACTATGAATTTAAACTTCTCATGTGGAAGAGTCTCTAGGGAAGTCTGATTGCTCAAAAGTTCTGCGATAAGGTAATTTATTTTCCCATTGAATAGATGATGTCGTTTTGGGGAGGCAGCTTTAATACATACATATTTGTCTCAAGTCTTCTAAGTTCTAACAAGTTTCGAAGGACCAAAACCTTGGTATGGAGTTCCTTGAATATTTAGTAGAATCCAGATGAGGCACATGCCAATTATGTTAAAGTCTCCTTCATGATATTCTTGAGCACTTTTATGAATATTTACTTGAGCTTTCTACCTGTCCTTGTACTTCAATTTGATACTGAATGAGGGAACGTTAGGACGCAACATAGTAAATATGCCTGGTGAATGCTTGCAGCAGAATCTGAGTTTGCGTGCATGGAAGGAAATGAGATATACATGCTTCCTGAGGTTAATCCATGAACCTCTTCAGAGAACATTTTACGGTTAGTTTTGTTAATCATACTTAGGTGCAAATTCATCATTTGGTAAATGTAAACTATTTTTTCAGACTATTCCTACATGACAATTAATGAAGTTACCGATCCCATCATTTGATTATGGATAGAAAGTTGAAAAGGCTGAGGGTGGTGTGAAAGGCTTTCATATTTTTATATAGATAATTGACTGATTGAACATCTGGCCAGAACAACAGAGGCTTTGTCGGTGAACTATTTTCTTGAATAACAACTATGTGAAAAGAGAGGCGCTTGTAGTAATAGATTATGGAATGAACTTGCTAGTTTGGATGAAAAAGAGATCTAAGAGAACTATGGTTGAATCATGCAACTTTGCACTTCTAAGCCAAATCAGCCTAGTAGGTGACCCAATGACTGCTCCCCTCTTGCAAGTGAACAGTAAGGATAGTCAATGGAATTCAAAGGCTAACCTTCTGCTTAATAGTTTTACTTTTTTAACTTGTTGACCATTATAACAACATCTTATATAATTGTAGGCCAATAACATAGAGATCTTCTAGCAGATGAATTTTCTTATAACGACCATGGTGACTTGCTATATGGTTCAAATGCAATTCCCAGTCTAGAAACCTACAGATGTGTTGGGGAGGCAAATTTGAGATCAGCTGGGAGATAACGGCTATTTACTAGGTAATTGCCAATGGCAAATTTGTCATGTGAATTAGATGAAAGCAAAGTATTCATTCTTCATACGCTCGTTAAAAGGGACAATAATGGTCGTAGTATACCCGACTGAAGGTATCAATTGGTTTATTGCTAATACAGGTACAATGTTTCAAGATTAAGTATTCATGAAGAAACTCTTTTCATTTTGCGTTGTAAGAACTAGGTTTCTTTTATGATTGAGATTGTAAATATTCAAGGTCTCTCTGAAGGACAAGCTCTTTTGGCAATCAATAACTAATGCTGCTTGCATGACTGCGTTTGACCTGGTATCCTGCTATATTTGACCTTCTGTGTTTGACAGAATAAATGGCCTTTGTAGTCATCCATGCTTTGCAGTCTTTATCAAGCTACAATTTTGCACTCTAGTTATTTAGAATTTTCTTTTTCCTCTGAAATTGCTGAGATTTCCGTGGCTCATGTGTTCATAAGTTCCATTTTTTTCATTATTTTGGTTTATTTTTTCAGAAAGAAGAATGATGGACATGCTACCGACGATGATAATCTTAAGATGGAACCTTCCATTCTTTCAGTTGAAGTAAGTACAATTTTGTCTCTATTATTAGATTTAAAGGAGATTTTGATTCTTAACAGGACAATGGAGAAAAATGATTCATGTAGTCGATCCCACATAGTGGGATAAAGGCTTGATGTTGTTGTTGTTATTGTTGTTGTATTTTTGTGCTTTGGATTCATAGCATTATCTTGTACTTGTTTTGTTAAACCTGCTAAAGAATTTTTATTTATTTCCCTAATGCTCCATCCGGCTCCAAGAAAGGCTAATTGTTTTTCTCTTTCTCTTCCTTCATTACAGGGAAAAGGGTATCCAGTGGAAATTCATTATGTCCAGGAGCCTGTCTCTGATTATTTGCAATTTGCTGTGGACACGGTGCTTTTAATTCATGAGAAGGTTGAGAGTTTATCATGCATGAGATTTATAACTAAAAGATTTTTTTAGTCTGAAATTTACATGAACAAACAGCTGAATTTGATATATTTAACTTGTACAATCCAAGTTTGACATTGTTGTTAGGATAAGTTGTTATGATAGTGATGTTCTGATATCATAAGAAAACTTTCGTTTTACTCTTTTTCTCTAGCCAGGATACGTTCTTTCCATTGCATGCTTTTAGTTGTCGAAGTTTGATTTGGACTTCTGTGGAATATTGCAGGAGGAAGTTGGTGATGTTCTAGTGTTTCTTACAGGTCAAGAAGAAATTGACGCTGCTGTGCAACTACTTGTAGAGAAGGCAAGCGATAAAACAAGCCACTTTTCTGGTAAAATTGTTTTAAGTAGCCTTACAGTGGCTCATTTTTGAAAAGAAATTGTGAAAACTGTTAATAATGACATCTTGACGACAAATAATCATGAAATGTTTGAGAAATCCATAAAAGCTCCAATAATTTATTGTTGTGAATTATATATTGATTCAATCAGTTTGGCTAATTCCGTTGGCAAAAGTATGCATCATTCTCATAATTAATTTATTGAGTATTGTCATGGTCACTTAAATTCTTTCGGATGATGAAACATCTCTTTGAATAGCTAGTTATACTATGATTGGAAATGTAATTATTTGCAAGGTTGTAAGCTTATTGTTACACATGTTTCTTTTTATTTTCTCTCCTTGTCATCATTTGATCTGGGATGGTCTTTTGGTCAATTAGCCAAGTATGGAAGGGGGCAATCATTCTAGTGATCTCAGAGCTCATGTGATTGTTCTGCAATATAGCTTCATAATGACAATGATGCATGACTAAGTATGTTTTAGATGAATGCGACAAGATACGTCTTAGATAAGAGCAAATAATAATTAAAACAATTAGCCACTAAACGACGACAGAAAACGAATGAGGGGTAACTACGCTTAGGCCAAATCACAAGCTAGGAACTTGAATCACCAAATTAATTTAGAAATTCAACAACATGCAAATCAAGTAGCTATTCAATAACATCCCTCATCTAACATTGAGATAAGTAATATAGAAAGCAAACTCAAATCCTACGTTTACTAAGCGGAGGCAGCGAGCGAAGCACGAAGCCTTGCAATTAAATCACCACCTACAAGGTTAGAGGATTAAGAAGATAAATGACTAGGGGAAGAGGTTTACCCTAGCCGAGGTCCAGAAATAATTTGCCATTGAACGTTGGCAAGTTGTTCTTCGATTTCCTTGGATAGTGTGCAGATTATGCAGTCCAAGTATTCTTTGATAGAGTGGTCGACTTCTGGGTTGTCGTCGAAGAAGGTTGACCGGAGAATGTCGACGTCGCCTTGCTCGTTGTAAATGAATATGGAATCAAGTTTGGGATTGGCCATTTCATTGATTCCGAAGGGTTGAAATGTTTGAAGGTGTTCATCGTGGCTTCCCTCGAAGGCTCAACTAGAGAGAAAGAAATTTCTCTCAAAAGTTGTAGTGGAGAAGAGGAGGGAGGTGGCCAGCCTAGTGGTAGAAGATTAGGGCTTGGAGATTCAGAAATTTTGGTGGAGTTAGAGTTGGGTTTAAGAGGGGATTTTGGAAGGAAAAGCTGGGATTAATTTCCAAATCAAAGTCTATTGAATTTGGAAAGAAGTTTAAAGCAGGTTTGAAACATGGAGGGGAACGGGTGGAGTAGAGGGGCTTGGGATTTAATTCCAAAAGTAAAGTGGTGAGTTTGGAAAGAAATAAAGGAGGTGGGGTCCTTGAGGATTTTCGGCCAAGAGAGAGAGAGGGGTGATTTGAATTATTTCCAAGAGAGTAACTTTACTTTTGGAACCAATTCCAAAGAGGAATTGAATGGGGGCCGGCGACATAGGGTGAATAGGGAGGGGTTTATGGAAGCATTTAATGCTTCCTTGAGTTAGGGGGATTAAATTTGGGAAGAGAGATTTCATCCCAATTTAATTTAAAATTCAAATAGGAAGGGATTTGAAAACTTTCCTAAAATAGGATTCATATGTTTGGTAATAATTTCAAATTCGAATAGAATTGAATTTGCTAATTATTTGAGCTAACCAAAATACAACGAGTTAATTTAGGAAAGGTGTAATGGCAATGATGATGAAGTGAAAAGCAAGGGAAGGGGCCGGCGGTATGGGGCTTGGCCGTGGATGGTGGTGGAGGGAGATTGGATCGGGTGGAAGATGGGGTTGGGGGGGAGGGGCTAGCCGACAGGTGAGGGTGGATGGCTAGGGTGGCTGGTGGCTTAGGGAGTAAGGAGATCCTAGGCCAACGACAAGGAGGGGAAGGGAAGAGGGGAAAGAAACATAGAGAAGAAAGAACCACGAACCCGGACACTACTAAGATTTGTGGGTGATCCGATTTCCTCTCCAAGGGATCTCTCTATCTCTCTCAAGCTCTCACAAAAACTCAAAACACGTGAAAATTTTTATCATTCATTCATTAACCATGAAAAGAGAATATAAGGGCTATATATAGCCTCATACAAAGGACTTAAAAATAAAAGATGACGATGCCCTTTGGGCTTACACATGACCGCCCTTAATGGGTAAAATGGGAAAACAACTAAAGCAAATACAAACATAAATAAATAAAAGACAAATACATATGACAATTTAAGAATACATTGGTGCGATCGTGGCCGCAGATCGGCGGCCATGATCTACGGCCACGCATCTTATTGACTTTCTAAGCTCTGATGTCCCCATCAGACAATCTTTACATTCCTTGCATATTTTGTTCAAGATTAGGGTTGTTATATTTTTGGTTATTTAGATTTGAATGTATTAATCATTGGTAGTTGTAAGTTATAAATTGTAGGTTCAAAAACATAAACAAGTTATCAAGTTAAAATAGGAGTTTTGTACTTTATTCACTCAGAAAATCCTAAACCCTAAACCGTATTAGACATCATATTTAACTATTACGATCATGTTTGAACCTTTTTAGACATAGGTTTAACTATTTTGTTGTCTGCTTATTATTTTATATATAATTGATTCATTTGAGTTGAGTAGTTATGCATGTAAATGTCTACTCTAATCATATTTGTTGAGGGACATTACATTGTTTGAGTTACATATAAAGTTGGGAGTATGACAGATAAAATTGTTAGATAATTTGATGCTTTTAATCTTCTTGGAAAGGTTAAGGAAACACTAACTTTAATGAAGAAGAATATTCTACTTTAGAATTGTAGAACTTTTAAAATATGAGGTGGAAAAGTTCGAACAAGGCCAGATTTAGGCACTTCATAATGACATAGATGAGCATTCTTTGTAATATGGTTGGGTTAAATGGGAAGAGATTGGCGTCATTAGAATTAAGTAGTTGGAGCATTCACCTAAGAAATAGGAGGGTAAATTCAATTATGTTGTGCTATAACTATTGTAATTATACTTTGCTATGCCAAATTTATAATCAGCTGACTTATAGTTATTGTGATTGCAGTTAGTTATATCTAAGTTATACATTTTGTGTTGTAGATGTTATGATTATACTATGTTGTGTCAAAGTTATAGTTTGTTGTATTGTAGCTATTTGATTACAAGGTTCAATTTATATTCAAATATGGTCATTGAACTATGTTCAAATATTATTTGAATGAGGTTCAAATGGAATTCAAACCGGGTTCAAACAATATTCAAATCTTGATTAAATATTTTTCAAGTAATATTTCATTAAGAATCTCGTCAACAAGCATGTTTTAAAAGAGCTTGAATCTTTTGGAGTTTCATAGAAATGATAGACCATCACAATGATAAGCATTACAACATAAAATTGAACCCATCACTCATATAACATGTATTACATGAATTAGCAACACTTAATTCATTAAATAGCATCATCCTATACTATTATATCAACACTTAACTATATTATAATGATAGCTACTTGATAGTTAATTGCAAACTCAAATGCTAACATTTTTCATGAAATAATTACAAGCAATTTATAACTACGAGAATGTTCTGGTTGGAGTCTATATTAGGTGATTACAATCCTCATCAAACGAATGAAACATTAGTGTTCAAATTTTTTTATTATATAAGTTTGAATGTGATAGGAAATACTTGATTCCAAGTATTTCCTAATCACTTTAGCCAAAGATCTCACAGCAAACTGCTGTCCACAGCAGGAAATCAGCCAAAACAGTGGGAAAACACGAGAAAAATGATAGAAACACGAAGTAAGAACTTGTATTTTACTAGAAGATGAAAGGAAAATAGCAAAGATACAAGGATCCTCTATTCGAGAGGAGGATCGCACTCTCCCAATCTCTAGAATACGATCTAGAGCCCAAGTCGACAAGAAGAACAAGAGAAACTACAAGACAAAAAACACATAACCCTAAACCTCCCCTTTACTCTCTACTTAATGCATACAATTCAAAATAGACACAAAAGGACCTAATTGCCCTCACTTCCCCTCATTTTGGCTCCAAGAAGCAATTTGAAATTCACGTGGACCCGCCTCTAGCCTCATGCGGCTTCCGCCTCATGTCCGCCCGCCCTCCTCCTTCGGTAAAACTGAACCGGCCCGTTGGATTGGGCCGGCTGGACCGGTCCAGGGAGGACCGGTCTAACATTACCGCCCTCCCAAAGAACCACCTTGTCCTCAAGGTGGAAGTCAGGAAACTGTTGCTTCATCCGCTTGAATGGCTCCCACGTGGCCTTGTAGTCAGGGAGATTCTTCCATTTGATCAGGACTTCTGTGGTTCCATCTGCTTTTTGGCGAACCTCCATGAGCTCCAAAGGTTCCAATATCATTTCCATCTCCTTCGTTAATGTTCCTGATAACTCAGAACTGGTAGCATAATTTCCAATGGCTCTCCTTAGCTGGGATACATGAAAAACTGGATGGATCGTCGCTGTTGGTGGTAACTTCAGACGATATGCCACAGCTCCAATTTTCTCTAGTACTTCATAAGGACCGAAGTACCTTGAAGCAAGCTTCTCATTCCTCCGATTGGCGATCGTTTTCTGTCAATATGGGCGGAGTTTCAAAAATACCTTCTCGCCCACCACAAACTGAATATCCTTCCGATGCCCATCAGCCTGTTTCTTCATGATCTGTTGAGCCTTCAACAGATGTCTTTTTAACTCTTCCAGTGTCTTATCTCTCTCCTCCAAATACTCCTCTACTGAAGACACGGGTGTGCTGCTACTCCCAAAATGCACCAAGTGGGGTGGATCCCTTCCGTACAACACCTTAAATGGAGTCATCTGAGAGGCTGAATGAAAAGAGGTGTTGTACCAGTACTCGGCCCACGATAGCCATTTAGCCCATAGCGTGTTTCTGATGCGAAGCACCTCAGATAAGTTTCCAAGCTCCTGTTGACTACTTCTGTTTGGCCATCCGTCTGTGGGTGGTACGCCGTACTTCTCTTTAGCACTGTCCCCTGCAGTCTGAATAATTCCTTCCAGAAATGGCTGAGAAACACTTTATCTCTGTCTGAGACTATCTCTTCTGGTACTCCGTGTAGTCTGACTATCTCCCTGATGAAGGCTGACGCTACTGTCACCGCGGTATATGGATGGCGTAGAGGAATAAAATGAGCATATTTGCTCAATCTATCCACTACCACCAATATCACTGTGAATCCCTCAGAGCGGGGTAGCCCATCAATGAAGTCCATAGATATCTCCTCCCAGACTCGTCCTGGTAAAGCCAAAGGCTGCAGTAACCCTCCTGGTGACATAGCTAGATACTTATTTCTTTGGCATATCTCACACCTGGATACCATCTCTTCCACATCTCTGTGCATACCTTTCCAGTACAGCTCTGCCGCTAGTCTCCTATAGGTCTTTAGCACTCCTGAATGACCTCCCATTGCAGTTCCGTGGAACTCCTGGAGCAATTGTGGGATGTGTACTGACGTTTTGGGCAGCACAAACCTCCCCTGATACAACAATCTCTCCCCCTCCAATGAGTATCCTGGATGGCTGCCCTTTTCCTTCACTAACTCAGCTCTGATCTTGCTTAATTCCTCATCTTTAGCACTCTCCCTCCTTTATGGCTTCCCAATCTAGCATCATTGAGATTGACACAGCTACTGCCTGCAGTTCACCCATGCACCTGGACAATGCGTCTGCTGCCTTATTTTCTACCCCGGGCCTGTACTGAATTTCAAAATCATACCCGAGCAGTTTTGATAGCCACCTCTGATGCTCCTCTGTCACCATGCGCTGCTCCAGCAAATATTTCAGGCTCCTTTGGTCGGTCCGGACGATGAAATGTCTTCCAAGTAAGTAAGGACGCCACTTTTGGATGGCCAAAACAATTGCCATCTATTCCCTCTCATAGACAGATTTCAAATGGGCCCTGGCAGTCAACACTTGGCTGAAATAAGCAATGGGCTTATGGCTCTGCATCAGCACTGCTCCTAGCCCGTATCCTGATGCATCTGTCTCCACTATAAAGGTCTGAGTAAAATCCGGTAAAGCTAAGACCGGCACTGTGGTCATAGCTTTCTTCAACTGCTCAAATGCTGTCGTAGCTGCCTCCCCCCATAAGAAACCATCTTTCTTCAGCTGCTCTGTGAGTGGCCAAGCTATAGTGCTGTATCCCTTCACGAATCTTCTGTAATACCCTATAAGCCCTAGGAATCCCCTCAGCTCCTTTAGATTTTTGGGCAATGGCCACTTAAGCATGGCTTCAATCTTGGACTGATCTGCTGCTACCCCTTTCTTGGATACTACATGACCCAGGTACTCCACACTAGCTTGTGCGAAGCAGCACTTCTTCAAGTTAGCTCTCAGCTGGTGCTCCTGGAGAACCTCTAACACCTTCCTCAAGTGCCCCCAGTGCTCTTCCTCTGTTCTGCTATACACTAAGATGTCATCGAAGAATACCAAAACAAATCGCCTCAGATACTGTTTGAAAATTGTATTCATGAGTGCCTGGAAAGTGGCTGGAGCATTGGTGAGGCCAAAGGGCATCACCAGGAACTCATAGTGGCCCTCATGAGTTCTAAAAGCGGTCTTGGGCACATCTTCCTTCTTCATTCGAATCTGATGGTATCCAGATTTCAGATCGATCTTGCTGAAAATCACCGTTCCACTCAATTCATCCAACAATTCGTCAATCACTGGTATGGGAAACTTATCAGGTACCGTTTCCTTGTTGAGTGCACGGTAGTCTACACAAAACCGCCAACTGCCATCCTTCTTCTTTACCAATAGAACAGGACTAGAGAATGGGCTGGTGCTGGGTCTGATGATCCCTGCCTCCAACATTTCTCTGATCAACTTTTCTATTTCATCCTTCTGAAACTGAGGGTAACGATAAGGTCGTACGCTTACCGGTGACACTCCCTCTCTTAATGTGATGGCGTGCTCCTGCTCCCTGGGTGGTGGCAACCCTAGAGGGGGTTGAAAAACCTCCTCGAACTCCTGGATCAACGGCTGCACAGAGAGGGGTATGTCTCCCCCTTCCTCCCCATTCATTCCCTCTAAGCTATGTAACTCCACCAAATAGCCTTCTCCTTCCTCCTGAATTGTCTTGATTAGGGATTTCAGAGAAACCCCTGCCTTGGTCAGCCCTGCATCCCCTTGAATCACCATTTTCCTTCCACCCTTCCTCAACTCCATCTGCAGGGTGCCCCAATTGATTTTGGTTTCCCCTAAGGTCTGCAACCACTTCATCCCCAGGATGACATCCGTACTCCCCAGTTCCAGGGGAAGGAAGTCTTCCTTCACCTGTATGCTTTGGATTTTCAGCACCACTCCTTTGCAAATTCCTCTTCCCATTTCTACCTTCCCAGTGCCCATCATCACCCCATAGCCTCCAGTATCCACTAACTTCATCCCCAACAACTCCACAATTTGGGTGGAAATGAAGTTGTGGGTTGCTCCACTATCAATCAACACTACGACCCCATGGTTAGCTATCTCTCATTTCACCTTCATAGTGTGACTTGGAGTGAATCCCACTACAGAGTTGAGAGAGACTTCTGCCACATCCAGATGCATCTTTTCCTCCTCCATCTCTGAATCGTTTCCCCCACCCTCTTCGTCTTCCTCGTCTTCACAAACGAGGAGAACTTGAAGAGTTCGATCCTTGCACTTGTGCCCTGGCATGTATTTCTCATCACATCGGAAACACAGCCCTTTTGTTCTTTTCTCTTGCATTTCTTTGTCAGTGAGCCTCTTAAATTGTCCCCCATTTCCTCCTCCTGTTGCTTTTTCCTTTGGAACTTCTTTCATCCCTCCTGTGGAAGCTCCCTTGGTGGATAAGTGGGTAGTTGTCCACCTATAAGTGCCTCCTGAGCTACTACTACTCCTCGCTCCCTTTTCCAGATTCTTTTGATTTTCCACCAACTGTGCAAGTTTCATGGCCTCCCCTAGGTCCCTGGGCATCAGGACCTTCACCGCTGCTCGCACCTCGGCCTTTAACCCTTTCATAAAATTACCCTCCAGCACCGTTTTGGACAAGCGCTCCACTCTGCTGGCCAGATGCTCAAACCTCTCTCGATATTCTGCCACAGACCCCTCCTGAACTAGGGCAAAGAACTGCTCGTAGAAGTCTCCTCCCCGATCGGTTTGGAAACGCTCTAACAAACTGTCCTTGAATTCTCCCCAGCTCCTGATAGGTCTCCTCTGATCTCTCCACTGGTACCAAGAGAGTGCCTTCCCTTCTAGACACAAACCCGCTGTTGACAACTTCTCCTCCTCTGTCAATCCGTTAACAGCAAAGTACCTCTCCACTTTGTGGATCCACCCATAGGCATCCTCCCCTTCAAAAATTGGCATTTTCAATTTTCTCACCTTCCGATCCCCGCCATTCCCCCTTAATCCTCCATAGTTTCCCCTCTCCCATGTGCCTGGACCCCCCCACGTATCCCGATCTTCCCTTGCTCTGCCCTGTCCCAATCCCTCTTCAAAATCTCCTCCCCGATCTTCAAAAGTTGCTTCCCGGCGCCCCTGAAAACCCCCCCGATGCTCCCAACCAGCCCCTCTGGGTTCCCCACCTCCATAGCCTTGTCTTTCCATATACCTTCCTCCTCTCTCCTCTCTCTGGAAAGGCTCCAGATGAGGTCTTCCCCTACTCCCTTCCACGATTTCCACTTCCTCTTCCTCTCGATGGATTTCAGAGTTGGCGTTCTTCGCTGCGGGCCCTTTTGCATCAGATGCCGCCGATTGGGTTTGGAACTCCAACATCTTTTTCATCATATCCCGTAGATCGGCCACTTGTCCTTCCATGGAGGACATTCTTTCTTCTACGGTTTCCTTGATCTGATTTATCTCTCCTTCAATCCTCTCCTCCAAAGCATCCACCTTCTTAGCCGCCATCTCCTACGGCTTGCAATTTAGGAGAAGATCTCAAGAATTGGAAAAAATTTCAGCGATTTTCTCCCTTTCCGGAGCAATTTCAGCCGCTGAAATTTATCAAAACAGCCCACGATTTGTCCCAAGACTTGCTCTGATACCAATTTGATAGGAAATACTTGATTCCAAGTATTTCCTAATCACTTTAGCCAAAAATCTCACAGCAAACTGCTGTCCACAGCAGGAAATCAGCCAAAACAGTGGGAAAACACGAGAAAAATGATAGAAACACGAAGTAAGAACTTGTATTTTACTAGAAGATGAAAGGAAAATAGCAAATATACAAGGATCCTCTATTCGAGAGTAGGATCGCACTCTCCCAATCTTTAGAATACGATCTAGAGCCCAAGTCGACAAGAAGAACAAGAGAAACTACAAGACAAAAAACACATAACCCTAAACCTCCCCTTTACTCCCTACTTAATGCATACAATTCAAAATAGACACAAAAAGACCTAATTGCCCTCACTTCCCCTCATTTTGGCTCCAAGAAGCAATTTGAAATTCACGTGGACCCCGCCTCTAGCCTCATGCGGCTTCCGCCTCATGTCCGCCCGCCCTCCTCCTTCGGTAAAACTGAACCGGCCCGTTGGATTGGGCCGGCTGGACCGGTCCAGGGAGGACCGGTCTAACAGAATGCAGTCTGCGTCCCTTGCAACACCAACAATCCTAGATATAAAATGAAGGAGGTATAATATGAAGGAGACAAAAAGTGAATCTTGGGTTAAAAAATAAACCTTGTGTTAACAATATTTGAACCTTAATAGAATGATGTTTGAATGAATTCGAACTTGTCTCTTTGATTATTGAAATTTCTATGTTTGTAGACATACCAAAGGAAGCGCCCACCCTGCACTGCGGGAGGCTCTCACATGTAGATTGGCATAAGTTAAGTTGATATAAAGACAATGATAGAGATATTTTAAGAGGGAAGAAAATTGATAGAGAATATGCCTCCAGGATTATGTTTTTGTATACATGATTTTGGTCTAATCCTTATTTGAGGTTTACTTTGAACCTAGTTTGCATCTAGTGGTTGAATCCTATGTTTGAAACAAATATTCAATCTTTATCAAGCAAGGACACACACACGAAATATGGATTGTTATGGAATGATTGTTATGCTAATCTGAGCTTGATCTGGGAGGTTTTTATATTTGTAGAAGCAATTTTATTAATAATATACCTTGGGTTTATTTGTTTTCAGAATGTGGGATTGGATTTATTCTTAATTTTTTTTCTATTGTAGGATCCTTTTTTTTTTTCATATTATTATTTTAGGCCTAACACAGTTGTATTTTGCTAGACTTTTCCTAGCAAGATCATTATATGCACCACACATTTTTGTTGGGCTATTACTTATATTGGATATAGTTTCTTTAATTTTGGTTGATTTACCTTTGATATTATTCCTTTTCTTTTATGTTTAAAGAAAATTTTGATAAAATTTTGACCAATCATTTATTAAGGATACCATTGATTGATTCGATTAAAGGAATTACCATTCTTTTCATTTTCTTATCTTTTTGTAGTTTTGTATTGATGGTTATTCTTATGTTTTGTACATTTGTTCTTTTGCATTTTCTTTTCTTTACATATATGAGGTTTGTT
The DNA here is from genome assembly GCA_019514585.1 of Dendrobium officinale. Lineage (NCBI taxonomy): Eukaryota > Viridiplantae > Streptophyta > Magnoliopsida > Asparagales > Orchidaceae > Dendrobium > Dendrobium officinale. The sequence continues at coordinate 23,977,296 of CM033682.1, read as the reverse complement.
CCTTCAATTTGTTTTACAATTAAAGATACTTAGGTTGTTATCAATTTTAATGTGAGAGTTCAACATTTTTGTATATTTATTTTTTCTTTTTTAATAACATTTTATTTTGTTTTTCATTAGACAAAAGGATTGAACATAGTACATGTTGTTCAAGCCTTGTTCTTTTTCAAAGATTGGGTTCTCTTTCTATCCATATCCATTGATTAATGACCACATTCAAACTTACATAACTAAAAAATTATGAATGCTAATCTCTATTCATTTGAAGGAGTTAACAGTAAAGCTTTATGATAGAATGTGTTTGAATAAAAAAAAAAAAGAGGAGAGAGAAGGGCCGAACCACATTGCCCAAATTCCCACGTCACCACATCGTGTCCACGATCACTAGAAACAACTGCTCACTCGATTCATATAAAAGAAACGAGGAAAGGAACGAAAAAAGGAGGATACTAACTTACATGCTTTGGCAATCAAGTGAATCAGGATCGAGCCTTTTCTCCATCGGCTGCAGTCGAGCCCCGAGCTGACCTCCTTTTCGATAGCCACGATCCCTCTGCGGACCACCTCCTTTTCGATTGTAATTAATTAACATTAATTAAATTTGATTATAATTAATAATTATTAATTATGATTAATTGAGAATAATTTTAATTAATCTCAATTAATTATCATTAATCTTAATTAAGTACTACTAATTAATTATTATTAATTATAATTAAATATAGTAATTAATTATAATTACTTACTATTATAAAAATAAAAAGAAGAAAAATACAAATGCTTGGACTTATTTGCACATCAAATGAACAAAGGTTTGGACTTGAACTTAATTGGATGCGATGAACTTAAGTGAACTTAAATTTAAAATGAATTTGAACTTAAGTACATAATAATGAAACTTCATTTGAACATTAAGCCGACAAGGCTTGAACTTGATTGAACTCAAAGGACCACTGGGGACATAGAACTTGAGTTTGATACTTGAACTCAAGCAAGGACTTGTGAATGTGGACTCGAATGAACTTGTTTTGAAAAATCAAAGTAATGATCACATTAGAAATATAAAAGTATTTACCAATAATCTTGATCATCCAAACAAACATCAATGAATAGAACTTGGACCTGAACTTGATATGAGAAGCGGGAAACTTTGCTTGAATGCAAATGACAAGATTTGAACTTAACTCACATGACATGATTTTGGACCTCTAAGTCAATGATTACACAAAGATGCTAAGATGCAAGGTCCTAAGTGACAAATTCTTGACTTTCAAATAAATATTGATGAACAAAAAGGAAGATCATTGCATGCAAAAGGAAGTGACCCACACATAATTGTGAAGGTGAACATAAACCTTCTACAAAACACAATAGCTCATTTGTGGGGACAAGATGAGTGCGATATACATCAATCATGAACAAAATGCAAAAGAGACACAACAAATGTAGCACCTATGTTCAATTAAGCTTATCATGTCCTAAAAACAAGATGGATGTGCAACGAGTGTAGTGATATTTATGAATGATTGCAAATGACAATACCTTGTATAAATGTATACGATGTAGCATATGATGAATACTAACACTTGCTGACAACAATAATGACAATCAACGACATATACGAATCACCTATAGATTGTTACATCAAGAGGTGATGAACATCATTGCACCCTCACATTTAACACCAATCAAACAACACCATTTATGGATGTATTCAGTGAAGCACACAACGAATGCAAATGCCCGCTAGTGGTGACAGGAAAGTCTCAATATTCATAATAATATACTTATGAGTGATGATTGGTATCAAGCAGTGAATGATATAATACCTCCATGGTCAACAATCATCTGATTGAAGATAAACACATAGACCCCTTGCAAGCAGAAGGATTTAACATGAAATGAATGCAAAGGCCCATGGAGAATGTAGAAGTTTATACAATTTGCTATTCGTAGGCAAAGACTGTATACCTGCTATGTGTACAAGATACTACACACCTACATGTTATCATAACAGAAGATAGCGAATGTTACAACACTCCTATGATAAACTACCATTCAAATGGTTAGCAAACACATTGATTCGCTGCAAGTGGAGACGAAAGATGTACAACAGATGTAAGCTCCTACGAATTGTCATAGGAGACTTACTGTATGTTCAATGCATCATCCCCAACAAAATGGAAATGACTACATTAAGTACAAATGACTACGAGCCATCTCAGAAGCTCGTGATATATGTAGTTATTTATGATCAAAGCAGAAGATTAGTTAGTACACTACAATCTACTTGCATAAATCATATAAGTAGTGCACGACAGTCTACCAGTACAAAGCAGCAAAAAACTCAATCCAGAAGCACTACAACACACCACCAGATCCGCAACATTTATACAAGCAGACATAAGACGTTTACAAATATTGCAAAACTATACCCACACATGCACCGTAATTTGTGTACACATAGGTGCACAAAAGGGGTAAATACAATCACCAAACTTGTATGGGCCCCGGCGAGCGTGTTATAATTATACACGTGACGTCCAAGGATGCTGCGCGGGTTAATAAACTTAAACCTGATCCTCCTAAGCAGATAAATAGGAGTAGATAAGGTTCAACAAATAATTAAAAATTTCTCCAAACACTCGCATGGGCCCCAATGAGCATGTTATTGGTACACACGTGACGTCTAGGGATGTTGCGTGGGTCAATAAGTGAATTCAAGTTCGAACCCGATCATTCTATGCAGATTAATAGGAGTCGACAGGGTTTGAATAATCAAACAAATATACGGTGATGACGACTGGTATATTTGCCTTAATACATTCATATTAGGCCTTCAAGACCTATAATAATAAGAACTTATCAGCAAAGGCATAAAGCCTATGAAACCCGATCCTCTGCCGATAACTTGACATAGTCGACAAGGTTCAATCAACAAATGGAAATGACCGCAAACACCTCGATGATGGCCGTGTTGAATGAAAATCTCAGCCGGAGGGGTTCACAAATATTTTGAAATGCCATTTAAATGCCCAAAAATCCAAAAAAAATCCAAAAAATTCTAAAGTATTTAAAATTGAAATCACCCATCTGATCACTTAAAGCAAAATCTATCCACCATCCACAATAGTTTGCCGAGGTGGACAAATTAAAATTTACTTCAGCTCATATAGAGCTGCCTGGTCGAAAATATTATCAGGATCCATTCTCAAATAATCTCTTGCTAGTAAGGACGTGGTACGTGTCCTCTAACTGACAGTTTTGCCGCCAAATGACACCGCAGGATAAACTGTTATGACCCGGGGCCCTCTGAACCTAGTGGTTTTGCCGCCAAATGGCACCACGGAATAGCGGTTATGGCCAGAGCTAATACGCTCTTTAGTGGCATCAAATCTTTGATATATGAATCAATATGATATGATTGATAGGGCATAAAGCCCCCTGTTAGCTAAGGTGGATTCAAATTTGTCTCCTTAGACTAATACCCACCCTAGGTCTACAAGGTTCCCTTGGACAAAGCAACCCATGGCTGCCAACATGGATCCTTTTATCAGGTTAGGTCGACTACCTCCTCTAACTAAGTAGACCAGAGATCACGATGGCCCGGGATGACAGAACCATGGGATCTTGATCGGGTCCATCATCCATTCCCCCACCATCCACTTTAAGTGCAAGATAGTGAAAATTTCTATTTTAAATACAAAATCCTCAAATTTCCAAACATCCAAAATTTCCAAATTCTCAAATCCAAGTTCGTGCTGCTATTATATGCCAGATACTACGTATCTCAACGTATCTGATTGACGACTAGCCTTAATCGAAAGTTCTCTGTCGTTAGTGGGAGGGGTAATTAATTATAGGGGCTTGCGCCTATAAGAAACCAGAACTCAGATCATAAAGTTATCACATAATGAGGGCGAAATCTCTGGGTAGTGTCTTATCTAAAACCCATCTGCCTTCCAAAATTTACCCTGGAACTTAATTCGTTAAAACTCCCTCATCGAAGAAAAGAAAATGTAAAGCAGGCGGAGGTTGGGGCCAAATTTTTGGAGCTCACACCTTCCAATTATTTGAGCAAATGAATCCCTCTGTCTGGCCAATTGAGCGAATATCCTGTGACGTTTGACCCCTAGCAAATGAGCAGCTCATTTGTCTACTTTAGACCCTATGCATGAGGGGCACTAAGCCTTCAATCTGCTTTCACTGTGCCGCACGAAAGTGCCCGAGCTTGATCAACCATTATCTCTGACATGAGCTACCCCCGTTCGACCAATCCTAATGCCCGCTTGCACTCGCCTGCTATCATGCAGCCAATCGCATCACATGACACCTCGAGTCTGCCTTCTCTCAGATTGCCACAACTGGATCCTAAGTGCATGACTGCCCAGCCCATTGGCAAATCTTTGACACCCCGTGCAAGAATAGGACCTCACGAGCCCATAGTCTCTCTTGCATCCAAGCCTGTGCACACGCTTATTTTCTTGAAATTATGAGTGAGGAAGAGAGATTATATATATTTATTAGTAAATATTAATAATAACAATAATGGAAAAGAATATATATATATATATATATATATGCTATCATCAATCGGAGGTTTCAAAGACATATTTGTGATCAATTTTCTCCCCCAAAGCCCTCGGTAGTTGATTCGTTCCAGTAGAGTGGGTACAAAAGGGTAAGTGCCCTCCCTTACCTACCCTCATGGGGAAGGGGCACAGAAAGGTTGTCGAAATTTTGGGAAAACATAGAAATACCACAAGCACTAGTTTGGAGGACTCAAAGATCGATACCAACATTGATTCGCTCCGTCGAAGCCCTCAGCCATCGATTTTATCTGGCCGAGTGGACTGAAAAGGGCAAGTGCTCTTCCGAGCGCCAAAAAACTATCAAAATTCAAGGGATATTGCCAAATTACAAATATGTTCTCGAAGACCGATTTTGGGGTTGATTTTAATTCTCCGAATCCCTTAGCCGTTGGTTAGATTCAACCAAATGGACTTAAAAAAGGGTAAGTGCCTTCCTGACCTCCCCTCAGGGGAATGCAATGCTGGGAGACTACCAAAATTGCTTCGGGAGACTATCAAATACCTTTGGAGAGTAATTGGATAGATTTAATAATGAAAAATAATTGTTTCAGTTATTTTAATAATAACCAAATTAATAAATTCAATAAATTTAAAATATAATTAATTAAGTAAGCAATTTAATTAATTAAGAGTTAAATTAAAAAATAAATAAATTAAATTAAATAATTAATCAGACAAAATTTTAAAAATTCATTTAATTAATTGAATTAAATAACTAATGAATTTAGAATAAAAATCTAATTTAATAAATTAACTTAAAATATAATGAGTTAATCAATTAAAAAAATTAAAACCCCCTTTTATTTAATTAATAGCTTAATTGACTAATTACTATTAAAATGAAATTTAAAACTTAATTGATTTTTAATAATAAATGTAGTCAAAATTAAATTAATTGAGTAATTTTAAATTACATTTAAAATTAAAAATTCAAATTCACAGGCTGAGCAATTAATTTTAAATAAAAATTTACTTTAATTTAAAATATATTTAATTAATTATTCTTTTAAACCCTCAAATGCAAAATTAAGCAGTAAGACCCACTCAAATGCAAAATTACATGTTCGCTACTAAAGCCCCGCTGAACTAAATTCCCATAACCCCAAATACACGAGCAACTTCTAATAGAAGCCGTAAGTCTCAGTTTAATTAGGATGTTAGGGAAAGCTTACTCAGAATAAATAACACGTCTCTAATAACCTTGACAACCTCTAATAGAGGCCGTAAGACCTGCTGCATCGGCTACTTCTAATAGAAGTAGTAAGACCTACTTCTCAAAACCTTTTAAACCTTGCAGGCTACTTTTAATGAAAGCGGTAAGACATTGCCTTTTTAAGCCCTATGGGCTACATTCAATAAAAGCTATAAAACCCAACCTTGTAAACCACGGGCTACTTTTAATGAAAGCAGTAAGACTCAACCTTTTAAACCATATTGTCTATTTCTAAAAGAAGCAGTAAGACCCACTTCTCAAAACTTCTTAAACCTATATGGATCACTTTTAATGAAGTTATAAGACCTGCTATACGGGCTACATCCTAGGGAAAACGTAAGCCTCGACCCCAAATCTAAATCAAACAATTGGGTAACTTCTAAATGAAGTCATAAATCCAAAATTAAATTAAAGACTTGGTATTGTAATAGATGTAAACCCCGAATCATAATAATTTTAAAAGCCTACACCTATCCACTTCAATTTATTTGGGATCCTTGAGAGAGGCAACCCATGGTTGTTAATCATATTTCCTGGACATTACAATCAACGGTTGTTAGTGTTGGTAGACTGAAACCTATGACATACCTGGGATGATGAAACCATGGGATCTTGATCAGATTGAACTCCATCCTCCACAGCCAAAAATAAAATTGTTACATGTCTAAACATCGATTCATCCTTAATCGAGAGTTATCTTCTACGTGTTAGAAAGAGTTATTAACTATGATGACTTGCGCTCATCAGAACTAAATAAAATCTGATGCCGGTCATCGGGGAAAATCTGGTTAATTTAAAATCCAATTTACCTAGGGAAAAATAGGACCTTAGGCTTTACAAAGTAGGGTTCGTGCCATAGCGTCATCTTTTCCTGAGCGAACAGAATGATTACTCGAGAGCGACGGAAGATTTTGCTTGGAAGAAAATGACGGAGTTTGGAAGAGAGATGTTTCAACAACATTATTAATTGAGCATTCACAAGATCAATAAAACCTATGCCTTATATCGCCATCGCAAGAATAATTTCATTTAGAAGCAACTTTTAGTCATATTTTTCCAAATAACTAAATATAGAGGATATTTGAAAAATATATATATTATGGAGTATATAAGGTCAACATTTGAAGCATAATTAGACCTTCAAAACATGAAATTTTTTTTCTGAAGAGTTCTAAAACTTGAAACCTTGAGATTGAAATCAAACTTTTTGTTTAAGAGCTTAGATTTTGGCTTATGCAACAAAATGAAAATGATGGAAAAAAAAGAACGAATGTTAGTCTAGATTTCTCACTAAAATTTATTTTTAATCAATATTAAAAATTTATCTATAGCAAGAAGCCACAAATCTTGGTGAACCTCTTAAAGCATGCTACAAATAATGATGGATTTGAAAGTGGCTAGATAATTTAGAAGACATCTTTTGAATCTTTTTGGAACTGATGAATCCTTAGCAATGATAATGCCTCTCTACATCATGCAAACCATTTATTATGATGGAAATCATGGCTAGGGGACCTTCATCTCTGAAGTGGAGATGATGATTATGGATTAGCATCGCAGGATTATGAGGAATGTCTCTAGAATATTTTTTGAATTAGATGGATTTCCAATAAAGATTAATGTGACGTTAGATTTATTGTCATACGAAACCAATCAATGCTAAGAACCTAGATTATTGGATTTGATTACTATAGACTTCTCATTTTATTTCTATGACTATGCACAAAAGATTACCCTCACCTGTTGAAACTTATTGACCATGCTTTGAGGGTGACATTTTTGAGTGGGAAAATCTCTGCAAAATTTTAAGTGTTGCATTCATTAGCTAAAAATGCAATTGGATGTGTACTAGTTTGTGTGAGGATGCCTTATTTGAACCATTTTGAAGCCATCAATTTGAAAGACGGGCCTCTACACACCATTTTCATTCTTAGTCATTCTTGGGAGTTTCTACACACCTTTTCATTACTTAGTCATTACTGGGAGTTCATCCTAACAAACTACTTGGGAGGACTACTGGAAAGTCAATGAGGATTCAATCACCACTTTGTCTTTGACAAGTTTAAAAAGACTATTATAAGCAAGGAAGCAGCAAAGTTTTTTTTTTTTTGGAGCATGTTTGGAAGAATTGCATACTACCTACGTTCATTTTTCTAGCATGGACAATATGTTCCTCAATACTTTTGGAGATTACTATGAAGCATGATGGACACAAAGTTTATAAGGAGCATTGCCGTTCACCCATATATTGATGGTTAAACAGAGGTGGTATATAGGATAATAGTTTATGTTATGAGGCCATAGTCTTTTGACATTTTAAAGCTTATGTCAGTAAAAAAACTACTTTTAAGGGGTGCCTAGGTTTACTGTTGGAAAAGTAGTTTCGATGTGAAGTTCTTTATGGATTTATCTGAAGAGGTGATAATTAAAAATTAAAAGTTTGATGGGTGCAATGATTTTCGGAAGGGTTTCAGAAGATCAATGAGGAGGTTGAGGAGGGAAGCCTTAAAATTTGCATGAGAAATACAAAGCTCGCCACTACAAGTATCACATTGAATGCACAATCTATGGAGGAAATTTGATTTTGGTGCATATATGGATGGATAGGATAAAAGGAGAGGATTGAACAATTAAGTTTAATGCTATTGACTATTTCTTAGATTGTTAATAATGTGTTCCGTTTGGACTTATTTTTCAACCTAAAGATGTACTATGTGATCCATGTTTGGAAACTAAAGTTAATTGAGACTTTGTTGTTAACTGGCAAAGAGGAGAGCAAAAAGCTTCTTTTTGAGAAAGATCTTAACATCAAAATGAAAGTTTCATGTTGATAGGATACATTGTAGATATGAAGATCACCTCAGCATAAGATGGATTAAAGGAGATCTACAAAATTGCTAAGAAGGAACAAACTCTCAAACCAATCAAGTGGTCTTCTAAAGAAGAAAGAGTGTAGTTCTTCCCCCATTCAGTATTATTTGTAAGAACAAATGAACGTAAAAGTTGGGGAACCATGATCCTAGAGGATCTCTAACTGAAAGACCAAGCTAGGAGTGGTCCGTTCATCTCTCTGAAAGAGGAATTTGTTAGGTTCTTTGGAATAAGTAGTTTATATACTAATAGGAAACACTTGTAGATCTCAAGTATTTCCTATCAATCTTCGAAAAACAGCGAGAATCCTTCACAAAATCCACACAAAACCACAAAAACAGTAGATAATTTGTATATTTTTTTTATGAAAGGAACACAGAAAATAGCAAGATACACTTGATCCTCAATTCGAGAGGAGGATCGATCTCTCCCAAATCTCTAGATGCTGCTAGAGCCCAAAGAAAACCTAAATCTAAGAGATCTCAAATTTCAGCCAAATTCAAGATGCCCTAACCCTAGAAAAACAAAGTATTTAATGCATACAAATCAAAAGGAAATCTCTAAACAGTCCCTACATTCAAATTTCCCTCCCAAAACCCTAAAAAAGCCTTCCAAATACGCTTTGTTTGCTTCGGTGGCTCACGCGGCATCCGCAGATGGCGGAAGAATGCCCCTGTTTCGCCCGTAAGCCGGTCCCTCCTGGACCGGCTGGACCAGTCTAACAATACTCCCCTCCCAAAGATCCACATTGTCCTCAAGGTGGAAATATGCTCATGTTCCCATGGAGGTGGACATCCTTGAGTTGGCTGAAATCCTTTCCAAATTGCTTAATCAAGGGTTGCACTAAAAGAGAAATTTCCCCTCCGTCCTTCATGATCACATCCAGCTTATGTAGTCCCACTAGATAATATTCCCCCACCTCTTGTAGGCTCCTAACCATAGTCTTTAGTGATACCATGGCTTTAGATAGCCTTGCATCTCCCCTTATAACCACCTTTCTCCCATCCATCGTAAGTGCTCCCCAATTGTCCTTGGTCTCCCCAAGGTTTGCAACAATTTCATTCGAGGATGACATCAGTACATCCTAACTCTAGTGGGAGAAAATCCTCCCTTACCTGAATCCCTTGGATGGTCAACACCACTCCTCTACAAATCCCCTGGTCTTTCTCCAACTTCCCTGTACCCATCATCACCCCATAACAACCGGTGTCCACCAATTTCACTCCCAATTGGTCGATGACCTGAGTGGAAATGAAGTTGTTGGTAGCCCCACTATCAATTAACACCACCACCATCCTTCCCTCTATCTCCCCCTTCACCTTCATGGTATGATTCGTAGTGAATCCTACCACTGACTTCAGGGAAACCTCGGCCAGATCCAAATACAACTTCTCCTCCATCTTTTCCTCCAACTTCCCCTCACCTCCCTCATCAGTTTCCTCGTCATCACAGACAGTGAGAACCTGAAGAGATCGGTCCTTGCACCGATGTCCTGGCGTATACTTCTCATCGCACTTGAAACACAACCCCTTTGCCCTCTTCTCCTGCATCTCCTTCTCTGTCAGCCTCTTGAAATTTTCCCCAGTCCCTCCTACTAGCTTCTCCCGGGTGGTCTCATTAATGTTGCATGATGCAAGTCCCTTGGGTTCTAGAAGAGTGGTTTTCGTCATGCAAGAGCCTCCTGAGCCACTGTTCCTGACCCCATTCTCCAAATTCTTCTGATTTTTCACCAGCTGTGCCAACTTCATGGCCTTCCTCAAGTCACTAGGCATCAGAACTTTCACTGCCGCTCGGATCTCTGCCTTCAACCCCTTCATGAAGTTCCCCTCCAATACCGTATCTGATAATCGCTTCACCCTACTGGCTAGGTGCTCAAACTGCTTCCGATAGTCTGCTACTGATCCCTCCTATGCCAGAGCAAAGAACTGCTCATAGAAATCTCCTCCCTAGTCGGTTTGGAAACGTTCTATTATGCAGTCTTTGAATTCCCTCCAGTCCCTAATAGGTCTCCTCTGGTCTCTCCACTGGTACCATGACAGTGCCTTCCCCTCCAAACATAGGCCTGTTGCTGTCAGCTTCTCCTCCTCCGTTAGCCCATTAACGACAAAGTACCTCTCCACCTTATATATCCACCCATACGCATCCTCCCCCTCAAAGATAGGCATTTTCAACTTCCTCACCTTTTGATCTCCACCATTCCTCCTTATTCCTCCATAACTTCACCTCTCCCAAGTGCTTGGCCCACCCTACGTCTCCCGGTTTTCCCTTGCCCTGCCATAGCCCAAACCCCCTTCAAATTCCCCTCTTCTTCTTTCAAAATCGGCACCTCGGCGACCATAATGTCCCTCCCGGCGTTCCCAATCAACACCCCTTTGCTCCGTCCCTCCATACCCATGCCTTTCCCCATACCTACCTCCTCTATCCTCCCTCTGGAAAGGCTCCAGAAAGGGTTTTTCTTCTTTCTCCCTCCATGATTTCCACCTCGTCTTCCTCCCTACGAATTTCTGAATTAGTGTTTTTTCTTTCCTCCTGTTTTGCCACGGAAACCGCCGTTTGGTTTTGAATTTCTAATATTTTCTTCATCATGTCCCGAAGATCGACTACTTTTTCTTCCATGGAGGAAATCCTTTCCTCCACCGTTGTCTTGATTTGGTTCATCTCCCATTCAAGCCTTTCTTCTAGCGCATCAACTTTCTTGGCCGCCATAAGATACTAGACCTTACGATTTTGTCTGTGCATGAGAAAACAATGTTTTGCGGGAAAAAGTATCTAGTGATATTAGGAAGGTTGCAAAAGATGTGCTTGAATTATCAAAGGGAAAAGATCATAATAGTAAAAATAGTTGGTGGCGGAATCAAAATATTCAAGAAAGATTAAAACTAGAAGATTTATTATAAAAATTGATTTAGATGAAAAATTTTGATAATAGGGAAAGATATAAAGAGGCTCGTAAGGAGTCTATGAAAGCAATATGGGATACAAAATTTTTAGTTTTTAATGATTTATATAATAGATTAGGTACTAAGAAGGGAAAAATATATATATGTATAAGCTAGCCAAACAAAGAGATAATAGTAAGAATTTAGTTCAAGTGAAGTGTATTAAGGATGAAGATCAAAAAGTATTTTTCTTAGAAGAAGATAATCAACAAAGGTGGATGAGATACTTTAGTGACTTTAACACCTTGAACGAAAATGAAGTTTTTTATTTTTATCGGAGTATTTGTAAAACTAAAGTTAGAGAGGCCTTAAAAAAATGAAGTGCGAAAAAGTTATTGAATCTTATGATGTCCCAATAGAGGCGTGAAAATGCTTAGGAGAAGAAAGAATTTTTTGGCTTACTAAATTTTTTTAATATTATTTTGAAGACAAAAGATGCCGGATGAGTGGAGAATGAGTGCGTTGATTTCTATTTTTAAGAATAAAGGTGATGCAGAAGATTGTGCGAATTATAGATGAATTAAGTTAATTTAGCATACTTTAAAACTATGGGAGAGGGTTATGGAGCATAGGTTGTGGCATGATACTAACACTCCTCATAATCAATTTGGATTCATGTCGGGTAGGTCTACTATGGAAGTTATACATTTGTTGAGAGGTTTGATGGAGAAGTATAGAGGGAATAAGGAGCATCTACATATGATATTTATTGATTTAGAGAAAGCATATGATAAAGTTCCAAGAAAAGTACTATGGAGAGTTTTAGAAATGAAAGGAGTTAATAATGCTTATATTCAAGTCATTAAGGATAAGTATGCATGAATTGTTACTTGTGTCCAGACACAAAGTGGATTGACCAAGTATTTTCCCATTTCAGTTGGATTACATCAAAGATCAGCCTTAAGCCCATATATTTTTTCTTTAGTCTTGGATGTTCTCACTAGATATTTGCAAGAGGTTGTACCCTGGTATATATTTTTTACTGATGATATTCTTCTTGTTGATTAGACTAGAGAGGGAATTGAAGGTAAACTTGAATTATAGAGGTCAGCCTTAGAGTCTAAAGACTTTCGTTTGAGTAAATCTAAAACTAAATATATGGAATGTAATTTTAGTAATAATAGTTTTAGTGGGGGGATTGTAACTTTGGGTGATCAAGTCATTAATAAGAGTACAAGTTTTAGATATCTTGGGTCTATTGTTCAGAGTGATGGTGAAATAGATCGGGATATTATTAGTAGATGGTGAAATAGATAGGGATATTATTAGTAGAATTCAAGTTGGATGGTTGATGTAGAGGATGCATTGGGCTTGTTGTGTGATAGATATGTCCCCCTCAAACTTAAGGGAAAATTCTATAAGATGGTTGTTAGACCTGCAATGCTTGATGGTGTAGAATGTTGGCCATTAAATGAGAAGCATAATATTCAGTTAAGTGTTGTTGAGATGAGGATGCTTAGGTGGATGAGTGACTTTACTATTAGAGACAGGATACGAGATGAGGATATATGTGAAAAGGTTGGAGTAGCTCTAGTGTAAGATAATATTATAGAGAGTCGCTGTAGACAGTTTGGTCACATATAATGATGGCATTCCGATGACCCGGTTAGGAAAGTAGACATATTAGATTTGACTAATGTTAAGAAGGGTAGAGGTAGATCTAGAAAGACTTGGTTAGAAAATATTAGAAATGACATTTCTTTATTAGATTTAAATGAGAATTTAATTTTTAATAGGCACAATGGAGAAAAATGATTTTTGTAGCCGACCTCACATAGTGGGATAAAGGCTTGTTATTATTATTGTTGTTATAGAAGATTACTCATTTATCAACACAACTTCATATGAAAATGGCAAAACGTACTGTAATTAGCTTTATATATCTTTTACATGCATCTTCATACCATATACAAATAGATACTAACCTAATATTGTTCCTTGATTTAATCCAACATTATTTAGTTACTCCTTAATATTAATTTGTTTACTTCTCTTTCATATGTTGGGTAGGAGGGGTTATTCAATTGATTTAATGATAGGCACAAATGAGTTTAGATTTTAAAATTTCAAATATTACGAAACCTTAACATTTTATAATGATTTTTTTAGTGGTTGTTTGGTTTGAAGTAAAATGGGTGTAAATTATTCTAAATGTCCGGGTTTTGTGAATATTAATGTTTTGTTTGAAGTAAAATAAATGCAATCTAAATTTTGTTGCATTTGGAATTCATCCTATAGTTTAATTTTGATGTATTTGGAATCCTCATATTTGGGAGAGTTTCAATTATATCATAAATTTATTGCCATTGTCATCGAGCGCCATCACCCACCTTAGCACGCTGTCGTAGGCCACGATCGTCATTGCCAACCTTCACCATGAACAGCCACCACCATCATCTGTCACCTCTGTTGCCGCTGGCTGCTGGCCACCACTGCCCACCACCACCGTCGTTGGCTTTCACTACTGCCATCGCCGTTGCCATAGCCGCTACCCACCAACGTTGGCCGATGCCGCTCATCCCCTTCGTCGTTGACCCATCGCCTCTGGCCAATGCCGACCCACACTCTCTTTGGATTTTACACTACGTTTATTCTAATTCAAACTAAACCAAAGCAAAAAAAGTAATCTCATGCTTTCATTTTATATTATTCCATACAACTCCATAGTATTCTTTTTTCACTGTAATTCTCTTACATTATGTTCTTTTTTCAACCAACAAAATAACTCCTTAATGATACTTAGTTCTCCTAAGTCGTTAAACATATTGGAGACATTAAGAGATGGTTCTTTAGTGAAGTGCAAAACATGATTCACATGAAATATGATTTACCATAAATTCACTTTAAAGCTGAAAATGAATTTAGAATGAAATTTTATAAGTATTAACTTGACATTTAAATCTTGTTAAAATGAGCTGCTACAAATTAGGAACCTATTTTGGAATATTACATAAAGGTGGACAATATCAATTCTAGATTTTATGGCAATCAAACTAGCTGGAATTTGCTGGCATGTCATCCTAGGTGTACTGTCCAGTTCAAAACTAGGGAAAACCACCACATGCTAAATGAGAAACCTGATTACTTATTTTAATGGCTAGAAAAATAATATTTTCTATTTATTTTCCCATTATTTGTTCTTGCTATTTTTTTTTTTCATCAAATGGCGGGTCACTCCTTCCATCTTTGGTCCACTAATTGGGCCATATATCCTCTATATAAACTTCCTTTGGCTTTCACATTGTAATTTGAATTACGAGTCGTTCTTGTCTATGTGCTTCACTAAAACTTCTAGGATAGATTACATAAAGATACTGGTTACTGTGGCTAAAATAAATACCATAAGGATATTATCTTTGGCAAACAATCTTATTTAGAGATTAGACCAACTGGATGTCAAGAATACCTTCCTTAATGGGAACCGTGATGAGGATGTATTCATGGATTTGGTTTACAAAATAGAAATGTCACTAAAAGACCACTAGGATTAAAGCAATTAACTAAAGCTTTGTTTGTCTGCTCCATATAAGCCATAAAGAAGCATGGGTATAGTCAAGGATAAACTGATCATACCCTGTTCATCAAGATGCAAACTCAAATAACTAATTATAATTTAAAATTTAAAATGATTGATCTAACGCACATATTTTGTGTTCGACTATTAATTCTGAGTTTCTTGCCAATATTTATGCTCGTCTACTTCTTGTTATTAGCTGAGAAGATGTTTTGCTCATATGAGAAAACAAAATAAAATAATTATCACTGGATGCTCATTAGTCACAGGCGCTTTGTAGCATCAGAACAGTCTAGTTTGATGAGCTTATTCTCTTACTTTGGCTTCATCTGTATATTATAGTGATGCAATTAATTCGTTAATAATGATGGAAAAATACTAAACAACTCAATATTCAGAGTCTTGGTAACTGTAAAAGACTGCATTTCTAAATAAAACATTATATGAGCAAATAATAGTAAGTTAAATTTAAGGAATGAAATAAGTTATAATATTAGGTGGATAGAGAGTGGGTGATTATTGAAAAAAGGGTGGGGGTGGGAGAGGGTTTGGGGGTGGGAGAGAGAGAGCAGAAGAGGCCAAGCAATGGAAATTTGTTGGGATTATAGGAGCATAAATGCACCTACCTAAAAAAAACCTAAATCTAAATTTTTTATTGCGCGTGCCCTCTCTGTATTCTGTCATTACTCTGTCAACTAAATCTGTTATTGGGTATTTGATTATATTCCTTTTCAAGATAAATAAGTAGCATAAAAAGATTTTGCCATTGGTCTCTATACATGTCCAGTAAAAGTCTTGATACAAAAACGCTTAATAATAGTCCATTTTGGCATAGTTGCATTGATTCTCTAATATTGATGCATTTTTTTTTTTTTTGCTTATATTGTATATCCAGACCCATAACGTCATTGTATGATATATATTTGATTCCTATATGATTACCATGATTCTTAGTTTCTCTTTTGCTTTTAAATACTTGATGTGAAACTATCATGAAATGTCGTGAGAATTGCACTTGAAATTAAATAATATATTGAATCAAGCTTGTCACTAAAACTTTTATGCGTTATCAATTGAAGTTCAAGGATTAAAATATGAATGATTAAATAACAACAAGAAATTACAGTACGAGATTTGAAAGCTTTTCAAAATAACATAAAAAATATCAAGTATTGCAAATAGCTAAAATACCAAAGCCCCAAATTTAAAATTTAGACCCTTCACCTTAGGATCTGTCACTCAATTTGAGGTGGAGGTTAGCGGAAGAGAACCGTGAGCAGGCTTAGCAACGCCACTAGTAGACAGGTGACCTTGAGAGGACTTGTCGCCGGGTTGGAAGTCGGGTTCGAAGGAGCGGATGGACGGCCTTCGATGATCCACGTATAGACGGAGAAGTGATCGTCTATAGAGTCCACGAGAGTTGGCAAGATCCGGTCCAAGTCCTCTTCCGAGGTATCGTCGAAGTCGAATCCCACGTCAAAGAAGGGTGAACGGAGAATGTCGACTCTTCCGTTGCGGTCGTACTCAAATCCGAAATTCCATTCGGGCTCGTCCATGCATGGCGGTGGTGAATGTCGAAATCCAAAGGGAGGTGGCGGTAAGGGGGGAAGCCATGAGCCAAGAAGGGGGGAGAGGAGAGCTCGGGTGGGCTGGGAAACAAAAATCAGAAATCTGGAAAAATATTCCAAATAAGTGGAGTGGAAATTAATTTGAAAAGAAGCAAATTACTTTCCCATTTGATGGGGGAGAAAACCGGCAGCTCAAGGATTAATGGGAATTGATTGAGCAATTAATAAATTAAAAAGGGAGAAGAGCCAATCAAGGGGAGGCCGGCCATGTATAGAGAGGAAAGAGAGGGATTAAAATAAAAAGAGGTGGGGCCCATATGCTGTAATTTAATTAAAATCAAATCTGAATTCATTCAGCATTGATTTTAATTAAGAAAGCTTTCCAAACGGCTAGGTGAGGGAGGGAAACGGGATTAGAAAATTCAAATTAGGATTAAATACCATCCAAGGATTTTCCCTAATTAGGAAGACCAAATAGGAAAGCCATTTAATCAAAGCAAATTGAAATTTCTACCGCTAGATCCTAGGATGGCCGGCGGCTAGATGGCCTGGCCAGCAGGAACCGGCCGGAAGGAGGCCAGCGGCTGCTCAGCGGCGGGTTGGCCGGCGGGGGCTGATCTGGCCGGCGGGAATTGGGGCAGGGTGGCTGGCAGTTTTGGGCTGCTTGGAGTGGGCGGCGGCAGGAGCAGGGAAGGAAGAAGAAACGAAAGAGAAAAAAAAAACACAAGAAGGGATTTTCACGGCTTCGACGACGACGGATCTACTAACCTCCCTTGTCTCCACTTTGAACTTACACAGGATTAGATGATTCGAAAACTAGAACTCACTAAGAGATCTAGTTTTCTCCGGCGAACTCACTAAGAGATCTATGGGAATGCACTCACTAAGAGAACAATGGAGAGTAAATTTTCATTTCATCAAAAACTAAAAATTACAATGCATCATGTTTCATATATGGAGGCTCCAAATGAAAAAAAAAAAAAAAGACAATAATGCCCTCGGGGCTACATAAGTCAAACAATGCCCTCAGGGGCAAACTCGGAAAAACTAATAAAACAAACTGACATAAGCTATAAACTCAAAAGTAGAGGCTCTGGATCGTATCCGTCGATCTGCGCCGTCGACGATGGCACACGTGTCGAAATCTGATGTCCCTATCAATACTAGTACCAAATAATTTTTTGCCAATCATTTGGGACATTCCAATCTTTAAGATTTCATTAAAATGTTGCAACCAAGGTACTCAAACATCTTCCCTTAAATCTTAATATCTATCTCATCCAAACCTATAGATTAAACTTTATGAGTTTTCTTCAAAGCTAACTTAACTTCATGGTTATAGATCAATTTATAGTAAACTGCATGATTCGACTGGTTTTCAGAACTTTCCTGCTAAATTCGTTGCAAAACTTTTGGTTTCTTTATGATCACGAGTCTCAATAATTTTTTTTTGGGTCTTTTTGAAGTAACATTTCTTTGCCTTAACCTTTTATACCTACTCACTCCACCATCAACTTTCTGAAGTTATAAAAACATATGGTAAAATATAGGCTGCATATGCGTGACATGACTTAATAAAACTGTAAATAGCCATTAAAAATAAAGAGGCATTTGTCTGTTTCTACAATATGTTCTCTAATAATGGCTATAAAAATCTTTCAAAAAAAAAAAAAAAAAGGCTATTAATTTGAACATTCTCCCAAAGCTATCTATATACAAGGAATTTTGGTGTAGATTTCTTGGTTCTTAAAAGCTAGTTTTAATATTCTTTAGTTGGGCTTAAAATGATGCTCTCAGAAATTTTTTGAAGATGTTCATTTGAGACTTAATTCTCTGTAGCTTGCTTAAATTTTTTAGTTTGAAGATTACGTTTCCACTTTACTACGCTTTTAATATCAAAATCCTTTGCTTTCTAAAGTCCCAAGTGCGGTTAAGCTCATCACATTCTCTAAACTGTTAAGTTTTTTTTTTCTTTCCCTGCTATTACAGATATTTTTTTTTGTTTGCTGTTGCACTTTTTCTCTCTTTAAATTTCTCCATCAAGACGTGACTCCATTTTGCTGTGTTCAGTTTTCTTTATATTTCTTGTTTGTTAAGATTGGTATGGTTATATTCTCATTAATATTCTATATAAAGCATATATTTAATTGCGTACTAATCTTTAACAATGCATTTTCAATGGAATGATTTGTTATATTTTGCAACAAAATTTTCCCTATATTGTATTTGTAATTATCTTAATCAAATTCCTTCCATGTAAATCAATTTGACCTAATAATTTATCTTCTAAATTTATATTTTTTTTTAGGGTTCAAACCTTTTTTTTTTCCGTTTATGCCATTGATTTTCAGATATTAAGAAATGAGATGAATGAAACTTATTCTTCAACACTTTTGGTTGGAGAAAGCGGTTACCATTTTGTTAATTTTGTTTTTTTGTATTTTGGTGAAACGTTGCTTTATAAATCCATATACTAAATCTGCTGCTGGAATGTTTTCTAATCATGCAATGGAAGTTAACCTTCTATCAAAGCTATTCCTCCTGCATAGCAATAAAATGAATTCTTATTTTTTCAGGGCTGTTGGTTTTGCCACTTTACTCTGGGCTTTCACGATCAGATCAGGTTGGTTGTCACTGATATCATGAGTGAATACAATTATGAAATCATCAGCGAACTCAAGTTTATTTGCTTCTGTTATATTTTTCTCCAAAGGACCTCATATTTTCTCAGACTCCAAAGGGAAAGAGGAAAGTTGTTATATCTACAAATATTGCTGAGACATCACTTACATTAGAGGTGATTTGGGTGCAAGTAACTTTATACCGTGAATCATCTCATTTGTCATTATAAAAACTTATTTAAACTAGCATTTTCCTAACTTGATGCAGGGGGTGGTTTACGTTGTGGACAGTGGGTTCTCAAAGCAGCGCTTTTATAACCCTGTACATTCCTTGAGTATTTTTCAGTTTTTTTTTTCCGTTTACAGTAGTTTTTTTATGTTAAAATGTTTGCAAGCATTATATGTGATTATAGGAGATTTGTATCTTAAATCAGAACTGCCATGTCGTTATTTCATTTACCAGAAGATTGTTTGCCCTGTCGGTTCTCAATATTACACGGTTAAGAAACGCGTTTCATAGGTCTTTAGCATAATGGGTACTAAATTTTGCATTTTGATGGTTTTCAAACTCCATTTTTTATTTTTTATTTTATTTTCTGTCAGCCTTCTTTTCTCAGTTTCGACTATTTTGCATTCAGATTTTTTTAATGTCATCTTGCCCAAATTTTCTTGTGTCTAGATCTCTGACATTGAAAACTTGGTGGTGGCACCGATTTCGAAAGCTTCTGCAAAACAACGAGCTGGAAGAGCTGGAAGACTACGAGCAGGAAAGTGCTTTAGGTGTGCTCCAGTAACTTTTCATAACATCATCATTATTGTCATTAGCCTTATGACCACTATGTGCTGACTTCATCTTCATTTTTCATTCACTTTTGTTGGGGTTTGCTTGTGATGTTAAACCTATTTTGTTCAGATCTTTTTGTATGACTTCTATCCATGTTGCCTTTCATCTACCCCTTTTAACCCCTTTTTTTATCATTTATCAATGAAATTATCTACCCGTCTTGAGTATATTTGTTGTACAAATTACATAAGCATATTATTTTTATAATACACTTATGATGAAAAAATTCCATTACATTAGAAAATCCATTACAACATATGATTTGTGTGGGACCTTACATTGCACAATAGTTTTCACAAAATGGTTGGTTACAAATAAAATTGACAACAAAAAATTATTAGCCTACACAACTCTTGTGATAAACAATTCCTTGCATTTCATTTAAAAAAAAATATTTTGAAAAATGAGAATTTTTTTTCACCATACGTAGTGATAGGCTTCTATCAAAAAATTTCAACGATGAATGCAAACCAAATTTTGAATTAAAAAAAAATATTCCTACGCTAATTTTGTGACAAACAATTCACTACCCTTCATTTTTTGGAAAACTCAATATTAAGAAATGAGCAGAATAATTTGTGATGGTACATGATGCAGGTCGTCATCACAAAATCTTTTTGCAATGATTGACACTCTCACGGTCTGTCTAATATTATCCTTGTCAAGACATGGTTCTCTTGTAATCTTATAGTATTTTACGTTGAATAATGCTTAATCACATGGTTAATTTGTAGAATTTGTAGCTATACATATCTTTAAGTGGAAGTCAATATTTGTTGTGAAACTATGAAGAGGCCTTACGTTAGAGTATTCCATATCCATGTTCATATGCATGAGCATAGTAATCATTTATTCCTGCTTCACGGTGTATTAGATACTCATCAGTTACCCCATACCCAACGCATAAGGGGGGAGGAGGTGATTAAGTGATGAAGTGGAGTGGGAGGAGGATTGCTAATGGGGACTGGAGTGGGTGGGGATTAATACTTTGCATCCTTACAGTGTTGACCGTCAAAGATAGTTGCTGTGGTATCGTTGTGGTCCTTTGTTGGTAATGAGAGGATTCTTGAGGGGAAGAGGAATTGCTGCACTAGGAGATAGCTAGGTGTCAAGGGTTGTGATAAGTACCGAGAGCAGAAATTAGATTAAGCCTGTTAAGTCATAAAGTTTGTATTATATATGAATGTATGTATGTATAAATTAACTTATCCTTGTGGTGCGTTCTAGTTTCAATATTTGTAGAAATACACCATTTTTTAATTTGGGTTACCTTTTGTACTTTACTAATTTGTTAAAAAATTACACACTTAACACTTTATTCCCTATAGTAGTTTTGTAACCACCCCCACTCCTCCAGACACATTTATATATATTATATGTATAAACGACAGTGGATGGTAATTTAAATACCAAACATAAGTTCCTATTTTGTCTGATAATATAATCAGATATCCTATTTGTTTTGGTTGTATTTAGTACCCTATTGGCAAAGGATAATCTCCATCTCTGTCCATAAAATAAGCTTGAAGTAAATGCATGGCTGAATTCACATGATTTTTCTTCTCACGTAGTTTAGTAATTTATATTAATGTTCTCTCTGTGTATATATATTGTTAAGTTCTATGATGCACCATCACTTCTCCTCAAAGATCCCTACAGTGTCTGACATGTATCCGATATGGCACGCGTCCGACACTCTTCCAACACGTGTCGGACATGTCGAAAATGTGTCCTATTAAAAAATATTAAATATAAATTGGACACACGTGTCTTAAATATTTTATAATTTTTTAAATATAATTTATTGTATTTAAAATTTTTATTTATTTAAAATATAAAACTAAATATGATGTGAAACATTCCCATGTGAAAATGATTTTTTTAATGAAGTTTGCACGTTTAGATTTAGAGGCAATAATAAACAAGATCTTATGCGGAATTGAACGATAATATAAATATTAAAGTGGTACCTAGCTTAGGTTTTTATCTCACATGCATAGAAGTTGAGATCATTAAATAGTCAAATAAATCTTACTTTGCATACATGGATTGTTCCAACAGTAAATTCCAATACTAACAATAAGATTAGTCTATGAAAGATCCCTCACACAACTCTTCTATTACTAGGTTTTAGCGGAGAAGTATTAACATTATCTTCATGACTATAATAATAACCACAACCAAGGATGTACCTATGATGATAGCGAATCGGATGTTGAGTTTACCCAAAGACAAGAGAAATACGCACTCCGGCAGGATCATTTGAGTATTGGGGATGACTTAGACAGCCACCATGAGCTTCCTCACACCACCGATTAGCCAAGACAAGGTGCGGATCTTCAAGATAGCAGCAGTTTTTGATCTGGACAAATTCTGGACATCAATTGGAACCTTCCGGATGAAGGTATGGTGCTAGGAGATTTGTAGAATCAGTGGAAAGCAGGTTGTAGGAGAGCAGCCAGCAGTTTGAAGGTTTTAGGCAGCAGGAATTCAAGTTTCCCTCGCTGGAATTCTTCAGGATGCTGTTGGGCAGCCACCTGGATGTGTGGGCAGCAGGTCGGCAAAGGGAGAGCTCACTAAGACTGCTGGTCAGCAGTTTTAATGCTTCAGAAAATTCTGTACAGCACTAAACAGCAATCAGGAGAACTTGAACTTGGTGCTGTTTGACGTTGGAATCTTTGAACTTCAAATTAGGGAATGCATTGGGTACAAAACAGCAATGTACAATTGCTGGAATAGAGATACAGTAAGCAGGAAACCAGCAAGTTTGAAGATACCGTGAAGGGAATTAAGGAGGGGCGGCTAGATTGAAAGTTTGAGAATTTCCAAATCAGAATTTGGGAGTAATGGAGATTAGGAGGAAGAGCCGGCTGATTTAGTGAGCATTAATGAGTTGATTGGAGGCTTGATTAGGAGCATTAATTAGATGATTAAATCTGAATTAATTTAAGATTTGAGAGGTTGAATGGGTTTCCTAAAATAAGATTCATTAATATGGGATTAATTTGAATTTCAAATAATTTTGAATTCAAATCAAGAAGTTTCTATATTAATAGAACGATATTTTAGGAAAGTCATTACGGGGAATTTGAATTTTGAAATTCAAAATCCATGAGGCATTTGGAGGGTATTAAATTTGAAATTTTAATTTCAAATTTAAGGAGTAATCAATGCATTAATTGGGAATTGAATGGGGCTCCAACCAAGGTGAGGCCGGCGGCATGTGGAGAGAGGGGAAGAGTGTGGGAGCCATTGAGGGGTTTCCAAATCAGCACATGGGAGTTAGGAAAGCTTATGATGAAGTCCATTTGAATTTGAATTTCGTCATAATGCGGACTTAAGAACTTTCCTAATTAGGAATTTCCAAATTTGGAAAGAATTTGAATTTTGAAATTCAAATTCCAAGGAAGGCTAAGGAAGGGAGGTGTGGGGGAAGTGGTGGAGAGGGGAGAGGCCGACGGCAAGATGGCCGGCCGGTGGAGCTAGGGTGGCCGACGGGATGGGGCTCCGAGGATGGCGGCACTAGTGGAAGCTTCGGCTTCTTCCAACTCTTGGTCGTTGCTTGCGGGAGATTGTGGTGGAGAGAAGAATGTTGCTTGAAGAAGGGAGAAAGGAGATAACCAAGAAACGAGAAAGATAGAGATAACTAACGAACTCACACAGAGATCGTAGGAACCACGAACCTCAGACTCTTCCAAAGATTGACGGGTATTGCGAATTACCCTCCTCGGGCTTCTCCTCTCATGAACTCACTAAGAGATCACGTGAACTCACTAAGAGATCAACAAGAACAAAAAACTTTTCATTATCAATATTCATCATCCCTTTCCAAGAGGAAGGGGAGGGTTTAAATAGCCAAATACATGTGGGAAAATAAAAGACACAATTGCCCCTAGGGCAAACATAAAACAAAGCCCTCAAGTGAGGGTATAAATGGAAAAGTACAAATAACAAATAAAATACATGGAAAGAAATAGACACGATCATAGCCGTTGATCTTCGATGTCCTCATCATTCTCCCCAGGTGGGAGAAAAACTCGACTCCGTCGAGTTGGTGTCTCGAAAACTCCTCGTGCATATGGGTTTATCTGTTGTAGCTCCTCGCACTCTGACCATATATCCTCTGACTTTGGTTCACCTCTTCACCTAGTCCAATATCTTTTTCGTCCTCCCTCTTTTGTGGAAATAATATCATCACTAGGAATCATGTCAACCTTCTCCGCTATAGGAATTTTGGGAATAATTTTGGGAGTGGAGGTAGGCTTTGGGGTTCTCACAAGGTGGGGTCGCACAAGGCTTAATTTAAAGTGGATTTGGGGGTTTAACTCCGGACCTTCAAAGTCTACTAAATCTTTTATGTTAGAAAAGGAATAAATGTTGAATTCTGCAAGCAGATCCACCACGCAAGCGTTGTTATTGATTTTATTGACTATTCTAAATGATCTGCACTTCTAACATGTAATTTCCCGGACGAAACCGTACCATTACTGAGTTACCAACTTTAATAGATTTAAATTTTCGTTTAGAATCAGCATAAAGTTTATACTTATTATTGCTCTATTCAGTTAAGCGTGCAATTTTCTTAAGCAAGTCATGCAGATGTAATGTAAATGCGTCATATGATATGCGAATTCATATGTCTAAAACTCAAGACTCAACAAGATGAACATGAGGTGGAGCAAGAGACTTGATATGCAAGATGAATGACATGGGTTCACACACAAATTTCAAACAAAGAAAACTTTGGAAGAAAATAGACTACAAAACACACATGAACACATAGCTAGAAAAAGTGGACAAGTCCCACAAAAAGTGGATTTAAAGTGTTCGGTCTAAGGGAACTGGGGTATGGGGCGAAATGAAAACACTCTTAGCTACCAGGGTACTTCTATAGGTGGTTTTAATTAGGGTCGGTAGCAGTCTCCTAGTGGGAGTAGTGTCATCTAACAAATTCATCCAATTAGGATAGAAGTGGTCCTTATCCTGGTAGGACGAGGCTATAACGGGTAAAATGTATGAATCAAGAATGACACACTCGACCAAATATAAATCCAATTGAGCAGCTCTAAAGTTAGACTCTAATGAAACAAGAGGGGGCTCATTGTTCAAATCAGGCTCAAAAACTTTCAGACTCAAAGTACTGTCTTCCGAAAGAGACTCAGGTTTAGTTGCAACCCTAAGATCCATGGGTTCCGTTTCACTTAAATCAGGTGATAAATTTGATTGTCTTACTTCCAACTCGAGATTATCTAAGTCGCCATCAGAATTATCCAAGATTAATTCAGGATTATCCAAAGCTAAATCAGACTTATCCAAAATTAAATCAGAATTATCCGAAGTCATCTTAGCAGGTGTTACAACTAAATCAGGATCTTCCAAATTTAAATCCAAAGTGTTCGAAGTCCTATTGGTTTCTTCCGAGATCACATTACTATCATCCAGGCATACTTTGTCCAAAGACTTGGCTTTGAGGAGACTAGGATCGGGGTGGGTTAAGGTGTCGACGTTTAAAGGTTCAAGCTTTCCTAGTTCAGGGTGTAAGTCATTCAGGGAGTCTGATTCAATTACTTTTGTTCCATCCTCAAAGAAGTCTTCGTTATCCTTAATATCATTAGCATCCACGAAATGGATGCATTCAATTTTAGGTTCAGAGGGCGTTTTCTTGTTAATGCATTTCTTTATCAAAAGTACACTTGCAGGGTCAAGGACTGGGGAGGCTAAAGGTTGACAGGGATGGCTAGAAGTAGGATCATGTGGGGAGTCATAAGAGATTGGTCCAACAGAAGACCCAGTAGAGGATCGGCCATCAAGGTTAGGTGAAGACCTATAGGGTGGGGCAGCAAACCGGATGTTACTAATGGGTGGGTGGTCTTGACCACAGTAAGGTCTACAGGTTGTCCCAACGAAAGAGGTAGGGTGATGCTTTAGATGACGGTCACTAGTAGAGGGTCGGTATTTTAAATTAAGATCTCGCCTCATGTCTTTCCAAGTGGTGTACTCACCGCGAGACTCTTTATGATCTTCCAATCTTGCCCAAAATTGAAGAGCCTGACCTTTAAGGTGAGATTTAGCGATGCTAACCTGGTGGGACTCGGGGATATGCCGCGACTCAAAATAGTCCTCTAGTTGTCTAACCCATTCCCTAAAGTAGTAAGCGTCCAAAGAACCATCAAAGGTAGGCAGACGATAAGGTGACTCTAAGTAAGGTCGTGGAAGCCTAGGCTCAGGTCTCGGGTGATAAGCTGAGTGGGACATGTAATTAGGGTGGGGATAGTCAACGGGTTTCTCTGTCATAATTCTAGTCATATTGCCCACTAGGTTAACG
This sequence comes from Dendrobium officinale, assembly GCA_019514585.1. Taxonomy (NCBI): domain Eukaryota; kingdom Viridiplantae; phylum Streptophyta; class Magnoliopsida; order Asparagales; family Orchidaceae; genus Dendrobium; species Dendrobium officinale. Next base: position 23,950,809 of record CM033682.1, on the reverse strand, counting down.
ATATCATATAAACTCTTTTGGAGTCTTATCGAGTCCATTGGGAAACGTCAAGCGACACTCAAAGACGATTGGGTGTAAGGGACGTCATTTAGACACTAAGTTAGACTCACTTAGACTCACTACAAGGTGCAGAAAATGTTCGGACAGCAAGGTACACTAGTGGGTTAAATAACCTAGGCACTTAGGGAGGTTGCTAAGGCTTGGACAGCACCTAAATCAGAGGTTAGATCCACTTAAATGCCACCAAACAGTGCAGAATTCTGTGTGGACAGCAAACTACAACATGGCATAAAGTTTTCTAAGTGTTGTGGGCGGTTAAACGGTGTAGACAGCAACTTAAGACAGGTTCTAGGGTCACCTAAAGGCCATTAATAGGTGCAGTAAATTTCTAGACAGCAAGGTTCAATCGTTGCCTAAGTTGTTTAGGTGTTTGGAAGGTTTCGAGGGAGTGGACATCACCCAAACAAAGACTAAAAGTTCACTAAACGATGTCTAACAGCAGCTGGAACAGTGAGGACAGCAGTTTTACTTCAAGTTGTAGTTGCTATAGACACTTAGAAACCTTACAAACAAAAGGCCAGCACTAAGACACTAGTTAATATGACCTAACTCAACTGGATGCTTGCAGGAATTGTAAAAACAGTGGTAAAAACAGTGAATAAACTTAGATAGGCGATGATATGCATGCAAAAATTAAACAATAACGCAATACTAGACCCTAGGATGTTTTTCTAACATGTCGTGCATGCCTACCATGCTCTGATACCAAATATGATGTGAAACATTCCCATGCGAAGGGAGAGCTCACCAAGACTGCTGGTCAGCAGTTTTATTGCTTCAGAAAATTCTGGACAGCACTAAACAGCAATCAGGAGAACTTGAACTTGGTGCTGTTTGACGTTGGAATCTTTGGACTTCAAATTGGGGAATGCACTGGGTACAAAACAGCAATGTACAATTGCTGGAATAGAGATACAGTAAGCAGGAAACCAGCAAGTTTGAAGATACCGTGAAGGGAATTAAGGAGGGGCGTCTAGATTGAAAGTTTGAGAATTTCCAAATCAAAATTTGGGAGTAATGGAGATTAGGAGGAAGAGCCGGCTGATTTAGTGAGCATTAATGAGTTGATTGGAGGCTTGACTAGGAGCATTAATTAGATGATTAAATCTGAATTAATTTAAGATTTGAGAGGTTGAATGGGTTTCCTAAAATAAGATTCATTAATATGGGATTAATTTGAATTTCAAATAATTTTGAATTCAAATCAAGAAGTTTCTATATTAATAGAATGGTATTTTAGGAAAGTCATTAAGGGGAATTTGAATTTTGAAATTCAAAATCCATGAGGCATTTAGAGGGTATTAAATTTGAAATTTTAATTTCAATTTTAAGGAGTAATCAATGCATTAATTGGGAATTGAATGGGGCTCCAACCAAGGTGAGGCCGGCGGCATGTGGAGAGAGGGGAAGAGTGTGGGAGCCATTGAGGGGTTTCCAAATCAGCACATGGGAGTTAGGAAAGCTTATGATGAAGTCCATTTGAATTTGAATTTCGTCATAATGCGGACTTAAGAACTTTCCTAATTAGGAAGTTCTAAATTTGGAAAGAATTTGAATTTTTAAATTCAAATTCCAAGGAAGGCTAAGGAAGGGAGGCGTGGGGGAAGTGGTGGAGAGGGGAGAGGCCGACGGCAAGATGGCCGGCCGGTGGAGCTAGGGTGGCCGACGGGATGGGGCTCCGAGGATGGCGGCACTAGTGGAAGATTCAGCTTCTTCCAACTCTTGGTCGTTGCTTGCGGGAGATTGTGGTGGAAAGAAGAATGTTGCTTGAAGAAGGGAGAAAGGAGATAACCAAGAAAATACGAGAAAGATTGAGATAACTAACGAACTCACACAGAGATTGTAGGAACCGCGAACCTCGGACTCTTCCAAAGATTGACGGGTATTGCGAATTACCCTCCTCGGGCTTCTCCTCTCATGAACTCACTAAGAGATCACGTGAACTCACTAAGAGATCAACAAGAACAAAAAACTTTTCATTATCAATATTCATCATCCCTTTCCAAGAGGAAGGGGAGGGCTTAAATAGCCAAATACATGTAGGAAAATAAAAGACACAATTGCCCCTAGGGCAAACATAAATCAAAGTCCTCAAGTGAGGGTATAAATGGAAAAGTACAAATAACAAATAAAATATATGAAAATAAATAGACACGATCATAGCCGTTGATCTTCGATGTCCTCATCAAAATAACTTATTTTGTATCTTTAACACCAAATCAATGGTTCGCACTCAATGTCCCATTTATGGAATATTCTCATTTTCATTTCATTTTTTGTGGGTCACGACTTTGGTTTGACAACAGTGCCCAATGTCATCTCAACATCAATGTCTGACTTTATTACAACATCGTCATTTCAAAATCATCTCAGCATCAAAGTTTGACACTGCATTGACATTGATGTTTAACGCTAGCAATTTCTACACTTACAACATAACATCTCTCCTTTGTTCGACGTAGTCTTAACATCGACGATAGTCACTCTATTGACATGGACACCCGTTACTTACTGCATAACATCGATGCCCGACTCGACAACATTGTCCTCTCTTTTCTCGATGCCTGATACGAAGTCTCGACAACCTAATATTAATCATTTTTAGCATAATTTCTAGTTAATGACTTATTATTTCTAAATTATTTTAATATTATACTTATTCAATTTTTATATAATTTTTAAAATATAAAAATTGGAATACAGTGTTCAATATGCATCCTATATTTTTAATAATTGACGTGTTCCGTATCCGTGTCGTGTCGTATCTATGTCGCCGTGTCTTTGTCTATGCATCATAGGTTAAGTTAATTGGATCCTTAATTCATCTAGTCGTTTGATTGGGACAATTTGTCAGAATGAATATTTAGATTTTATTTTTAATTAAACGATTAGTTGTTAAGGAATAAAAGTTCAGGAGTATATACACTGGTTAATAATATATTAAGTCAAGATTGCAGTGTCTATTTATGCAATACATAATCAAAATTTTATCTTTTGAAGAAGAGTGAAATTTCCTTTTTTATACTGTATAGAAGTACTTAGTTTGAATTTTCTTGAATTATAAAGTTGACCTTTAACTTTAAAGTCATGATACGTGGAATGGCTTTATGCATTGTTTTTTGGTTATCTATTTGGGACCTTGTCCATTTTCTAAATATAGGTTTGGATGGGTGTCATTGTTGACATAAAAAATATCCACTTCTGCAAGTAGAATTTTGTTTCATCCAAATCTGCCTACCAAGATTTCAGAAAAGGTTGAGAGATGGGACGAGCTAAGGAAGCCCGCTTGATAACTGAAGGTGGAACAACTGATAAATCACTTAACTTTGACACGGAATGGCTGGCATTTGCCATTCGGTCATTGATCACTAGGTTATTAACATTATTCTCACTGCATTGATTCATTTCATTGATGAAACTCACTCCAAATAAATGGCATGATAATTCTGTAGCTATATATTTCACTGTAACTCGATGAGTTCGTGGAAAAACTAACTTACGTTATCCCTTTTTGTAATCCTTCATGTGTGGACCAATTTTGGTAGTCATGGTAGTTTTGTAGTTTTGTATGCTGTTTACTTTGGAAAATGCTTGATAGTTTTTGTGTAGAACTACACCATTTTAATTGGATTGCTCGGTCTCTTTAAACTGAGATATTAAAAGAACATTATCTTTCCAAGTCACATGAGAACTTGTAGTTCTCATTCCTAATTAAGCATGTGGTTAGCTAAATGAGATCTTTCTTAATCTATAATTTTTATAATGCGTTATTGGTTCTACCAGGTTATATACTGAAGATTATTTTGTCAAAGAAATGCCTGCAGAAGGAATTCCTGAAATGCAAAGGTCAAATCTTGTTTCTTCTGTAATACAAGTATGTTTTTTTTTTTTTCAGAATATCAATTATTTCATTGTTCATAAATGTCGTTCTACTTTAATATTACTTTTTGAAGTAATTGGATTTTTGAATGATACCTTTTTGCTTCGGTTGTTGGAAAAATATTTTGCTTTCAAGAAATTGAATACTCGAACATGATACCTCCTTGGATGTCTGACAAAGTGCATATGTTCCGGTTCCCAAGAATTTGTTAGTGTTACTGATCCAAGGAAAATTTCTCCTCAAAGCAAACAAACATCCCAGTTTGAGATTTGTTGTTTATTTTTAAGAGGCAGTATCTGTTAGTTGGGCATCAATTTTTTGGTTTTTTTATCTTTTATATGTTTTATATATTTTCCCTTAGAGACAAAATACGAAATGAGCATATACGTGAAAAGGTTGGAGTAGCTCCGGTGAAATATAAGATTAGAGAGAGTCGCCTTAAATGGTTTGGTCACATAAAACGGTGGCCTTCTGATAACCCGGTTATGAAAATAGATGTGTAGATTTGACTTATGTTAAGAAAGACAAAGGTAGACCTAAAAAGACTTGGTTTGAAAATATTAGAAATGACATTTCTTTATTAGATTTATATGATAATTTGACTCTTAACATGACACAATGGAGTAAAAAGATTCATATTGCTGACCCCATATAGCTGGAAAAAAGCTTGATGTTGTTGTTTTATGATTTCTTTTAGTTTTTAAGCATGCTTATTTGAAAATTTGACATGTACCTATTTAAGGTAACGTTAAGTTCATGGAACAAACAATTGCAGTATAACCATTCATATATGACTTTAAATATTTTTAAACTCTAAAGATTTTTCATTCCTTAGTTTGGTTTGAATCGAGCATTAATATTTGAATCGAGCATTGTTTCCCATAGTTGTTGTAGTACCTCTTCGAGCCTATTGTTACTTAGATTGCTGATTTGTGTTTAATTCTAATTACATACCTGAATACCTCGTGCATTGTTGTGTTAGGTGGTGTCAGTGCTCCACTGCTTCATCTTATTGCACTATGTTTAGTAACGACCCAATTTTTTAATGCTTTTAAGCCAATTATCATCTCCTTCATCCTTTTATATTTCAATATTTCATAAGCACTTCATATTTCCTATTTCCATATTTACTGCTTTTCCTCTTCTTGAAAGCAATTAAAACCATTTTATTTCTTAGTCTATCATTCTCCATATATTTGAAGAGAAAAAAATTCGAAGATAGACAAAAATACTTTGACTAAAAGAAAGAAAAAAAGAAAAAAAGAAAATACTCAGAAAAAATAAATATGGGTATAAAAAAAACATCGCCATCATAATCTTGGGTTAATCTAATTTATGTGAATGGTCTGTGATATGTTGATTCATTTTTTCAGGTCTTGTAGCCTTCTTACCTGTGACTTATAATTTACTTTTTTAATCCTTTCATGTCAATTATGCCTACAAGTCATGCTCTCTTTTTGCCTTTCGATGTATATTCTCAATTATCAAGTTTATTTCCAACAACTTTTCTTCAATAGAATCTGTTCACGCCATCCCTATAACATACTTATGTCGCATTATGATTCATAATTATAACACTCATTCAACTTAACATTTTTATTTTTTTCATGTTTAACATTGTTACAAAGGACTTCTTTTTTGCAAAATATTGAATCCATGTACATACTAGATGTTGGAGAAATTTTATTATCCTTCATGGATTGGGATATTTTGTGATTCAGCATGACATAAAAAATAATATATTATTTCGAAGGACAAAAATATTATTTCGCCGTGGACTCAATAACAAAACTCACAATTTATATTTTGCCTTTCGATGATAGTCATGCTCTCTTTTTGCCTTTTGATGTATATTCTCAATTATCAAGTTTATTTCCAACAACTTTTCTTTAATATAATCTGTTCACGCCATCCCTATAACATACTTATGTTGCATTATGATTCATAATTATAACACTCGTTCAACTTAACATTTTTAATTTTTTCATGTTTAACATTGTTGCAAAGGACTTCTTTTTTGCAAAATATTGAATCCACGTACTTATTAGATGTTGGAGAAATTTTATCATCCTGGGATATTTTGTGATTGAACATGACATAAAAAATAATATATTATTTCGAAGGATAAAAATATTATTTTGCCGTGGACTCAATAACAAAACTCACAATTTATATTTTTAATTGTGATTTTCCTTTATTTAATGCTTTGTTTAATATGGTTTATTTTATTCTGGGGTACGGATGGCCCATAAGAAAAAACACATATTATCAGTTAAATCTCAAGCATTTGTTATTTGAGAACACTTTTGATTAAACTAGTGATTTCTTTAGAGTCATCAAAATATTGGTTAATATTTTTATTTTTTTAATTTCAAAAATTCTATTAAAAAATTTGGTCTTTAGGAATTTCAAAGGAGATGTGATCAACTTTAAATCATATTTTTTGAATGAAAGCCAAAGGAGGAGAATGTAGGAGTACTTTATTATGAGAAAACTCGGAGGTACTCAGACTATCCTATGTTAAGCTATACATTTTAAAATTAGATTTTTTTTGTTTTAATAAATTTAATTTAGAAGGTTATAATTTATATTCTACCAACTCATGTTGAAGAAAATGTCTGGAATGTGAGGGCTTATGAAGTGAGTGGAGTCAATAACAATCTCATATCCTAGAGCTAAAATAAATACTACTGTGGGGTAATGTCTCGAATATAAGTCTAATGGAGTGCAAAAGACTTACAAACTTACACCTCATGAGATATAAGCCAGCTCACCTCTTGATTTACAACCCTACTTGGAAAGGGTTAACAATTAAATGCATCTAAGCGCTTTTAAAATCATGAGGTATAGCTTCAATGCATATGAAGATTAGGGAGACTATTTTGATTTAGAAGATAAGACTTATAATTTGGATTTTTGGCCTAATTGCCTGATCATAAGGTTATGCATATGCTAATACATTGAATGCTGATTTTATTTTCTAATCCTTAAGTAATGGCTTTTCTATATATGACACACTGGCATGTTTTTTTTTTATTTTTTTTTATTTTAAAACTTGGTTCATTAGAGTGAGCCATACAATTTTTTTTTTTTGATTTAGAAAATTGATTATCTTATGGTTGATTTTAGATTGTATTCATGTTAATTGGTAGAAAAATTAATTTTTGTCATAAGAGCCTACAATATAATAATATTCAAGCCACTCCCATGCAAAAACAAGCGAATAAATCTAAGAAAAAATGTGCATTAATTTGTACTGAATAAACAATCAAAACATGTAAATATGTATAAAAATCAACTAACATGAAAGTAAAGTGTATAGTCCAATTATTATAATTATAATTGGCAATTGAGTTCCCTGCCTTTATACAACCCAGTCAAATGTTTATAGACTCAGCCTATGAGGTCTTCAAGCTTTAGCTTCTAGGTGCATCCAAAGCTTCACCTAAGAGAGTTCATCCTTCTGGTTCATCTCATGCAACTATATCTCACTGGTTTAAACATACTTCCTAAGTCTATTAAATACATTTTTGAAAAAGAAAAGATGCAAACCTACGAAATAGGAAGGGATTAGAAAGCAGTTTAAACAAGAAACTTATTTTAAGTAGCACCTGCAAACAAGCATGTTTATAAATATGATTTAATTATCCCCCTCTTAGATATGACCGCCTATACAAAAATCATATATCTCTATCTTATCCTCTTACGGGCAAGTGCCCAAAATTACTGATAATTTATAACATCATACTAAAACATCAACCACATGTGCAGAAAAAAAATCTTAATCCTAGCATGTTTTAAGTGCTATGCACCTAAGTATGTGCCAGTTGTGTGGCATGTCACACTAGAAGTACTGCTTTGTTTTATTGAGGAATAAAGATGTTTCATTTTAATACAAGGGCGATTTTACTTGAAGTTGTTTGTGATTTAAAGTTTTTATTTGATTTTTAATTGTTTCATAATTTGAAGGGATATGATGTAGCCATTACTTGCTTTAAGATAAGCCTGCTACTTATAGTTATCTAAGATTCAATGATATAGGCATTCCACCTTTTAGATAGAATGATTAATTATTATGTCAAAAGAAATCTAAGTAATTTTTAAGGATTTTTAAGTTTTTATTAGTGTTTGGATAAGAGATAACTGATCATCTAATATAGTAAGATAAATATGCCTAAGGGTTTGAATTTGAACTTTATAAAATTCATCTAATTGGTAAGGTGAATTTCAATAGAAGGAAACTCCCGAAGGTCATCTAAGAGTTATGTCTTAAATGTTATAATAGGAGGAATTACTTTGTTAAATGAAGGGTTGCTTAGAGTTTGGGTCTAAGTAGGGGGATTATCTATTTGATTTGGGTTAAATGGATAGACTTTGGCTTTGAGGCCAAAGAGGAAGAAGCTCTTATTGGATTTGGGTTCAATAGAAGAGCTAGGGCTTAGAGGCCTATGACCATAGATCATTTACTTGGTTGGAGATCAAATGAATAATGTAAAAGACCCAAAGTTGTGGAGCTAAGAGTTGGGGAATTTTCTTTAGTTTTGGGGTTAGGGAGAGAGACATTTCCTAAAACTTTGGAGGTTGGAGAAAAACAGGGGACCTATAGCTTTTGGGCTACGGGTAAAATTTTCTAAGGCTTTTGGAGCCTATAGAAGGAAGATCTATAGTTTTGAAACTACAAATCAAGAGGATGTCTCCTTCAATTTTTGCATTCAAATAGAGCGATTCATTTGCTTAATTTGGGCTAAACAAATTGGATGAGTTAGGATTTTGGATCTAATATTTGGTGGCAAGGGGAGTTACCAATTGATGTTGGCTTAATAGGTGAGGAAGATGATTTGCATCTTTGGGATTACAAATCATAAATTTATCATTGAATTTTGTGTTCAATGATAGAAACTTTATTTGCTAAACATGGATAAATCAAACACAAGAGAGCAATATATAGATTTGGACTACAAATTGCAAGGAGTTTCTTTGAACTTTTGGCTGTCCAAAGATAGATATTCATTTGCCTAATTGGGTTAAGTAAATGAAGGGAAGCTAGGACTTTGATTCCTATGCTTAGGGTGACATTTTTTGTTGATTTTGACTCTACAAATAAATTAGATGAGTGTATGTTTTATCCCTAATAGTTGCTAATTATCTCCTAAATTTTCTAGAATTCATTTGATAACTTTTATACTCGTTTAGTGAATGTACCAAACAATGAGATGGGAGGATTTCCTAAGGCTTTTGGGCTAATGAAAATTGAGGATTTTCTATAATTTTGTCTTGTAGAAAAAGGAAAAGGAATATGCAACTTAGGGGTTACAAATTGAAGGAGGTTCTTTGAACTTTTAGTGTTGAAAGAGGGATTTTCGTTTGCCTAATTTGGGGTTTAGCAAATGAAGGAGACTAGGATCCGAGTCATATGTCTAGAGGGTGAATTGTTGATTTTAGATTCAACAATTGGGGTGGAAGAACTTAAGAATTTGTTTATGAAGTTCAATGATTGATGTAGTGATGCATTTGAAGTCCTTAAAGATTTTAAATCATCATGCATGAGGATTTATGATGCTGACAAGAAAATTTGCCTACAAATACAAAATTTGCAAGGCTTCCAAAATTGACCTATTTCAAATCAAATATACCTAAAAAAATACTAATAGGACGACTTAATGACAAAACTACAAATTATAGATGATATGATAACAAAGACGAGTTAAAAGACACTTAAACACCTAATATATTTATAATAAGATAAGTTGAGAAGAAAGATACAATAGAGTGATAACTATGGAGAGAAGAAGTATATGAGAAGCTCGAGACGAAATCAAAGAGAGGAGAAGAGAAAGGGAACTAGCTCGCAAGCTAGAACACAACCCACAGGTTTCACATTCCAAATATTTTATCACGAAAACATACTTCTAAAATAGCCCAAAACAATCCTATATATAGGAGGGAAGAAGAAGCCCAAAAGCCTACAAAATAGCCCTCATAAATTGGAGAAGAGGAATCCCAAAAGTCACCATAAATTCGGAATTCCAAAAGTTACCATAAATTAGGAATCTCACAAGTCACCATAAATTAGGTATTCTAAAAGCCAAATCAGCCGCCCACTCAAACCAATCAAAAAAGAGGAGACAAAAGGACAACATGTAGCCACCCAAACAGCTAAACGGGCAGGAAACCGAACAGCCAACCCAGGCAACCAAGAACTAGCCGGCTCTTCCCATTTTTCTTGGATCAATCTACAAGGGGAAAACCTATTGGACCTGATGATATCCCAATAGAGGTGCGGAAATGCTTAGGAGATGAAGGAGTTTATTGGCTTATTGAACATTCTATTTTTGTTATGAAGACTAAAAAGATGCTAGATGAGTGAAGAGTGAGTGTGTTTATTCCTATTTTTAAGAATAAAGGCGAGGTGATGCACAAAATTATTTGAATTATAGAGGAATTAAGTTAATTTGACATACTTTAAAACTATGGGAGAGAGTTATGGAGCATAGGTTGCGGCGTGATATCAATGTTTCTCAAAATTAATTTGTATTCATGCCAGATAGGTCTACTATGGAAGCTATACATTTTTTGTGAGGTTTGATGTAGACGTATAAAGAGAATAAGGAGAATCTACATCTGATTTTTATTGATTTAGAGAAAGTATATGATAAAGTTCCAAGAGAAGTTCTATGGAGAGTTCTACATAAGAAATGGATTAATTATGCTTATATTTAAGTCATTTAGGATATGTATGTAGGAGCTGTTACGTGTATTCAAACACAAGGTGGTTTGACCATGTATTTTTGTATCTCAGTTGGATTACATCAAGGATCAACCTTAAGCCCATATCTTTTTGCTTTAGTCCTGGATGTTCTCACTAGACATTTGCAAGAGATTGTACCTTGGTGTTTTTTTTTTGCTGATGATATTCTTCTTGTTGATAATACTAAAGAGGGAGTTGAAGGTAAACTTGAATTATGAAGATCAACCTTAGGTCTAAAGGCTTCTGTTTGAGTTTATCTAAAACTGAATATATGGAGTGTAATTTTAATAATAATAGATCTAGGTGTGAAATTGTGACTTTGGGTGATCAAATCATTAATAAGAGTACATGTTTTAGATATTTTGGGTATATTTTTCAGAATGATGGTGAAATAAATGGGGATTTTATTAGTAGAATTCAGGTTGGATGGTTGAAGTGGTGGAATGCATCAGGCTTGTTGTGCGATAGAAAAGTCCATCTCAAACTTAAGGGAAAATTCTATAAGATCGTAGTGAGACATGCAATGCTTTATGGAGCAGAATGTTGGCCATTAAAAGAGAAGCATAATATTAAGTTAATTGTTGTAAAGATGTGAATTCTCAGGTGCATGAGTGACTTTACTCATAGAGACATAGTATGAAATGAGCATATACATGAAAAGGTTAGACTAGCTCCAGTGGAAGATAAGATTAGAGAGAGTTGCCTTAGATTGTTTGGTCACATAAATGGTGGCCTTTTGCTGACCTGGTTAGGAAAGTAGATATATTAGATTTGACTTATGTTAAGAAAGGTAGAGGCAAACCTAAAAAGACTTGGGTAGAAAATATTAGAAATGACCTTTCTTTATTTGATTTATATGAGAATTTAACTCTTAACAGGGCACAATGGAGAAAAAAGATTCATGTAGCGGACCCCCACATAGTTGGATAAAGGCTTGTTGTTGTTGTTGTGTTTTGTACTCATTTTAATAGGAGAGGTTGATTCTTACAACTTTGTTATGTCCGTGGGTGTACCTGACGGAAGCCAGTCGCTTGGTTCCTATGAACCGAGCCCTGTAAGCAGAATCATGAGGATATTTTGGTCCCCCTTGTGGGGCTTAACAAACAAATAATTTTAAATATAAGGAGAAGTGTTAAGGAAATAATTAATGAGAGGTTTTAAATTTAAAAGAGGGGAGGGAATCAAGGCAAGGGGGTTGTTTTGGGGGGAAGGGAGCTTATTTAAGGATGATTCGAGGGTTTATAAGGATTATGTGTTGTTTGTTTTTTGCTGTAGTTTTTCATTCTTTTAGGGCTTCCTAGAGGCGTCTAGGTGGTTTGGGAGAGTTGATCTACCTCTCGAATTGTAGATCATTGTATCTTATTTTTGTGTTAAAGTAATAATCACTAAATCATTCCTCGCTTCTCAATTTTCTATTGTTTGTGTTCTGTTTTATCATTGATTTCACTTTCAAGGCATAACAAATTGGTATCAGAGCGAGTTTTTGGGTGAGATGGAAACAAAAAAGGTGGATGCGTTGGAAGGAAAATTTGAGCAAATCAAACCTAGGATGGAGGAAAGGTTTTCAACTATGGAGAATTAGATGGAGAGCTGGTTTTGAGGGATAGAAGAGATAATAAAGAAGCTCATGTAGATGTAATCTAAAGCCCTACAGGTGCTTCCGATTGCTATCCCCAACACGATTTGACTGGGTTTCCCTTGGCCAAATCGAATGAAAGAAGATTGGATGTGAGGAGTTTACGAGGAGAGTTTCTTCCATCAAGAGCCACCCTCTGGGGCACTGAGAAGGGGTGGATCAGGGATTCCGAATGAAGGGAGTTTATGGTGGGTTTTATGTAGTAGATGGTAGGGTGATTGGCCATTACGGGAAGCCGTTTAGGCAAGGTGAGGCATTGGAGCAGTAACATATCGATTAAGGCTACCATCCTAAGAAGCTTTGCACCCAGTCTTTCATGCCTCATAGCTAAGGAAGGCGATAGGAGAGCACACACCATCGTCACTACCCTTGACCATGACCAAGGTTTAAAATTGCGTAACTGCGCCTCGAGGCGGTTTTCGTCCGTGAGGCGAGGCGTAAGCCTCGAGGCGGTCTGAGGCGTAAGCCTCACGAACACAGAATTGCGTAAATGAAAAATTAAGGATTTTAGCAGGAAAATAATAGCAATATTGGAAAATAAGAAAGTAGATGCAATAAAATTATGTCCCAAAGTACAAAATCACAAAATATCAGTTTAACAAAACTCCCAAAATACAAAAAACATATAAAATGAAGTCATATCCCATCACAAAATATCAGTCTTCAAGTGAATCTTCTTCTCCAATTGTATCTATGAATGCCATGTCATCTTCATCTTCAACATGACTCACTTTTCTCTTCCTTGTTCATTAAAAGAAAAGATTATTAGCATATTAATTGGATGAACCACTCATTATCAGGCAGACTGGCAGAGAACATATACCTTTACTTGCAGAGCTAGTAGATGTGTGTGTGTGTGGTACTAGTGGATGTACCCGTTTGATCTGCTTCGCCCCTCAATACATCCACATTTAGATCTTCTACCTGTAAGTCTGATAATGATAAATCTGCCTCATCATCTATGAACCACTCATTATCAGACGACAGATCATCACACACCAACGGGTCCTCATCATCTTTCAACCCCTTATTCCTCAACCTCCTATCTCTTAACCTCTTGTTGTGCATTATGTATACGAGGGAGTTCATTCTGAGTGTAGATAGTCGATTTCTTTTCTTTGTTTGCACTTGACTATATGTACTCCAATTTCGCTCACACCCAGAAGAAGAACAAGTGAGGCCCAACACTCTCACAGCAAAACTCTGTAACTCAGGTGTAACTGCACCTCCCACCGAGCATCAACGATATCCCAGATCTCCCTATAACTTGCCTCCTCTCCTCCCAAGTTATGTGCAATCAACTCCTTGGCCTCATCCATAGCATTATAAATAAAACCCATAGCTGGTTTCTTCTCTGCATCCACTAAGCGTAGAACTTGCACTAAGGGTCTCGTGCTCAAAATGGCATAGTTCACAGAAGCCCAAAATTTATCATTCAGAATTATCTTTCTTATCTCCTTTCCCTCACTCTTCTTCCCCCAAGCAGAGTTTAGCCATTCAGTTGCTGTAAACATGGCTTCCAAAGGTTGCCTCACCTCCATCAAGCTCTGCAGTGTCAAATAGGAGGTGGCAAACCTACAGTGCCCAAATGTTAAAACTATGAACATACAGTTGGAATGATTTACAATGTAAAAAATATGAACATACCTAGTGGTTGCAGGTCAAATGATTTCTTTCTTTGAAAATTTTCTCATTAAGCTTAAGACCCAAGAGTGATTGTAGATGAATTTTGTAATCTTCTTCGCCCTAACAAGAGCACTCTTGTGCTGAGGTAAGTCACCAAGATCCTCCAATATGAGATCAATACAATGTGCTGCGCAAGGTGTCCAATAGAGGTGTGTCCTCTTCTCCATCAACATCTGACCAGCTGCTTTGTATGCACTGGCATTATCAGTCACTACCTGGACAACCAATTGCTCTCCAATCTCCTCAATAACTCCATCAAGTAAATTAAAAATAAATGTAGCATTCTTCACCTCATCAGAAGCTTCAACAGATCTTAAGAACACTGTACCATAGGGATTGTTGACAAGGATGTTTATCAAACTCCTACTCTTCATGTCAGACCATCCATCTGACATTATAGTCACACCTGTCTCAATCCATGTCCTTTTAATCTCACCAATGGTTCGCTCGGTGTTCTGCAACTCCTCTTTTAAAATCCAAGTGCGCAATTCATACATAGAAGGTGCTTTCAACCCTCTTCCATACAATCCTACAGACCGCATCATACTGAAGTAGGCAGGCGATGTAGCAACATTAAATGGTATTGCATTTTCAAAAAAAAACCTCCTAATGTCCATGCAAACCTGTCGCCGACCCTCTCTAGTACCACCTGCAGGCATCATATCTGCTTCTCCTCTATCTGCTCCTTCAGTAGTCATCTACTGATCCATAGGACCCCGTGCACCTCTATTATGTATAGTGGAGGAGGAGCCCTTTCCACTCTCGCTCCCAAAATAGGCACCTTGGTCGACCCTTTCATCAAATTGCTGCTGTTGTAAGTGTTTGACAGTGGTAGTTTTCTTCATGTAAGCACATATTTCTTCCTTCACACTGTCCGGCACTTTTGCACAAGGTGCTACGTTCTTGTGAGAGCATGATAAGTGCTCCTTCATGCGGGTTACTCCGCCCTTCACAACTTTCTCACAAAAGTTGCACTTTAAATATACATAGCTCTTCTCGCCGCCGCCAATGTCAACTTGTACACTATACTTCCAAGAAGGGTCCCTCCGCAATGACGTATTCGTCTTTTCTTTACCTCTAACCATGTCTCCTAAAGCAAAAAATCAAATACATTCCAAAAAAATCAAAAAAAAACTAAACCCTAATTTCTCTTAAACTTGCAAAATAAATCCCTAAACTTAAAAAAAATACCTAAAATTGAATGTGGAGTACTCCTAGAGGGTGGCCGGAAGTTTTCACTTTGCCGGAGAGGGGCGGCGCCGGCGGGAGGAGCGGCGGGAAGCTTGGCCGACCGTGCGGGACGCGTGCGGTTTCGCGAACAGAGAGCTGGGAGGGGTTTTTTTCGGAGATGAGGGAAGCCGTGCGGGATTAAGGGGGAGAAAAGCCTTCATTTTAAGTGGGTGAGGCCGGTTCTTTGAGGCGTACGCCTCACCCAGAATTGCGCAATTGCGCCTCTGAGGCGCGCCTCAGTCCAGGTGAGGCATACGCCTCAGCCAGGTCCAGAATTGCGTAAGCCTCGAGGCGTTTTTTGGTGAAATTGCGCAAAGGCGCGCCTCTAATTGCGCAATTTTAAACCATGACCATGACAGAGGACATGTAGGCCATTGTGGAACCCATAGAAGTAGCAGGTGTGGATGGGGGAGAGACATGGGTACAGGAGGTGCTAATCAAGTGGAAGGATCTGACAGAGCACGATGTCACATGGGCGCCATATGAGACATTTAGGAGATAGTTCCTGACCTTCCACTTTCAGGACAAGATGCGTCTTTGGGAAGGAAGAATTGTTATGACCGTGTCGTAACTGGCGAAAGCTAGTCGCCCGGTTCCTTTGAACCGTACCTAGTAAGCAGAAATGGGGAAGGGATTTCGGCCTCTCTTGTGGGGCCCGACAAACAAATAATTCCATAGGTAAGGAGAAGGGTTAAGGAAAGAATTAATGAGGGGATTCAAATTCAAAAGAAGGGATGCAATTAAGTAAGGTAAGAGGGCTGTTTTTGGGGTAATAGAGGGAGGTTATGTAAGGATGATTCTAGAGTTTATGAGAATTATGTGTGATTTAATTTTTGTTGTAGTTTTCATTCTTTGATGGCTTCCTAGCAGCATCTAGGTGGTTTGGGATAGTTGATCTACCTCTCAAATTGTAGATCATTGTATCTTGCTTTCGTGTTGAAGTAGTTATCACTAAATCATACCCTGTTTCTAAATTCTCTACTGTTTGCATTATGTTTTCCAGCTAATTTCTCTTCCAAGGCATAACAAAATTCTTAGAGGGTTTAAAATCAATTTGATATGATCTAAAGAACTTAGAAGTGTGTGCAGGTGATTTTCCAATTTTAAGGATTTTAGCAATTTCACTTCAACCATCTAATTTGAAAGTTACAAAATAGGGTTAAATAATTCTAATCAGGATGGCTCATGGGCCTTTGAGGGCCCATATTATATCTCAAGTTTATTTTAGAAATAAATAAGCCTAATTAGTTTTCTTCTACAATTCCAAGGGTTGAGGATGTTTCAAGCAAATGATGATTGCAACTTTAGTGCCTCAGATTTGGTGATGTCAAATTGTTGTAGTATCATGGCTCACCTTGCTAAACGTCTTAACAATGTTGGACGGGTTATGAGTTACTGAAGAGGATTGACTTTATGAGAAAACATGTAATGCCTAAGCTTTTGGATAGTGAAGATAAGGCATAGGTAATGTTTCTCAATAGATGGATAGTTCATTTATGTAGGAATCAGGCATCTGCTTAGGTAGTATAAAGCATTTTCTTTTTCCTCATTTGTTTGGCTTGTATTAAAACTTCATAATAAAAGCATTTTTATTCATATGGAAATACCATATAATAGATGTCACATCATTATAAAAGTTCCTGTACAAATGAGATAAGTAATACATGGCATAAATGCTGTATAATAACATTATTTTTACACATGAGTGGAAAAGAACTCCTTTGAAGTCACCCTACATTCAAGAATTTGTTATCCGTCATGACAATCCAAAAAAACATTGATGGAGTTTGATGAATATATTGGCTTAGCAGTTGAATGGTTCCTTGTTACCTGAATTTCACGAAATATAGGATTTCTAAATTATATTAGAATATTATGAATACATTTATAATTGTATATAGACATGCAAAGTTGCAAACATATAAGTTCAGGTACTATAGTGGGTCTTTAATAATATGCTTTAGCACAAATCTTGATTTGATCATGTGGGCTTCGAAAATTCACATCCTGGCCTTTTTGTGCCTCTTTTGTTTATAGGGGGAGTTTTAATGAGTTTAGGTTATGGGATAAATTTTCAGAAGAAAGTTTGAGTTTTAGAAAAGATACTACCCAGAGATTTCACCCTCATTTTGTGAGGATTTTATGATATGAGTTTTGGTTTCCCATATACGCAAGCCCCTATGTTTAATTATCTCTCCTAATAACAAGAGAGAATTTTTGATTGAGACTAGTCGTTAAATAGGCTGCAATAATTACCTGGTGTATAATAACAATAATTTTAGGGTTTGAATTTCATATTGGATTTTAGAGTTTATGATTTTAAATTTTTATCATATACTTAAAATAAGGATGGGGAAATGATGGTGGGTCCGATCATGATCTTATTGTTCTGTCATCTCGGGTTATCATGGTCCCTATATGCTTAGTCAGAAGTGGTAGTTGACCTAAATTGGCTGAAGGAACTTTGTCGGCAGTCATGCGTTGTTTTTTTCATTAATACCTTTTAGATCTGGGGTGGATGTTTGTCTAAGGTGATGAATTTATGTTGACCTTAGTTGATAAAGGGTTTTATATCTTATAGAGCACATCCTATAATTTATTACTCAATGGGATTTTAACCATTAGGGAATATACGTGTTTTGATCATGACCGTAATTTAGTGGAGTCATTTTGAAGCAAAATCATCCGGTCAGAGGGCACGTACTACTTCCCTAATGCTAATGAATCAACTGATAATGAATTGTAGTAATACATTCCACACGACATCTGCTCTTTGTGAGTTAAATTTATTTTTCAATTAATCATCCTCGCCAAATTATTGTGAAGTGTGGATGAATTTTTTTAATTATAAGTTTTTGGTGATGGAAATTTCTTTTAAATATTTAGAATCTGATAGATATTATATTTTTAAAATTTAATAGGCTTTGAGAATTGACCCCTCTGATTGAGATTTACATTGAACTCAGCCATCATCGAGGTTAAAGTTATTTCAAATATTTATATTTATTAGAATTTTGGAGGCATTTAAAAAGCATGATTCCTTCCGGTTGAGATTAGCTTTTAATATAGCCATCATCGAAGTGACTGAGTACTTTTAACAAATCTATAAAGCATTCCTAGATCTCACATTTAGGAGCTTGGCATAAAGATTTGAGCACATGTGAAGATCGATAATAGTTCCAAGTGATTAGGCATAATGAATTTTACATTTGCTCACTACTCTTGTATAAGTAAGCTTTAAACATTGTTCTTGCATAATATATTAGCATTTGCAAATGCAATTATATTTTAATCACATGATGCATTTTCAATAAAATTTTGTTTTGTATGCTAGTTGGCACACATCACGTCATAACCAAGTGTTAGTTCTTCCTCTACATCACTGACATCATCATAAGGGCCACACTCAACCATGTCTTCCCCTTAGTGGTCTAGCTGGTTAAGATTAATGGATTCCAAGTGGAGACTCCTTTGAAAACCACTGTTTGCATACTCATCAATATTGCTATTATTGGAGCATATGACATTTGACAACTTGTAGGGAATCTCTTCTGAAATTGAGATTACATATACTTTAATTAAAAGGCTTGCTAGAATGCATCTGCTAGAGTATAAATATCTTATGCTAACATTTTTTTTTTGATGGATCTCATTATGCAATCTAGATTTTAACCTATGAATGGTGGCGATAGGAACTTCAATAATTCTATATTTAATCATGAACTCATCAGTACGAGTTATAGAATCAATGATTGTCATTGATCCTTGCCTAAGCGTGGTTAAGTCTTTCAAATATTTGTCCTGGATTGTGAAACGGTGATAGTTTTGCTAAATTGGTTCTTTTAGTTCATTCCATGAGTCAATTGGTGGTTTCCCTAACCTTTGGAGTTGTCACTCCAGGTTCAGTAGGTAGGTTTTTGCATGCCAATTCTAACCTAATGGTCCATACATCCTTTTGACTTAGGGAGAGTGTTGTTGAATTAGGAGATTATGTGCATTTTTGTTCAAAAATTCTTTTTTTAATTTAATTAAGTGGATGTCATTTATTGTTTAAAATTTCGATAGCCTCCCGGCGTTCTCTCCCCACGAAGGGAGGTTGGGAAGGCACTTGCCTTTCAGTCTGTCTAGCCGGATCAAAGATTTGATGGTCGAGGGCTTTGAGATAATGCTTGGCCCTAGCATAGGTCTTCGGGTCTTCAAATTGAGGTATTTATTATTTATTTAAAGTTTTGGAAGCCTCCTGGCATCCCTTCTTTTGGGGAAGAGCTTGGATTTTAATCCGCCCAGCTGGATTAAAGATTATACTACCTAGGGTTTCAGAATGATGATTTGTACCAGCACAGATCTTAGGGTACTTTAATTTGTGGCACTTGTTTGTTATATTTTTAATTTAATTATTTAGAAAGTTTATTTCAATTACTAAGGCAGAGATAGTTCGTCGGTCGTGCGTGAACATGCCATACATGAGCTGTTTGGGTTGCTGTCATGAATTGGAGTAGATGGAAGCCAGACCGACTAGGGCATTGGGCATGCACATGCGGCTTGGGGCAAACAGGGCTTCAGTCGCGGGAGGTATAGGATCGAGTGGGTCGCGTGTGTGGGCTTTTGCATGATGGAGGCTAGGCACGGGATTGGATCTCACGTGCAAGAGTAGGGTCGGTCGGTTGGGCGGTTGCGATTGGTAGAGGGGTTAAAAGGTTGAATTAGAGTGGAGCATGAATTCGCTTGTGCAAATCAGAGACGGTGGGATCTTATGCTTGAGGACGGATCGTAGGAGTGCATGGGCATCTTGGTTGAATGGTAGAGCGTGGTGGTGGATGGGGCTCACGAGCGAGATGGATGAATCGAGCAGGGCTTCTTTGCATGGGGTCGAGGGAGTCAAGCGGACAAGCAGAAGAGAGAGATGAGAGAGGAGGTAGGAGAGCAGAGTGGGGTTCCTTCTGCATGCGGTTGAGTACGAATGAGGAGGAGAGAGCGGGTTGGGGTTTTTTTTGTGCCTTGAGTGCAGATGGTTGTGCTCAAACAGTTGCATAGTTTGGTTGAACGTGCGTGAGGTGGGCCCGCTTGGACTATTCAACAATCAACAGACCCATTTTTGGTCAACAGACTCATTTTGAACAACAACTCGAAATATAATCACAACACAAAATGAAGTTAGAAAAGACCAAAAATATTTATAGCCTACTTTGGTTGAAAAGGTCGTTACAGAAGCTCTGCAATTTGTAACAAAACCAACCCCAATACTTATGTACTTATATTCTAAATCCTGCTTGCAAGAAGAAGAATTTTTCAAATTAATTTGATAATAATTTTACTATTTGTATTATGATTGTGTATGCAATTAATAGGAACTCATGGCATGAATATCACATGTTTCATGTGAAAATAGAAAATATATAACATTTTTGAAACAAGACATAGAAAAGGTTCTAACAACATGTTTGCACAGATAATAAAATCTGCATAGTTTTAGATCTTGCATTTGCTTTGTAAGGTTATCTTGAATTCAAATAAAACACTTCAAAAGTAGTGCAAATACCTAAAAAGTCATGCAGATGCACCAAGAAGCCTGCAATTGTATAAAAAGTACGCTAGTGTATTATGAATGAATTAAATGTGTTATGGAAATGCATCTAATAACTTGTGCATCATTCGAAACACACCATGTTGCCCAAAATCAACTTGTTTACATGTGCCATAATTCGAAATTTGAGAAAGCTTCATGGATTGAAAAATAAGTTAAACTCAAAATTACTCCTGTTTCAATAGTTGAATACTTGAGAAATCATGCAATTATTTAAAAAGTTTCTCAAGCTCTATTTTCAAATTCAAAATCATTAATATGTCGCACAATGTTTCTTGAGCTGGTTGTCTTATATGTATGACATGGTTCTAAATCTCATTTCAAGTCCGATCCTTCATGCCCCCCTAGATTGGAGTAGACAAGACCTTGCCTTAGATTAATTTTTGAAACATTAGTTAAGAGAAGATTTTCTACCTAAACAAGTTTGCAATTAAGTTCACATGAATTTCATAAGGATATTTTATCTTAAATTTTGCATAAGGTCTTCAAAGCCTTTAATAATGAAATATTAATTAAAAAATACAAACTCTCGGCGAAATCCTATTTATGAAGCATGTTGGCATTATTTATATACCTGATCCCTTATATATAGGGTAGGGTCAACAAGGTCTACAAACACTATATATTTAAATAACCTTAAATAAAAACAAACCATGAACTTGATGTCTATGAATAAGCCAGTGAAGTTGATAAGGCTTGAAGTAACAAATACATCAAATTCCCTTACGACGGTTGTGTTAATGAAAAATCTCAACTGTAGGGGATCCCATTTTAAAAATATCCTGATATCTTAAAATAAATTATTTTGATATTAAACTCTGACAAAATATAAATAAAGGAATTATCAAATTTGAAAACAATGCTCATGTGAAATCTACAACTCCAACACTAAAAGCAAACTATCATCTACTCGAAGCAATTTGTTGAGAGTAAAAAATTTAATATTAACTTTAGCTTATAAAGTAACAATGTCCTATCAAGCGTATAACTATGTTAGCTATCAAAATATTTTATATGCAGTAAGGATGTGACAAATCTTCTAACTAGATGATTGTCTGATCAAATGGTTTACTTGTTTAAAGAGTGGTTTTGTCACCAAACAATTATGATAAGAGTCTTCTGACAAGGTGGTTTCTCCACAAAATGATACTGTTGTATTACAGTCATAGGCATAGCTTGGATGTTGCCTAGTTGCTTTAGCCCTCTTGAGTTGTGAATCATATGATGCATTTAATAGAATATAAAGCTTTGTCAGCTAAGTTTGACTTCAAATCATTGTCTTAGATTAATATAACCCTACGTATATGGAGTGGGACTTAGACCAAACAATTCAAGACTACCGATATGGATTATTTGATCAGGTTGAGTTAATTATCTCCTTTGACCAAGTAGATTGGGGACCATGATAACTCGGATGACAAAATCATGATATCTTGGTTGGTTTCATCATCATTCCTCTTTTATTCACTTTAAGATAAAAAATGATATATTTTTCTCAATCTTGAAATCAAAATCTCTACTACTATATTCTAAACATAGCTCTTAATGACTAGCCTTAATTGAAATTTTTCTCTTACTATCAGAAGAGATAATTATAGGGACTTACATTTACGAGAAACCTGAAATCAAATTATTAAGTTCTATAATTGATGGCATAATATCTTATTAGTATTGTATTTTCTGGTACTTAATAGCCTTTTAAAAATGTAAACTCTCTCAGAAAAACCAGATGAATTTTTAGGGCCCACAATTATGTCTTTGATTCACTCTTACTAGTTTCCCTTATAACATCATTGATTACATTTATTCTTAGGGCGTGGTACTATAATTATTAGTCATCCATTTATCACTCTATTCTATATTATACTTTAATACTATTAGAAAATTTTGAATATAATACTTTTTGAGTTTCATGAGCTCTGTACAACATAATCATACCTTCTCTTGATGTGAGAAAAATGATATGGGTAAAAATTTAGCTCTAATTAAGCTATGTTTTAGGATATTTTTTGATTTATAAGGGGTTGTTCTTGCAAAAGGCAACATCAAAATATTTTTTGTTGTTTTGTACCTTTCTTTTATTTAATAAACTATTTTACCTGGTTTATGCATTTTAATTTTAGAAATTGGTTCTTGCCTATTAATACCAAACGAATAGAGAATATCATGGAAGCTAACTAGGAGAGGTAGACAAATGATAAACGTAAGAGATTATTTGTTAGCGTTGAATGGTAAATTTGATAAAAGTGAAGTTAGATGGCAATGCTCTATGGATCATATTGTGCAACAAAAGTTATTGATAGAGTAGAAGTAATTATATTGGAGAGATAATGGACAAGAGAGATTAAAATTGCTCTTTTACTAGAGGAGATCAGAGTCATCAACATGGATGCACAAGAAATGGACCAAGAGAAGTAGTATTGTGCTTAGAACATGACACAACCAAAAACCAATGGGAAACAAGCTCACAGTGCTAGATGTATATGCTCTAGCCGAGTACCTAATACTTTTTTATGATTAGAAGCTATAAACTACTAGTTGAATGCAGATAATTGGTTTCTTTAGTCGAAATCTATCAAGTAGCTGACCCAAGTCAGGTTCATAGCCACTCCAAAGGTGACTTATAGTCGACAAGCCACCTTCCAAACAACTTTTCTCGATCGACTAGGCATTGAAAGAGGAAATATGGTACCTCAATATGAAGTCAAGTAAGCTTTCACGATACGCTAGGGAACCAAGCTATACAATGGGAGATACGGCCAACCATGCCAAGAGGATATGATGCCTCAGATGTGACCTTATCAGTGGGACAAAGAAAAATGATAGAATATAAGATATTCTTTTCTGTGCTGAAAGATGTAAATAATTTGATATCTGTCAATTATGCATGCCTTGAAGGTAGCTGGTTCTCCTCTATGCAGTAGGCCATTCCATAAGAAATATATATAGGAATGGTAAGTAATTTGGGGCGAACTAAATAGAGTTTGATTCCAAAGAAAATGAAGCCATCTTTATTCCCTGTTACAATGCATTTATTGGACCATTAGATTAAACTAATTTTGGGAGAAACAGAAGAAAATTATAGACTAAAGATAACATGACCAGAAACTTCTGTTGAAGGTTTGTACAAGATCTAGTTACATCTAATGTAGCATTTAAGTGTGACTCTATGTTGCACCGATACGGATACGGCGATACGGATACGACACGCTAAGGATACGGGACACGCCAATTCTTAAAAATACAGGATATGGATACGGCGCTGATACGACATTATAATATATAAATAATGCATAAAAATTAATAAAGTAATCAAAGTGTAATATTTGAAATGACAAAAAAATTGAAATAAAAGTAAGCATTAAATATTGAAATGTCTAGTACAACAACAAAAACAAGAAGATAAATTGCCTAGCACATGAAATTGCAAGCATCTTTAAATTAGAGAAATCATTGAACATAGAGTCTCATGGAGTGATTCATAATAAAATTTCTAATTACAATTGCATCTCCAGCAATCTCTGTGATCCAATGACATTCATTATAGGTGATTTCATTTGCCTCGGTATTCTTAGCTGCACAAATATTCTTCAAAGCAAGATTAAGCGTATGCACAACACATGGTGTCCAGAAAATATGATGATATGCTTGCTCTACAAGTAGACCTGCAGCTCTACAAACAGGTGCATTATCAGTAATGACTTGAATGATGTTTGAAGGCCCCACCATCATGATAACTTCTTTGATTAAATTAGAAATGAAGAACTTATTCTTGTACTGTCCTTCACAGTTTACAGCTTTCATAAACATAGGATAACTCTTTGTTACAGCCATGAAGTTGATAAGTGGTCTTCTTTGTGGATCTGTCCACCCATCACAAACCAAAGTAACTCCTTTTTCCTTCCAAACTCCTCTAGTAGGCTCGAGCAACTTCTCAATATTCTCCCTCTCTCTTTGCAACAACTTCGTTATAATGACATTATATCCTGGTGGCACGTATCCTGCAAGATTGTTATTGCATGCATATGTAAAGGCATTTTTGTAATGTGGATTCCCTGCTAGGTTAAAAGGAAGTCCAGCTGAGTAAAACATTCTAGCTATTTCCACGTCTAGTTGTCTCTCATTTGTAAATTAAATGCTTTCTCTAAAGCACTATCTACAACATGTTTTTTTTTTTTGGTTCAAATCCCTCCATTCGAAAAGGTCATTTTTTTACAGTACTGTCATCACATCTAATTGAAGAAGATGATGAAGGATATGAAGCATGAGTGCTTGGAAGTGGAATATGTTTTGGAAGCTTTTTTTTACTCCTTTGCTCAGCTTCACTGATTTTTCTTTGTAATTCAGCCATTTGTGATGAGCTTATCTTCGGGCAAACTTTGATTCCATGACCAGTAATCTTCAACAAATGAGCTTTCACTCTATAATATGATCCTTTGTATGTTGCATTACAAAAATTGCATTTGAATGCAATATTGCCCCCCCCTTCTGATGTTTTACCTATTTTTGTAACATAACCCCATAAAGGTTTGTTATCTTCAATATTAATTTCTGATGGACCATCATCAGAACCAATTCTTGCTCCACTAGAGCTCATTATCCTACAAAAGATCTATACAAATTAAAACATATGAATTTGAAACATGAAAAAATTTAAGTGAAAGTGTAGATATGTTGCGACTCTGCCGGGGGTCCAAGGGGGCGCTTCCCCCTGGTGGGGTTCGACCTGCCCGGTCAGGTCGCGGGGTTAAGGGGCAGCGCCACAGCGGGGGTTTTATGGGGCAGTGCCCCCGAAATAAATTTTTTTTGTAAAAGTAATTTTGAAGTGCTGTTTATTTTTAAAGTTGTTTTTATGGAAAGATACCGAGCGATACTGAGTTCCAATACCGAGCAGTACCGAGTTCCAATACCGAGCAGTACTGAGTTCCAATACCGCTCGGTACCGAGTAGTACCGAGCAATATCGAGCGGTACCGAGTTCCAATACCGAGCAGTACAAAGTTCCAATACCGCTTGGTACCATGTAGTACCGAGCAATACCGAGTTCCAATACCGAGCGGTACCGAGTTCCAATACCGAGCAGTACCGAGTTCCAATACTGCTCGGTACCGAGTAGTATCGAGCAATACCGAGTTCCAGTAACGTTCGGTACCAAGCGGTACCAAGTTTCGATACCGAGCCTATGATTAAGAAAGCGAAGAACGATGAAGGAAACGAACCTTCACTGCTCACGTCGCCTTCACTGTTCGCGTTGTCGAGCCGCTTCGTCGACGAAGGATGATCCTATCGACTTTAATGCTCGCGTCGTCAAGCCTCTTTATCGACAAAGGATGATCCTGTTTGCTTCTATGCTCGCGTCATCGAGCCGCTCCTTCAACTATAACGAAGAAGATGAACACGTGTGTGGAAACGAAAAACTTAGCTCTTTGAAATGTTTCAGCCGCATAAATGAATATGGATATTGAGCGGAAACGGTGGAAAATCGAAAAGAAAAAGGTAAATCGTGGCTCCGTGTTTTTTTTAATAGGACATGCGTATCTGATACGCGTGTCTAGTCAAATTTAAATAATATTTTAATCAGACACGGCAAGGCCGTATCCGACACGTATCCGTGTCGTATCGGAGGCGTATCCGTA
Organism: Dendrobium officinale; assembly: GCA_019514585.1. Classification (NCBI taxonomy): domain Eukaryota; kingdom Viridiplantae; phylum Streptophyta; class Magnoliopsida; order Asparagales; family Orchidaceae; genus Dendrobium; species Dendrobium officinale. The sequence goes on along the minus strand of CM033682.1, from coordinate 23,924,350 downwards.
TCCGATACAGCACGCCTCATAAATAGGAGTATCCGTGCAACATAGGTGTGACTTAATGGAGGAGAATTCTGATACATTGTGGAAACAAAAATAGCAAGTAAACAAGAAGAAAAAAGTAGGAACAACAAGATAAGGCTAATTTTTTTGGATTATCTCTTCAATAGTAAAACAAGATATAATTGATCTATTATTCAAGAGGTAGATCAGCTCTTCCACAAATCCTAGATGCCTCTACTAACTCATACAACAACACTCGGAAAATAAAACTCAACAATAATATAAATTAAACCCTAAACAACTCCCCCCCCCACCCGCTTAAATAGCCTTAGACGACAATAACATAGATAAAACCTTTCTAATATGCATAAACATAATTTTGGAAACCTTCCTAAATAATTAAACCCTTTCTAATTAGCCTAAACATAATTTAGGAAATCTTATTAATCAATTAGCACTATAAATATTTCATAATTCTTTTTCTTATATAGTGAATATTAGCTTTCATGGGCCTCACAAATGGGGCTGAAACCCCCTTCTTGTTGCTGCTCTAGTTTTTGCCCAACATTTTGGGTTCAACCAGTCTAGGCTAGCCGGCTGTCTCCCTCCCTCCTCCGGCGTAACAATACCCCCCTCCCAAAGGCCCACCTTATCCTCAAGATGGAAAGATGAAAACTGATGATTCACCATCTTGTACGGCTCCCATATGGCATCATATTCGAGAATGTTCTTCCATTTTATCAGCACTTAATTCCTTCCTTTCCCAACCGTTCCATTGCTAGCTCCAATGATTCCAACATCACCTCAAAATCCTTTGTTAGTGTTACGGACAAATATGAACTGGATGCATGATCACTAATAGATCTACTCAATTGAGACTTGTGGAATACCGAATGTATAGTAGTGTTCGTGGCTAACTTTAATCGATTAGCCACTACTCCAATTCTCTCCAGTATGTCATTGGAACCAAAGTACCTCGGGACCAGCTTCTCATTCCCCCTATCAGCTACCATCCTTTCTCCTCAACATGTATGTATACCCTATAATGTATCTCAAATTGTATGTCCTTTTTTGCACCATCCGCTTGTTTCTTAATGATTTGTTGAGCCCTCAACAAATACCTTTTTAATTCAGTCAACAACATATCCCTCTCCTCCAAGTACTACTCCATAGACAAGACTGATGTGTTACTTTGCCCAAAGTACAAAAAGTGAGGTAGGTCCCTCCCGTACAATACTTTAAAAGGAGTCATCCATGAAGCTGATTAATATGAAGTGTTATATCAGTGTTCCACCCATTCTAGCTAAGGTATCTCTGAAACAAAACATCGTAGGTAAGTCTCTAGGGTTCTATTTATCACATATGTTTGCTTGTCCGTTTAGGGGTGGTAAGCAGTGCTCCTCTTCAATACTTTTCCCTGCATCGTAAATAGCTCCCTCCAAATATCATTGAGAAACACCTTATCTCGATTGCAAACTATAGATTCTGGTATCCCATGCAATATGAACACCTCTCTAAGGAATTATGCCACCATTAGTACTGTCGTGTATGGATATTGTAGAGGAATAAAATGAGCATGCTTGCTCAATTTGTCTTCTTCCACCAAAATCACTATAAACTTCACTATAAACTCCTCAGATATGGTCAGAACACCCTATTCATGAGGGACTAGAATATAGTAGGTGCGTAGATGAGACCGAACGACATCACTAAAAACTCGTAGTGTCCCTCAAGTTGGCTGAATGTAGTATTCGGGACATCCTCTCCTCTCATTCTAATTTGTTGGTATCCAGACTTAATATCCATCTTCGTGAATAAAATCGCTCCACTTAGCTTATCTAGCAACTTATCTATCACCAGAATAGGAAACTTATATGGCATACTCTTCTTATTCATGGTCCGATAATCAAACATAATCTCTTGTTCCCATCCTTCTTCTTTTTTAGTAAAAGTCTGGGCTAGAAAAATGACTCTTACTCGACCTAATGATCCCTGCCTCCATTATCTCTCGGATCAGGTTCTCAATCTCATTCTTCTAGATTTGAGGGTATTGGTATGGTCTGACACCAATCGGTGACACCAACTACCTCAATGGTCTTGCTCCCTCGATGGTGATAATCCTTGAGGTGTCTGAAAGGCCTCACTGAATTGCTGAATAAATGGTTGTACTTGTTGAAGAATTTTTGTAATCCTCAAACAGATTGCATACTTTATGACTGAGTACGGCATAAGAATGATAATATATTACCCCAAAGGATAAAAATATCATTTATGGACTCAATAATAAAATACTCAATTTAAAACATATATTCCCCCATTCAATGTTTTGTTGAATGGGGTTTATTTTATTTCTAGGATACAAACATCCCAAAGGGGTAAGACCCTATAATTAATTACATACCAAGCTTTGGTTGAGAAGACTTTTGATTGAACTAGTAGTTTTCTTTCTTTTTGAAGTCATTTAGACATTGGCTAAATTTGATTTTTGAAATCCATGAAAGTCTTGTTAAAGTGTTTTTCGGACTTTAGGAATTTCAAGGAAGACATGATCAACATGAGATTAGAATTTGAAATGAGGGCCAAGGAGGTGAAGTAGGAGCACTTGATTCTGAGGGAAACTTAGAGGTGCTCAAACTATCCTATGTTGGGCTTTACATTTTTTAACTTTAATTTTGTCTAAGTTAATCATTTTGAAACAAAGAAGCTTATAGAGGCAGGCTTCATCCGAGAAGAAAAGTATGCCGATTGGATTGCCAATATTGTCCCTTTAAAGAAGAAGAATGGGAAGATTCGTGTCTGCATTGACTTTTGGGACCTCAACAAAGCATGCCCAAAAGATGATTTTCCACTCCCTGTATCAGAACTACTAGTGGATAACACATCTAATTACGACATGTTCTTATTTATGGATGAATCATCTAGATACAATCAAATTAAGATGGCTCCTGAAGATGAAAAACACACGTCATTCAGAATACCCATCGGCATATTCTGCTATACGGTCATGCCCTTTGGCTTAAAGAATGATGGTGCCACCTACCAGCGGGCAATGACTCACATATTTGATGATTTAATACATTAGAAGGTCTAGTGCTATGTAGATGACTTTGTTGTTAAAAGCCTTGGCCGAAATGATCACTTAAAAGATCTCAGAATTGTATTTGAGAGAATCAGAAAGTTTGATCTAAAGATGAATCCTCTCAAATATGCTTTTGGGGTCTCATCCAGCAAATTCTTCATTTATGTTATTCATCATCGAGGCATAGAGATCGACCCCAATAAAATTAAGGCGATCATAGAGATGCCACCCCTAAAGAACCTTCAACAGCTTCGCTCGCTGCAATGATAACTAGCTTTCATTCGGAGATTCATATCAAATCTATCGGGTAGGTGCCAGCCATTTTCAAAGCAAATGAAGAAAGATGTTTGTTTCAAATGAGATGCAAAATGTTAGGAAGCGTTTGACAGTATCAAGAGATATCTATTGAATCTGCCCATTCTCGTAGCGCCTATTCTGGGAAAGCCTCTTATACTGTATACAGCTGCACTAGAAGAGTCCCTGGAGCACTATTGGCTCAGAATAATGAAGAAGGCAAAGAAAATGCGCTTTACTATATCAGTCGGAGGTTGATTGGAGTAGAAAGCCATTATTCTCCCATTGAAAAGTATTGTCTAGCATTGATTTTTGCAGTTTAAAAACTTCGCCACTGCAATTTATCCCACAAAATCACACTGATATCAAAGATCAATCCGTTGAAATTCTTGATGACAAGAACAGTGTTGATAGGTCGTCTAGCCAGGTGGGTAGTATTGTTATTACAGTTTGATATCACATACATGCCACTAAAGGCAGTAAAGGGACAAGCCTTAGCAGCTGATTTTCTCGCTGCACATCCTATCCCGGCAGACTTTACATTAAATGATGATTTGCCCAACGAACAAATCATGCAAGTTGAGGAGAATGAAAAGCTACCATTCTGGGAAATGTATTTCAACGGGGAATCGTCGATTAAGCCTGGCCGACCTCCAAATATTGCAAAAGCCCGAGCCGGTATCGGTCTTATTCTTATACCACTTGAAGGAGGCATAATGAGGTTTTCATACAGTTTGTCTGAACCTCGAACCAACAACGAAGCCGAGTATGAAGCCTAATAATTGATTGGAGATTGCAATTGACGTTAAAATTCAAAATCTTCAGATTTTTGACGACTCTCAACTTGTGATAAATCAAGTCTTGGGCATTTACAAGATTTTTAAGGTTGAATTGGCTCACTACCACCGGTGGACCCTTGAACTCCTAAAGCAGGTGCCGAATGTTAAAATAGTTCAAATTTCTAGAGGATAGAACGCCGAAGCAGATTGCTTGGCCAAATTAGCCAAGGAAATGGCAAATTCCAATGAGGCGAAACCTATATTCATTGGAGTTTACAACCGTCGGATCTTAGAGCCCGCTCTGTTAAAATTTTCGAAGGCGGAGGGAATTCCAGATTCAAGTCAGCAGGATGAAACCTTAGTTGACCCTCAACCTCTCCTTCAGATCATTATGGAAAATTATCCTGAAGGATATCACGTGGCTAAGAGACGTAAAGCTAATCAAGCTTCAGAATTGTGGTGACATTGTTTAGATATTGAAGTCGAAAATGATTGGAGGCATCCATTCATTGACTACTTAAAGGAAAACAAACTCTCTACGGAAAAGTCCATGGCCGCACAAATTCGAAAAAGGGCATTGCGTTATGCTGTCAATGACACTTTATACAGACGAGCTTTTGATTAAATGTGGCTAAGGTGCCTAGGGACCAAGGAAGCTGATAAAGTGGTATAAGAAGTCCATGGAGGGCTTTGTGGAACACATCAATCAGGTCCTAAGATGGACAATTTTCTATAAAGTCATTTGCTTTATTTTTGTTGTCTTTTTATGTCTGCTAAATTTTTGGAATGACTTAGAAGAATTAATACAAAATATACCTCTTGAAGAAAGAGTTTTTATTGGAGGAGATTTAAATGGACATGTTGGTAAAGAGGTAGTTGATTTTAAAAGCATTCATGGTGGCCATGGATTTGGAACGACGAATGAAGGTGGCAAGACCATATTAGATTTTTGTTTAGCTTATGATTTTTCAATTGCTAATACCTTATTTAAGAAAAGGAATGAGCATCTCATCACTTATAAAAATGGATGTAGTACAACCCAGATTGACTATTTTCTTATTAGAAAATTAAAAACCGTTTAGATTGCAAAGATTGTAAAGTTATTCCGAGTGAAAGTTTATGTACCCAACATCGATTATTAGTTTTTGTACTTTAAGATAAAGGGGCATAAAATAAAAAATAAAGTAAAATGTTTTTCGAGGATTAGATGGGGGCTTTTAAAGAATATTAACCAAAATTTTTTTGTGAGTAAGATTTTAGATCTTAAGATTTTGTCTGTGCATGAGGATGCTAATGTTATGTGGGAAAAAGTGGCTAGTGATATTAAGAATATTGCAAAAGATGTGCTTGGAGTATCTAAGGGAAAAGCTCCTAATAGTAAAAATAGTTGGTGGTGGAATCCAATTGTGCAAGAAAAGATTAAAAATAAGATGATTTGTTATAAAAATTGGTTTAATTTTAAAAATTCTGATAATTGGGAATTATATAAAGTGGCTCGTAAGGATTCTAAGAAAGCAATATGCGATGCAAAGACATTAGCTTTTAGCGATTTATATAATAGATTAAATACTAAGGAGGGAGAAAGATATATGTATAAGTTAGCCAAACAAAGAGATAAGAGTAGTAAGGATTTAGTTCAAGTGAAGTGTATTAAGGATGAAGATCAAAAAATACTTTTCTTAGAAGATGATATTCAACAAAGGTGGATGAGATATTTTGCTAAACTTTTTAATGAAGAGTGTGAAAATAAGATTGACTATAGTGACCTTAGCACCCTAAATGAAAGTAAAGATTTCTGTTTTTATCGGCGTATTAGTAAAACTGAAGTTAGAGAGGCTTTAAATAGAATGAAGGGTGGAAAAGCTGTTGGACCTGATGATATTCCAATAAAGGTGTGGAAATGCTTAGGAGATGAAGGGATTTCTTGGCTTACTAAACTTTTTAATACTATTTTGAAGAGTGGAGAATGAGTGTATTAATTCCTATTTTTAAGAATAAAGGCGATGCACAGGATTGCACGAATTATAGAGGTATTAAGTTAATGTGTCATACTTTAAAATTATGGGAGCGAGTTATAGAGCATAGGTTGCGGCGTGATACTAATGTTTCTCAAAATCAATTTGGATTTATGCCGGGTAGGTCGACTATGGAAGCCATACATTTATTCAGAGGTTTGATGGAAAAATATAGAGGAAATAAGGAGGATCTACATATGATATTTATTGATTTAGAAAAAGCATATGATAAAGTTCCAAGAGAAGTGCTATGGAGAGTTCTTGATAAGAAAGGAGTCAATAATGCTTATATTCAAATCATTAAAGATATGTATGCAGGAGCTATTACTTGTGTTCAAACACAAGGTGGTTTGACCAAGTATTTCCCTATTTCGGTTGGGTTACATCAAGGATCAGCCTTAAGCCCATATCTATTTGCTTTAGTCATGGATGTTCTCACTAGACATTTGCAAGATGATGTACCTTGGTGTATGCTTTTTGCTGATGATATTCTCCTTGTTGATAAGACTAGAGAGGGAGTTGAAGGTAAACTTGAATTATGGAGGTCAACCTTAGAGTCTAAAGGTTTTCGCTTGAGTAGATCTAAAACGGAATATATGGAGTGTAATTTTAGCAGTAATAGTCCTAGTGAGGGGATTGTGACTTTGGGCGATCAAGTCATTAATAAGAGTACACGTTTTAGGTATCTTGGATCTATTGTTCAGAGTGATGGTGAAATAGATGGGGATATTATCAGCAGAATTCAAGTTGGATGGTTGAAGTGGCGGAATGCATCGGGCTTGTTATGTGATAGAAATGTACCCCTCAAACTTAAGGGAAAATTCTATAAGATGGTAGTGAGGCCTGCAATGCTTTATGGTGCCGATTGTTGGCCATTAAAAGAGAAGCATAATACTAAGTTAAGTGTGGCAGAGATGAGGATGCTTAGATGGATGAGTGGCTTTACCCTTAGAGATAGGATACGAAATGAGCATATACGTGAAAAGGTTGGAGTAGCTCCAGTAGAAGATAAGATTAGAGAGAGTCGCCTTAGATGGTTTGGTCACATAAAAAGGCGGCCTTCCGACGACCCAGTTAAGAGAGTAGAGGTATTAGATTTGACTTGTGTTAAGAAAGGTAGGGGTAGACCTAAAAAGACTTGGTTAGAAAATATTAGGAATGACCTTTCTTTATTAGATTTAAACGAGAATTTGGCTTTTAATAGGACACAATGGAGAAAAAGGATTCATGTAGCCGACCCCACGTAGTGGGATAAAGGCTTGATGTTGTTGTTGTTGTTTATGTCTGCTCTATTAACTTTGTCACGTTTTATTTCAAGTATGTGCATACATCCTCCCTACACTCCACTACGAGACAACGTGCCTCATCTTCCACTTATTAGAGATTCAAATCAATAGCAGTTACTTTTACTTTATGTATTATATTATTATGCTTTGATTTATTCACCTGAACAACAAGATTACTATCAAATTCTTTCCAAAGGCCCATTGCCATTTTTTTTTATGACGATCAAGAATTAAATATTTTTTTTGTTTGTTCCCATTGCAGATTTTGTTTTATTATGTCAATCTGTTTTTGTTATTATTAGGACTTAGTATTATTAATTATTGTTGATATTGTCAGTCGACATGAATATTTATTATAAATAATTGCAGTTAATGCTTTCAGCTTTGTCATTAGCTAATACTGTTAGTTTCTTGTTATATAATGACATTAGCCGACATGTATGTACATGCATAGTTCAAAAAAAAAAAAAGGTGGAAGTGATTCAAAAAAAAAGAAGAAGAAAGATTTCTCCAAAAAAAAAGAAGAAGAAAGATTTCTCCAAAAAAAAAGATATTAAAAAAAAGAGCTTTAAAAAAAAAGAATTTTTCAAGTTTTAAAAAACTCATTTCGACGCATGTGGGGCGACAAAACGACCACCTATACATGCTTTTCTTAGCGTGGTGGGAGGAAGTGCATCGCGACGCTTGCGATGAAGCGAGTAGTCACCCAAAATCCCTTATTCGACGTTTATGGCGCACCGAAAAATCGCCTATACACGCTTTTCTTAGCGTGGTGTGATGGGAACCTTGTGCGATGCGTACGACGAAATAGGGATACCATAAGTACCCGCTTGTGGGGAAATAACTATTTTTCTTTTGCAACATGTACCAATGACCCATACACGCTTTTCTTAGCGTGGTGGGGGACGACAAAAAAATCCGGCCGCGGTGTCCTCGTTTGAGGACACCTACCATACACGCTTTTAGTTTCCCGTAGTTTTCCCCTAAACAGAGGAGACGCTAGGAGGCTACCGAAATTTTGACTGAAGATTCAAGGACTTGGACAGAATTTGGACAAATTGAACTTGAACTTGCACTTGGATTTGTACTTGGACAAAATATAAAATGACATAAAATTCAAATGATTAATTTGAACTTGAATTTAAACTCAAATGATTTAAGCTTGAACTTGAATTTGGATTTGAATATGACATAGCAAATCATACTTGGGTTTGATTTGAGTAAAGCACAATGAACTTGGACTTGCAACAAATGACTTAAGTGAACTCAAACATAAAGATTGCTAGAACTTGAAACTTGTACTTTGGACATAAATTGAATGCAAGAGAATTTGAAATTTACTTGGACTTGAATTTGAACAAAAAGACTTTGAACAAGACTTGGACTCATTGAGGACTTGAACAAATGCAAAGAACTTGAGCTCAAAGTTGGAACGAACCGAATTTGAACAACATTTGGATGACAGGAGACTTGCACAGAAGAGGCTCATTTTGAGCCTGAACTTTATTTGAACATATGAAGGACTTGTGAACTTCAACTTGAGCTTGTTACTTGAATTTAAGCAAAGACTTGTATTTGAATTCAAATCCAAATAACAACAAATTGAAATTATCAATTTGACCATAAGAAGTATGGTTTAAGTAATTGTATGCAATTGAACATGCAAGATATGAAGGATGATATGGCATTAAAAAAATAAAATCATGACTTGCAAAATAATAATTTAATTACATGTGAGAATGTATAAGATTAGTGATGGAAAAGAGATTTACCAACACTAGTTCTTTGCAAATGAAGGTCCATGTATAATTTGATGGCAAGTTTTAACATGGAGCTTTTGAAAGATAATGATTAATTTATCTCAATTAGAATAAGAAAAAAATATTGAGAACTATAGCATCAAGCTCATCTTACATATTGTAAATCATTATTGAAGACAAAGAAATTGCAAGTGGGTCTATTTGCAAGAAAGCAAGGACTCATAATGCAATGATTTATCCACAAACAAATCATGTTGAAGGACCCTCGTGAATACAATTTATCTACAAGTGAAGGTTATTTGGAAAGTGCAATGACATGATTGCAATCAAAGCATAAATTTTCAATGAAATATCAATGGATCATCACATTGACTAGAATGCAAATATTATCAAACAAGCTTGTTAGACAAGATTTGAATCGTCTTCACGTGACAACGAAAGATTTATGAAATTGCGAACACAACGAGCTCACAAGCAACGCACAATAAGAGAATAAATGTGGTCTAATCATAGATAGATCATGAAGTGACTTATCAACGACTTGATTCGTCAAGTTATCTATGAATGTCAAAAGTCAAAATTCAAGAACCTATTGAAAGTTGATTGCAAGCAAAGATCAATGATACAAGTCCACCATGCTGACCACAAGCAAATATAGAAGAATTTTCACTCATATAGTAGTCCACTTATGAGTGATGACGATTAATGTGCAGTGGATGCTAAATCATCCATACAATTGATAGCCACTCAGTAGTAGTCAAATACATCAGCCTTCTACAAGTAATGATCAAAGATCTGTAATACATACGATCTCTCTACAAAGACAGATGTATGTTCCACATGCCAGTTATGGGTAGATGCAGAAAGATTTCAGTAAATGCAGTATCCTGAAGTCAACCTCAATCTGTGAATGAATATATCTACATGCAGCAGTAGTGGATGTGTTGTAATGACCAAAGACCACAACAAAATGCATGAAAAATACTATAAGTGCAAGCTTCTACGACCTAAAGAAGGAGATTCGTTGGTGCACTACATCTACCCGGATAAATCATACAAGTAATGCACGACAGTCTACCTGTACAAAGCAGCAAATAACTGATCCAAAAGCTGCTACTATACGCCATCGGATCTGCAACATTCGTACAAGCAGACATAAGACGTCCACAAACTTACGCCACGCCACCGGATCCACAACTTCTATGCAAGAGGATAAAAAGCGTCTATAAATACTTTCAAAATATCCCTGTACGTGCATTGTAGTTTGTATACACATAGGTACACAAAGGGGTATGTCAAATCAATGAAATTCTCAAATACCTGCATGGGCCCCGCGAGCGTGTTATTGGTACACACGTAACGTCTAGGGATGCTGCACGGGTTATTAAATTTGAACCCGATCCCTCTAATTAGGTAAAACGGAGTAGACAATGTTCAATTATAAAATGCCCCCAAACACCCGTAAGGGCCATGGTGAGCGTGTTATTGATACACACGTGACGTCTAGGGATGATGCGCGGGTCGATAAGTGAATTCAAATTTTAATACGATCCTCTTTTACGGATCTATAGGAGTCGACAGGGTTCGAACCATCAAACAAATATACGGTTGTAGCGACCGTTATATTTGTCTTAATACATTCATATTAGGCCGTCAAGGCCTATAACAATCAGAATTCACTAATAACGGCAAAAAAACTTGCGAGAAATCCGATCCTCAATCAATAGCTTGGTCGAGTCGACAAGGTTCAATCAACAAATGGAAATGACCCCAAACATCTCGATGATGGACATGTTGAATGTAAATCTCAACCGGAGGGGTCCATTCCAAATATTTTTAAATGATATCCCAAATTCCATAAAAATTCAAAAAAATATCAAAATATTTAAAATTGAAATCCAACTATCAACACTTAAAGTTAACTTCATCCACCCTCCGCAATTGTTGTCGGGGTGGACAAATTAAAATTTACTTTAGCTCACTTAGAGTCAAATGCCTAGTCGAAAATATCACTAGTATCCATTTTCAAACAATCTCATGCCAATAAGGACGTGGTACGTGTCCTCTAATCGGCGGTTTTGCCGCCAAATGACACTGCATGATAAACAGTTATGACCCGGGGCCCTCTGAACCGAGTGATTTTGCCACCAAATGGCACCACAGATACCGGTTATGGCCAGAGCCAATACGCTCCTTAGTGGTATCAAATCCTTGAGATATGAATCAATAGGATATGATCGATAGGGCACAAAGCCCTCTGTTTGCTAAGGTTGATTCAAATTTGTCCCCTTAGGCAAATATTCATCCCAGATCTACAAGGTCCCCTTGGACGTAGCAACCCATGCCTGCCGACAAGGATCCTTCTATCAGGTTGGGTCGACTACCTCCTCTGACTAAGTAGAACAGGGACCACGATGGCCCGGGATGACGGAACCATGGGATCTTGATCGGGTCCATCATCCATTCCCCCACCATCCGCTTTAAGTGAAAGATGGTGAAATTTCTTATTTTAAATATCAAACTCTTCAATTCCCAACCATTTTCCCAAACATCCAAATCTTCAAATTCCCAAATTTTCAAACCTCTAAACACTTCAAATCTCAATACCCTATGCTGCTACTATAGCCAGATAACACGTATCTGATTGAAGACTGGCCTTAATCGAAGTTCTCTCTCATGATTGAGAGGGGTAATTAACTATAGGGGCTTGCGCCTACAGGAAACCAGAACTTAGATCATAAAGTCCTCACAAAATGAGGGCCAAATCTCTAGGTAGTGTCTTATCTACAAACCCATCTGCCTTCCAAAATTTACCCCGGAACTTATTCCGTTAAAACTCCCTCGCCAAAAGCACAAGCAAGAACAGCGCGGCGGGGAGGCCGGGGCCGAATTTTTGGAGCCCACAGTTTCCTGCACTTCCGTAATTTCTGCTCTCACAGAAATTTCGGCTCTAACATTTGTTGTTGTACAGGAATTCCTTGTCTGAACCAAAATTCCTAGCCAACTCTGCTACAAAAATCAACCTTACCGAATCCCCCCAGTGCACTATGCCATATCTTCTTCAGAGCAGAGTAATATGCCGACTCTTCATATAGGAAAATCTGTACTGTTTCCGCTCTAGTGCTCCTCTCCATCTTCGCTTCACACGAAACAAAAATTCTCCTGCTAACCGCTGCTTGAAGGACCGTATGGAATAGTAGATTACGGTATTTCTCTGATATATGCTAATGCTTATCCTCTCCCATTCATCTGAACCATTGCATGCATTGTTTGCGAATGGTTGAGTGTAAGCAAATATTAATTAATATAATATTAGTGCTAGTGGAGTACGGGAATCTTATTAGAGGCCTAATTAACATAACTTATTTTTTTTAGATTAACAGTAGTATAAACATTAACCATAGTTTTTTAAAATTAACTGTAACTTTTAATTACTTAATTCTTTAACAATAACCTATTAATCAATAGAACAAGAATCTATTTGTTACCAATAATTAATTGCTAATCATAATTAGAATTTAATAAAAAATTGTAATCATACCTGAAATTTAGGTTATTACAAGGCCAATGATGATGATGACTATCCTCATGAATATAAGATGTCCTTGTTTTAAATACTTAGCGGTTTACCATCCTTCTGTATTGCTTAGTCAAATTTTGCTTTGATTCCATGTTTATTTATTTGTCTTTAATCTGAACCTTGCATGAACTGTATATTTCCATTAGTCTTAATTCACCCACTACACTTTGCTGCATTCAGTGGCTTCATAGCTATACATTTGCATCCAGCTGCGGCCAAAATATTTGATTTATTATTTTTAAGGTCTTATTTTGGCCGCATCTTTTCCTTCTACTCTACTTGCCACTATGCAAGGGGCTGCATTAGGTAGCATAAAAGCTCCACTATTACGTCCTTCTGCATTAGTTACTTACGTGTTCTATTTGTATGTCGTCTTTCTTTTCTGAACTTCAAATTTGTAGTTCTTCCCGGGAACATAGAAATAGTTAACCTTTATATTGGTTATCTTCACTATTATGCTTATTTTTAACTCTTACTGACTTTAAGCTGAAATCTTTAAAATCTTAAGTGCATGTACATGTCACCTCATTATTTGTCTCTTTTCTCTGTTGTTATTTATATGCACGATTGCCATTCTAGTTGGAGAATCTGATTTAGAGAATCTTATTATTTTAAGACTTGACAAATGCTGACATCTTCCTAGATTTCTTTTTTGGAGAACCTGATTTTATAAGTTGACTCATTATTCTTTTTTTATCCCATAAGTTAGGAATGCTAGGTTTTATTTTGTTTGCCTTTTGCTCTTAATCTCACATTGAATTTTGTACATGCTGATTCTTTGTGCAGCTAAAGGCTCTGGGAATTGATAATATCTTGGGCTTTGATTGGTTAGCTTCTCCTCCACCGGAGGCAATGATAAGAGCGCTTGAGGTCCTCTACTCTCTTGGGATTCTTGATGAAGACGCAAAACTCACAACACCAAGTGGATTTCAAGTTGCTGAGATACCACTAGTATGCATTTGGCATCATTCGATTTACCTATAATGCGAAATTTTATTAATGAAATTTTTCCTTACATGCCATCTATAAATTTGAAATGAATACTAAAGGTTTGTGCGGTTGAGAGTGGTATGGAGGTTAGAAATCTTAAAAACATCTTTGATGTCGGACTTGAATAAACTTAAACTAACCTCGATTTTGTGTTAATTATTTCTTGAAGTGAAGGTTTAGTTGGGTGGTCCTATTTCACTATTTCTGTTTATAAGGGTAACAACTAAATAGGTTTGATCTTGTTAAATTCAAAAAATTGGAGAGGGAAAAACTTAATTTTATTGCATAAACTTGGCCCTATTTATAGATTTATACAATATATCTTAATAAATGAATAAATAATTATAGAATAATGCATAATTGCTCTAATATAGTCCTTCCGAAATCAGCCACCTACATATAGAAGGAGATCGGTATGATCCAGGTGAGCCTCCCACGGATTCTCATCCTAGTCGCGGGATTAAAATGCCAAAGGATGGCTAGGATTTAATAGGTGAGCCTCCCACATATGCGAATCATAGCCATGGGATCAGAATGCCAAGGGACAACTGAGATTTAACACTCCCTCTCAAGTTGGGGAATACAGATCTGTCATTCATAGCTTGATAATCGGTCTTAGAAAAGGTAGCGTTATCGAGTCCGTTGGTAAGAAATTTGCAAGCTAATTTTTTGATGAGACATTGTCGATACATATAAGACCACTTTCTAATTTCTCATTTATGAAATGTCTGTCCACTTTAATGTGCTTTGTCCTATCAAGCTAAGCCATATTGTTAGCCATGCTACTTGTAGATTTGTTGTTGCAGTTTAACTTCATGAGTCCTTCCCACTTGATCCTTAGGTATTCTAGAATTATCTTGATCCATAGTAGCTCACATATTTATGAGGCTATAGCTTTTTATTCTGCTTCTGCACTAGACTTTGCCACCACATTTTATTTCTTGCTTTTCCATGTAACAAGGTTTTCTCTAAAAAGTGTGCAGTATTCTGTGGTAGATCATCTATATCTACTGGTAATCTTGTGTAATTTGCCAGTACATATTTTTGGGGTTATTCCACAGTCTCTTTTGAAGAGAATCCCTTTACCTGGGTTCCCCTTAAGGTAGTGTAGTATTCTGTCTATAGCTTGCATGTTAGTCTGCTTTAGATTTTGCATGAACTGAATAACCATGTTTATAACAAATACTATATCTAGGTTGGCGTGGGAAAGGTAGATCAATCTTCCCACAAGTCTCTGGTAATCTTTTTTATCTACATTTGTATCTTCTTATCTTTCCTTAGTTTGAGAATTGGTTCTACTAGTGTTGGTGCCGGTTTATAAGCTAGTTTACCTTGTTTCCTTAAGAAGATCATTAATATATTTTTGTTATGAAATAAATATTCCTTTGCTGAAGTGGGCCACTTCAATTCCAAGAAAATATTGTAATCTACTAAGTTCTTTGATCTCAATTTTCTTTACATGACATATTTATAGAATCACTTTATCCTTTTCATTATTCCCTATCAATATGATATCATCTACATAAACTAATAAAATTGTGATTTTCCCTGAGTCTCAGTGCTCAAAGAATAATGTATGGTCTCCTTGGCTCTATCGATAACCATTAAGTAGCATGAGTTTCGAGAATCTTCAAAAACAAGCTCTAGGTGACTGCTTTAGCCCATAGAGTCTTTTTTAACCTATACACTTTATTATATCAAGATTTCTCCTTGAATCTTGGTGGAATCTCCATAAATATTTTTCCTCCAAGTCCCCGTCTAGGAATGCATTCTTGACCTCCATGTTGACTAAATAATATATATATATATATATATATATATATATATATATATATATATATATATATATATATATATATATATATATATATATATATATACACACACGAAGAATTTGAAGTAAAGGAGAAGAACATAGTGAGAAACTAATAGTGGGAAAAAATTATCGACAAGTGCCGTCCTGGCCTCCCCGCGAGGGAAGGGGAGTCAAGAGGCTGTCGAAATCTCTCAAAAGATTGTAAAACTTTTTCTCTTGGAACATTTGGAGAGCGGTGATTAATTTGTTTAATTAATTGACATGAAATTAATTAATCTAATTAAATGAAAATCATAATTTAAAAATATAATTTAAATTTAATAAAATTTAACAATTCATTTAAATAAAATGTAATTTAAAAATCTAATTTAATTTAAAGTAAAATCTGATTTAACCAATTTAACATAAAATTCAAGATAACTAATTTTTAAAATTCATTCAATTTAATAATCAAACTTCACCAAATTAATTAATCACTTCAAAATAAAATTAAAATTCAAAATCCATTCAACTAATTTAAAGTCTCATTTAATTAATTAAATTTAAACAAATTAATCAATTTAAAAATTTTATTTCATTAATCAGCCAAATTAAACTTTATTAATTCAATAGATCAATTTACATTTAATTAAATATTAATTAAATTAAACAATTTTCATTTAATTAAATAATTTAAAATTTACTTCGTTGATAATAAATTTTAATTAATCATATTAATTATCTTAAAAAATTTAAAATCAATCAACCAACAACAACAACAACAACATCAAGCCTTTATCCCACTACGTGGGGTTGGCTATATGAATCCTTTTTCTCCATTGTGTCCTATTAAAGGTCAAATTCTCGTTTAAATCTAATAAAGAAAGGTCATTCCTAATATTTTCTAACCAAGTCTTTTTAGGTCTGCCTCTACCTTTCTTAGCAATCAACCAATTTAAAAATTTTCACCGACCAATCTACCAATCAAATGAAATAAAATAAAATACGTAAAATTAATAATGTTTATGCTAACAAAACTAAACAACTCAAGTCAAACTTACAACCAACACACAACATACAAACAACTCTCAACCCTCATCCCTCAACCAACACGCACAACTAGCTCAACTCACAACTCAAAATTGAACACACTAAACACAACCAACTCTGAAACACACTACTCTGCAAACCCTCGCAATCTCTCAAACTCTCCAATTAACACTCAAACTCAACACTTTTCAACTCAATAACTTATACCCAAACATCTGAAACAACAGCTCTCTAAACTCCCCAACACAACCAAAACTCCCTAACTCAATACTCCCACTCAAACAACTATCAAACTCTCATGTGTAAACTTCATAACAGCACGAGCTATTGCAACAAGAAAATAAAATTCATTAAACATTAAAATTAAATTAATATCAAATTAAATGCTAAAGCAGGAAAAAAAATGCTACACTAAGCTACAAATTAAAAATACGACATACTACTGGTAAAGTAACTACATGTACACAAGGTGGTACTGCTTCAAACCCAAGGTGGTACTAATCTTATCTTCCACTAGAGCTACTCCAACCTTTTCAAGTATATGCTCATTTCATATTCTATCTCTTAGAGTAAAGCCACTCATCCACCTGAGTATCCTCACTTAACTTAATATTATGCTTCTCTTTTAATGACCAACATTCTACACCATAAACTATTGTAGGTCTCACTACCATATTATATAATTTTCCTTTAAGTTTGAGAGGGAGCTTTCTATCACACAACAAGCCTGATGCATTCGTCCACTTCAACCATCTAACTTGAATTCTACTAATAATTTCACTATTTTTATGAACTATTGACATAAGTTATCTAAAATGTGTACTCTTATTTACGACTTGATCACCCAAAATCACAATCTCCCTACTAGATTTATTACTAAAATAATACTCTATATATTCAATTTTAGATCTACTAAAACGAAAACCTTTAGACTCTAAGGTTGACCTCTACAATTTAGATTTACCTTCAACTCCCTCTCTAGTCTTGTTAACAACAAGAATATCATCAGAAAAAAGCATACACCAGGGTATATCCTCTTGCAAATGTCTAGTGAGAACATCCATACTAAAGTGAAAAGATAAGGGCTTAAGATTGATCCTTGATGTAATCCAACTAAAATAGGAAAATATTTGGTCAGACCACCTTGTGTTTGAACACAAGTAATAGTTCTTGCATACATATCCTTAATGACTTTAATATAAGCATTGTTAACCCCTTTCTTATGTAGAACTCTTCATAGCAGTTCTCTTGGAACTTTATCGTATGCTTTCTCTAAATCAATAAAATTCATATGTAGATTCTCTTTATTCTCTCTATACTTCTCCATCAAACCTCTCAATAAATGAATAGCTTTCATAGTTAGGCTTTCCCATTATTAATCCAAACTAATTTTGAGAAACATTAGTGTCACACCGCAACCTATTCGTCATAACTCTCTCCCATAGTTTTAAGGTATGACACATTAACTTAATTTCTCTATAATTCGCACACTCTTGTGCATCCCATTTATTTTTAAAAATAGGAATCAACACACTCATTCTCCACTCATCTGACATTTTTTTAGTCTTCAAAATAATATTAAAAAGTTTAGTAAGCCAAGAAATTCATTCTATCTCCTAAGCATTTTCACACATCTATTGGAATATCATCAGGTCCAATAGCTTTTCCACGGCTCAATTTTCTAAAGCCTCTTTAAATTCAGTTTTACTAATACACCAATAAAAATAAAAAAATTTATTTTCATTTAAGATGAAATTTTCATAGAGAACACCCATTTGCAGACGACTGGTTTTTTCCCTACTAGTAGGTTGGTGATCTCCTATATATTGTTCTTTTTTCAGGGCCTGCAATTCATTTTTCATGGCACTTTTCCAATTTCATTTGATAAGACTTCCAAAATATCATTTGAAATATGAATTAGGCAGTACACCAAAAGATTATGGGTGTGAGGTTGTTATGGGTTTGAAATTTAGGGTAAAAAGAGGATAGAATATCCATTTGTAATTTTAGTCCCAAGGTTGTTGATAGTAATCGGTTTATGAGATATGTGGCGATCAGAAGAAATTCCCCTTAGTAAGATTTGGGTACATTTTGGGTGAAATTTTTATAAGGCATATTAGATAACTCATAAGACATTACTTATAAATCTTGCCTTCATTTTTTGAGGAGTTTATGATATTATTTGTAAGTTTCATTTTGTGACGAGTATATTTAAGACACACATGTCTAACACATGTATCCAATTTCTATTTAATATTTTTTTACTTGGACATATATTGGTGTCAGACGCGTATTTTGTCGGGTAGTGAGATAATTTATATATGAGGGATAGGCCCGAACAAGTAAAGACGAAATACGTGACAAGGTACACCCTAGGGACTATACAGAAGGTACATGACTTTCTCTTCTAAAAATTAAAAATTTGGATCCAACCTTAAATGAGAGAGTTGTAAGTGTGTAAAAGCTTATAGTCATCATATAACTTGTCTGAAGTATAAGAAAATAAACATGACAAAAAGAATGTGAAAAATTAAAAGAATACACAATAAATTTTACCGTCATATGCATTAATCATTTGTATAACTTATGATTCTTTAAGTGTTTCAAATATTATTTACAGTTTACAGTTTAATGCAGAGTATGGTTTCTTATTTCTTTTAGTGAGATTGTGTGTTTTGCTGAGATTTTAGCACATTAATAGTAATTGTACTGTAGTAAAAAAGTAGCTAACAGGGCCCTAGGCAAGTGGGTGTTCGTTTTTTGTACAAAAATTTTGGCTGTATATAGAATCTAGTGTAGGAAGTTGTACATTAAAGCTTACGATCTGGGAATTTTATTTGAAAGTTTAATAAGTTTTGTATTTTATTTGAGGTATTTTAACATGCTTCCAAGTTTGAAATATTAAGATAAAATATTGGAATTGAAAAAGAAGGTTTGTTGTGTTGGAATAATCCGAATGAATGATTTCCTACTCACTCGATTCTGATAGAAGTAATTCATGATGAGTGTTAGTAAGAGATATATCTATGTGGATTATTTATATCTGTTACACTCTAGATTGACTGAAAGGGGTGAAATGGGGTGTGACACTTCTGAATCAGCTGGATGGCTCCTGCTTGTATAGGGCATGGTTGTTACAGGATTTTGGTTTGGCTATATCCGATACAAGCCAATCGGTTTGCCTATTAATTTGTGTGATGAACCTAGGCTAGGGTACGAAATGTATCAACTAGAATTGGCTCGACAAGTACTTAAGCCTCCTCGAGCTTGAGCTTGAGCTCAATTAAAATATGAGCTTAAGTATGGGTTCGAACTTGAGCTCATGGCTCGACAAGCTAGACTCACTACTCGTTAGTGATTTGAGTTCGAGTTGGCTTGCAGGTCAGCTTTGCTCACTTACACCCCTAGTAGATGTCAATACGATCTATCACTTTTTGTTAATTATTTTCCCTTCTTGCTTCTTTTTCCTCCCCCCTCTGTGCTTACCTTCCAATTCAGCAAATCATTGCTGACAGGCTGAACAAACTTATGTTTTCCTTGAGTTTGGAATCTGCAATTGGCTGTCATTAGTATTATTATGTTTTGATATTTGTTTATTTTGCTCTTAAAGATGCTTATTTTGTGGGAGAATATATTCATTGCTAAGAGATTCATCTCATTCTATTTATTTTTATAAATTGCGAGTCATCTTAAGCTGTTTGCTATGTCATAACATTACTGAGAAATAGCTGTCTTCTAGGATCCCATGGTCTCCAAGATGATCATAGCAGCGGACACGCTTGGTTGTTCAGAGGAGATTCTTACTATTGCAGCAGTTCTTTCTGTTCAGGTATACCCTTTCCTCTACGAAATAGAAATTTTTATTTATGTTTTCTGGTGATTTGGATGTTGTGGACATGCCTTTTCTCTGATTGCTAAGCTGTTTCTTGGCAGTCTATCTGGGTTTCCGTTAGAGGAAAGCACAAAGGCCTTGATGAAGTGAAGTTGAGATTTGCTGCTGCTGAGGTTCTTCAAAACACAAATTTAGAAATGATTATTTTAATTGATGGGATTTATGTTGGTGTTTTAGTTTAATATTCATCAGTAGAGTGTTATATTGTAAATAGCCGGGATTTTATAAAGGTTACCATCCGAAGCATATGATTTTACTGATATAACATGTTCGTTATAACATGCTTGTTTTAATGATGAGGTGGTTGCTATCAAACAGTTTTGGGAAAATTTAGAAAATTACTTATAAAGTGCTTCGAAACCTTCATTGGCTTTCTTTCTATGCTTTTATTAAACTATTTGCAATCCCTTATTCTTTCTTTCTGTATTGTTTAGCTTAAGAAAAGGAAGAAATTGCTGGCTTCATAAGTATTCCAAAGTGAGTTTGCACGGTCAAATGTGCCGCCCAATATCTTTCCCAAGACAGCTCCTTTCTTCTTTCCATGCAACTGCTGAAACCCATCTTCAGTAATCCTTCTCCACGCCCAACATGTCACTAAGCCTGATGTACCCATTTTAGCGTGAGCCAACCAAGATATCTGTCAAAATCCAACCTTTCAAGAGCAAACCAATCCAACAGCTACAGTGCTCAATCCGTGGGATGCAGGACTCACACCACGGTTCTTTCCATATTCAAGCTGCCGATTTAGGAAGGATTATGTTAGAATTATTTTGTAATTTTTTGTTTTTATATTAAGGTATCTTGTATAGATCTATAAATAGAGGAGAAATCATGTAATAGAGTAATCTTTTCCCTTTCCAATTTTCTGAATTCAACATGATATTGAGCCACGATAAGTAGAATGGCCTTCATTGCGTATGAAGAATGACGGTTCTCCGTGCATACGCAAGCAAGCCGCGAGAGGCTCGCAGGCAAATTGATCGGTGGGAACGAGAGACAACCTAACCTTGCATAGTGCCAGACGCCTGAGCACCCAGACGATGCTGACGCCTTCTCCAGAGAACTTTAGTCGCGGTCGGCACGCATTCAATAGACGTAGCTGCCTGGCAGTCATCCAGAATCGGTTGCAAAGGCAGAACACGACAGAGTGCGAGACAAAGACGGATCCTGCTTGCAGCTCGAGCAGGAGGAAAGAGGACTTGTGCGTGCCCTAGCTGCTTGACCCAAGTTTTTTTTTTAAACAGTTGGCTCGGTCGGTTTTTCCCTAAACCGACTATTTGAGAAAGAAAAAAGAATGAAAGAAAAATTAAAATTAAAAATATCGGCCTTTATTGCTGTAACTAAAGATCAGAGGGATATATATATATATATATATATATATATATATATATATATATATATATATATATATATATATATATATATATATATATATATATATATATATATATATATATATATATATATATATATATATTTATTTATTATTTTCGGGAAGCCTTCATTGCTACCCAAGATCGTACAGATAGTCTTCATAACTATCATTTCACACCATAATGTTAGAAATTAATTCTCCCCAGAGCATCGACCAATTTGAAGATCCTATGGTGCACCAAGGACGAGGTGACCTCCAAAGCATGCAACCTTCCTATCGACTAAATGAGAAGAATTATTTAAAGTGGTCTCAATTTGTGAAAATCTATTTAAAAGGAAAAGGAAAAATACATCACCTCATTGGAGGACCAAAAGGAGGAGATTCTAATTTTGGGGCATTGGATGAAGCAAACTCCATGGTTATGTCATGGTTGTGGAATTCCATGACTCAAGAAATTAACGATACATTTATATTCCTTTTCATTGCCATATGGGATGCTGCTAGACAGACCTTCTCCAAAGTTCATGATGTGGCTCAAATCTTTGAAACTAATGTTAAAGTTGGAAGCACAAAGAAAGGGAGTCAGATCGTGACGGAGTATGCCACCCTTTTATAAACTGTAGGAAAGAACTTGATCACTACATATGCATAGAAATCAGATGCCCGGAAGATGCTATGATCTTAAAGAACTTTGTTTTAAAAGATAGTTTATATTTTCTTGGAGGACTAAATGCAGAATTTGATCAGGTTAGAGTCCGGATCCTCGGCAAAGAGGAGACGCCACCACTTAATGAAACCATTTCTCTCATCCGCGTGGAAGAAAGCCGACGAGGAGTGATGTTAGAACCAAAGGTCGTTGAAAGTTCAACAGTTGTGATGAAAAAAAGAATCATCATGGAAGGAGAAAGGTAAAGATTCTTCCAAATTCAAAGACAATGACACACTTTGGTATAGTTATTTCAAGAAATCAAGACACGCAAAGGAAATGTTCTGGAAAATACATGGAAAACCCCCAGTAAGAAGTGAAATCAAAGAAGTGAAACAAGAAGCACGTTGCATGCAACAACACTACAAGTCAGCCCAACCCAGAAGCATGGTCCAGACTTGGAGAATTTAATAAAGAAGATATTGATAAACTGAAACGGCTCCTGGTATCACTTTAAAAATCAAATGCATCTTCTTCACTTGCACTCTCAGGTAAGTTTCTAATTTATATTAGTTTAAGTGCATCTAGAAATCATTTAAAAGAAATATAGATTAATGATTCAGGAGCCACATATCACATGACACACTGACCTACCCACTTCATCAACTATACTCCTCGTCCAAACAATAAGAAAATCATCACTGCTGATGGTTCTATTACCACGGTAACAGGCCAATGAGACGTAACATTATCTCCCTCACTCACCCTGAAAAATTTGTTTCACGTATCCCAATTATCTACAAACCTAATATCAATACAGAAAAGATTCGAGAGTCTCCTTAGATGGTTTGGTCATGTGAAATGGTGGACTTTCAATGACCCTGTTAGGAGAGTATTATATTTGGCCTATGTTAAGAAAGGTAGAGGTAGACCTAAATGGACTTGGTTAGAAATTATTAGAAATTACCTTTATTTATTAGATTTAAATGAAAATTTGACTCCTAACAAGACACAATGGAGTAAAAGGATTCATGTAGCCGACCCCACAAAGTGGGATAAAGGCTTGATGTTGTTGTTGTAGTTCATGACAATAAATAAATAAATTATTTTTGGTTTAGTTTGATTTTTGAGATGTTGATTTTTATGCACTTGAACTTATTGATCCATTTGCTTCACTTAATTAATAAGCGATTTTTATTTTGCTTGTTATATATTTTTTCCATTAAGTTCTTATTGATTTGGCTCACACCAACACTAATTTAAATTAGAAATGCTAGCATTAATCAAATTACTTTATTTATCATCAAAATTATTGGGTTAACAAAAATGTGAAATTTATCTGGTAAACCTATAAAATCCAAGTCCAATAAATGCCCAAGACCAAATTCTAACTTACCAAAATCTTGAATTTGCTTAAATTTCCAAAATTCACAGCCCTTATTTTTCACCAAAATTGTGAAAATAGAGGAAACCAATCTTGTGTGTTGAGTTTAATAATGCCACCCAAAGACATGGAAATACTAAACTTTTAGCTTGATTGTTCAAAAAATTCTACTCCTAGCTCGTCTAAGATGCAGTGAAACTACCACTATGGGATGAGGTTATACTACTGTTGACACCTTTTTCGTGCCGACCTGACTTAGATTGAGTCGAATCGGGTCGATTGAGTTCGATCAACTCAATCGAACCTCGTTGAACACAAATTGACTTAAAATGGGAACTAAATTGAGTTAATTAAACTCAATTAAACCCAAACTGACTCAAATACATCCAAATCAAACTTGATTCGAGCTTAATTCAAGCCCAATTGGTTCATGTTGAACTCAATTGACTTTTCAAATCAAGAAATTGAAATCAACGACTCCAATTGCCTTGAAATTTGCTCCTTGTGCCGTTGTGGTCTTGTCATGTCTTGTAGTAGGCAATTAAGCAGGATTTTATGAAATCGAGTTTTCTGCTTTAGATTTTTTTTGTTTAATGTGTGCGTCCAACCGAGCTAGAGAGGAAGAGAGATCAGACCCTACGTGCATGCTTCTTGTGTGCCCAAGCCAACCGAGATAGTGGGGAAGTAGAGTTGAGCACAACATCTTTCTGCATGTTCTTTGCGTCCATGTGTCTAGCTAGAGCAAGTAAGAGAGGAGAGCATCCTCCTATTTTCTTCTCTATAGAAGTCTTTGTTCATACGTCTGGAGGAGTTGTCCAGCCAAGAGAGGGAACGGAGGCTTTGCGTGCTCCTAATCTAGGTTGATTGAATAGGTGTACACTCACTTTGGAGCTTCTTCTTGCGTGTCTAGGGCCAAATCGAGCAAGGAACAAGCGGTTGGGGAGCTGTTGTGTATGCGATCTAGCCAAACCGAGTAGACCTAGAGTTGTTGTGTGTGCTTCATGCATGCGCTTGAGAGGGACGGGAGCTTCTTCCTCCTGCAATTGTTGCTGGACTATGATTTGAGCCCTAAAAGACTAAAAGGAAGTAGGGCTGCTAAATTCCCTCTTTCCTACAGTGATATGAGGAGTTCAAGAGGTTCTTCCTCCCTACGTACTAACTCCAGTAAACTCGTGATGGCAAAGGCAGCTCTTAGAGAAATTTGGACTACAACCAATTTCATTTCAGTTGCCTTTGCCTCTTCAAGAACTTCTTCCTCTCATTCCATTGGGTTTGTATGATGCCTACCAAACCCTCAGGGCCTTATAGAAATGTAATTTTTTCTCTTCAAAAACCCATATGTGCTTTGTCCACACCACACTCATGAAAATTTGGTGATTTTCTATGGGTTGCTCTCATGTGAGAGCCTCTAGGGGATGATGACGTGCGTCGGGTCGTTGTGCTTGTGTTCAATGACCCCGAAATGCATGAATTAGCATTCATAGTGTGTTCACCTTCACCTACAAGCAAACCTTAGGCTAGGCATCGCC
This sequence comes from Dendrobium officinale, assembly GCA_019514585.1. Lineage (NCBI taxonomy): Eukaryota > Viridiplantae > Streptophyta > Magnoliopsida > Asparagales > Orchidaceae > Dendrobium > Dendrobium officinale. Next base: position 23,898,899 of record CM033682.1, on the reverse strand, counting down.
ATTTAAACAACTTGAGTGACGACACGTAGGTTTCACATTATGTTGCATGCATAGCTTTCCTAGAAAATCATAAGTTATAACAAAATTAACTTAATGATATAGGATACTTGCGTTGTTTAGCATTTATTATTTTTCCTAAATTTATTGAATGTTAAAGAATGAGTTTCAAATTAGAAAGCTTATAAGCAATTGGTGGGTATTTCATGATCCCTCATGTTCCTGTTTCAAATCCCATGATAAGTAAGTTGATTGAAATCACCTTTGATATTTCTCCAAATTTAGATGATTAAAATAAGAGGCGAATAACTCCAATTCAAATGATTACACACTTGATCAAATTGGTTGCATGGTTAGATTGCATCACTTAAACTTTAGAAGAATGCATGCTGTAGGTTTTTTGCTAAGATTGTTGTTTACCTAAATTTTGTAAATTCATAAACATGATCATTTGATTTTTAAGTGCTCTTGAAGCAAGGGTGGAGTATTCTATATCCTTCAAAAGGTCTATAGACTACACCCCCACCATACATTGAAATTATTTAAACGTGTTTATACAATTTGTAAATTGAATGGTTGAAGATAATAAAAAGTAGCTTAAGCATTTGATAAACTCCTAAAATGATGAACCACTTAATACATACTCTTGATTTCATTTAGATCATGCCAAAATTGATCTTTAAAATTTATTTAGAGACATCTAAATATTCACCCCTATTTAAAATGAGTTTAAATCACTTAAGAAAATCTGAGCTCTCTTTCAAATGCCTTCTCCCTCATACATGATATCTTGGAGCCTCCCCAAGGCTTCAAATAAAAGAGGAAACCACTTGTAGTGTGACATACTATTTAAGTTAGCATACACTTAGATGCATAACCCCTAAGCATTTTAGGATTAAGAAATTTTCTTTTATGTGCATGTGAATATGTGATTGTTGTGTTTGGTGTGGTGATCATTAGATTGTTTGTATTATGGATACTTGCCCTTAAATGGTCAAGATAAAGGTATATATGTTTTTTTTTGCATGTGGACATGCCCAAGAGGGGGTAAAAAAATCATGATTATTTAATCTTTTTTTAGGTGCTGCTTAAAAAATCTAAGGAGGCATAAATAATAGGATATAAATTGGGCTTGACACTTTAACTGTTAGGCAAATCATAACAAATCTATGATTTTTCTTTCATACAAAATTGCTTCCTGATATCTTTTGTTTTGCAGGTTTTAGTTTTTTTTTTTTTTTCCATTTTAAATGTAGTTAATAGACTTAGGAAGTTGTTGGGATCTGTGGGATATAATTATAAGAGTAGTTAACTAGAAGAATGAACCTCCTAGGTGAAGCCATAGATGCACCAAAAGATCAAGCTCGAAGACCCACAAGTCAAGTTTGTAATTATTATTAGGTTGTATAAGGCAGACAACCTAACTATCCTTTTTATAGCATTTCCTAAATTGTAATGATTTGGACATTACTATTATTATTTGTGGTTGATTCATATTTATACATGTGATAGATTGTTTATTGATTGCGCAGATATGTATATTTTTTATGTTTCTTCACTTGTTTTGAGGAGTGGCTTGGACTTGTTATACGGTGAGCTCTTAGGACAAAATTAATTTTTTAATTAATTAACATCAAAGTAATTTAAAATCAATCATCGGATAACTAATTTTTCAAATTAAAAAAAAAAATGCATGGAGAGCCAAATTTTCAAAACAAAATGATCATGCATGACCAATATGTCTCATGTAGAAAGCCCTTACATTAAGGATTAGATAAAAATAAATCTGAATTCAGTGAGTCTGCATTTGTATATCCACATGATCAAACATCTTGGATCAAAAGTGAAATTGTAAGCCTATCCTCTAAATCAAAACAACCTTATATATCCTTCATATACATTGAGACCAGATTTCATAGTTTTAAAATCATTTAGGTGGGTTAACTGGCGGCCCTTTCTAGGCAGGAATTATAAGTCCAGAGGTCGGACTAACTTAGCTTCAAGTGAGGTGTAGATTTGTAAGTCCTGTACATTCCGTTTGACATAAGTTCGACATACTTCGCTTCAATAGTCCTCATCTTAGATCTACAATATGAGGCTTATGTCAATTTCACTCACCTTATATGCCCTCACATTTCAGATGTTTTCTTTTAATTATGTTGTTGGAATATAAGCCCAATTTTCTAAATCAAATTGATCAACTCAAATAAAAATCTAGTTTTAAAATGTAGAATATAGTTTGAGTACCTCTGAGTTTCTCAGTATTAAATTCTCTTGCATTTTCCTTCATTTGGTTCCAATTCTTAAAAAATTGTTTTAAAATTGATCACATCTCCCTTGAAATTCTTGAAGACTAAATTTTTGAACAAGAATTTCTCAAACTCAAAAATAAAAATATTAGCCAATATTTTAATGACTATAAAGAAACTACTAATTTAATCAAAAATATTCTCAAGTAATAAATGCTTGAAATATAATTAATCATAAGGGTTTGCTCCTATGGGGCATCCTTACCATAGAATAAAATAAATCATATTCAAATAAATATTAAATAGGAGAAAATCTATGTTAAAATATAAAATTGTGAACTTTATTATTAAGCTATAGTAAAATAATATTTTTATTTTCTGGGTAATTTATTATTTTTTGTCGTATTTGGTCACAAAATATCTCAGTCCATTAAGGATGATACTAAAATTTCACCAACAACTACCACCCCTAGTCAGATCCTTTGTCTACTCCTAAGACAAGCCTGGCATGGTTAGCCATCCTAGTCAGATCCCTCATTTTTTCCTTTGATGAGATTGATACACCCAAATCCCCTTGGCATGTAAATTCCCCCTCAACATATTGATGCCCTTGCAATATGTTAATGCCCCACTTCTAAAAAATATATATATTTATTTAAAGGATAAAGCATATCAACCCCTTTGAAATGAGATTAATATACAGTTCTACGGCCAAATAAAACCAACATGTCATTTGCTTAAATTAGGACCTAAAGTCCAATTACCTAGTTGAGTTGTCAAGGATCAGGACCCGTTCAATTTAGTCACAGTTAATAACCTTTTGTTATGAATTATTTTTTTTCTCCTTATTTTGCCCAAGTCAGTAGCTGTAATTATTTCTCTTTTGAGAAATACTGCTGATACATCCTCTCGTAAATTGCAGGGTGATCATGTAACTCATTTGAATGTGTATAAAGGATTTCTCCAGTCTGGAAAGTCTTCACAATGGTGTTACAAAAACTACATAAACTACCATGCCATGGTGTGTATTCATTTTCTATGGGTTTCAGAAACATAGTCACACATTTTAACTATGAACAGCTTACTAAAACATATAAGATATAAGACATCTATGGAGTTCTTTCTAATGTTTGAGAGCCAATTGTGCAGAAAAAGGTTGTTGATACAAGGGAACAACTTTGCAGGCTAGTCAGGCGGCTTGGCATAGTTCTGAAATCTTGCCAAGGGGATACACAGGCATTGTTATCTTTTTTCTTGTTTTTTTTTATATGATTATGTCATCATGATGGTTGATTTGTCGGAGGCAAATCTCTTTTGATCTAATACTGATGAAAATGCTTTGTTTCTGTTGAAGATAGTTTCATTTGATTTGGTCACTCAATTTACTTGGTGATAGACGTTTTTGGATCTTTTCTGGGGTAATTGATATCCTAGCTGAAAGGCTACGGAATTTGTTTTTTAAGCTTTGGTTAAGAATTGAACTGACTTCAGTTGATGTGTTTTTATCGATCTTAATTTCATGCTCCAAATTAACTTGGAATTTGTTATTAGAATTGGAATAGCCTCTGCAACAAACATGAGTCCCTTCATGATGAGATTTATCATATTGTTATTTATTTGGAGTCAACAATTTTCACATTTCTGCGTGCCTTTTTATGTTCAATTATACAGTTCAAAAAGATGTTTAATTATTTACATTATTGTAATTCTTTGTTGGTCTAATCTTGTCTTGCAGACAATAAGAAAAGCCATTCTTGCTGGTTTTTTCTCTCATGCCAGTCAGTTGGAAGTAAGTACTTTTTGTTTGCATCTGGCGTCTAAAATTTTTGTCACCTGTTTTTCCTAAGCGGTATTCCGTTGGCCGTTCAACAAGGTTAACCTTTCAAATAATTTTTCTATTAGCGGAATATGAACCTATGCTGTCTAGTTCTTGATCTTTTTCTTTAAATTCCCGCTCTTATTTAATTTTTCTCTGTAGTTAACTGTTCAAACTTTTATTATTTGTTAACTTGGTTGATTTAGTTGAACTTTTGGACTGAGGTTTAGATTCTCTCTTTTACATACTTTCTTTCACTTTAGTCTACTGGTATGAAACTATAATGTGCCAATCTTATTTTAGCTGAATTTTTTACTGGATGCTTGATTCCATATATTCGAGAGAAATCCTAGTTCTTAGAATTATTGATATTTAAATATTCTTAGTTCTTAGCTATTTGGTCTATTTTGTATTTTGCAGGAATACAGTCAAAATGGCATGTACAAAACAGTCAGAAATTCCCAAGAAGTGTATATCCATCCATCATCTGTACTATTTAGGTTCGTAAAGGCAACTGCTTATAGCTGTTCATTTGCCAACATCTCATCTAATAAATATTGATTACTTCCTGGTCATGCTTCACAGTTTTTTCTTGTTTTGAAATATTCAAATGAAATTTCTCCATTCTACCATACTGTTAATCATTCGTATTTTTTTGGAAGCATGTTTAGTGAATCCTAGCAATATTTGAATGCTAAAATAAGGTGGCGGTTGAGGCCTCATGTAACCCAATTATCTAGATGGATTTCTGACAAGATGGATTCCTGAGCTAATATAAATCCTTGCTTTATTATATGCGGCATACATCTGGTGCCAACTTTAACATACCTATATAATTCCATTGTACATGACAGTCCGATACATCAAACAAAGTGGATTGTCATAGAGGAAAAACTTATCCTTTACTAGGGTGAGGACCTCTGGTCTTGAAATTCTCTTTGCATTGTTAACATCCTTCCATTTCAGGGTTTGCTGAGAAGTTTATATATGTATGCAGCTTTATCTGTTTATATGCAAAATAGCTATTTTCAAGTCATTATAGTTTTATTTATTTATTTATTTTGATAAAAAAGATATAGTTTATTTCATGTTGGAAGATTTATATTTCAAAAGCTAATGAGTAGCCTAACTGAAAGTATGTTAAATTTCATTGAATGATTCATCATGTATATATTCCTGCATTATCATCAGATGCTTCACATAAAAATGTTAGTCCCAGCACTTCCCAGTCGATATTACACCCTCAGCAAATTAAAGCACCATGACTGATATCCTCACAAATTTTGTGTTATTGACAGAGTTAATCCTAAGTGGGTGGTCTACCATTCTCTAGTTTCCACTGACAAGCATTATATGCATAATGTCATTGCCATTGATCCATCTTGGCTCATTGAAGCTGCACCACATTTCTACCAACTAAAGAAACCAAATCCAGCAATCTTCTGAAAGAAATATGAGCTGGGGATTTTTCATTCATCTGAGATCACCTGGTTTCTCCTTTATTATGGTCTATGAACTCTGCAAGGGAGACTGAATTGCCATGAGTTGTAACTTCTTCAGAAGTTCTATGCTAAGAAGCTACTAATCTCAGCCATTACTTGGATGTTATCAAGAGGTTTTCCTGGAGCTCATATTGTGATTATGGAGAGTTTACAAAGATGGAGTAGCAAAGTCGGTCTTCCTCTTGCTAAAAAGCTACTCAACTCGAACGGTGAAGTTGATGCAAAATATTATTAGTTTAAGAGGATCCACAAACTTGCAAATTATTGTACAAAAATTCTATGAATATGCACTCGTATAGTTACTTCTTCTGCTAAAAATTGAGTGCATTTGTTTATTAGCTTTGGATCTATTTAAAACGATTTAAAACTTTTGAAGTGTATATTGAAATGATAGGTAATGTACTCAACCCAAGTTTATTCATGACATGGTTTTCCTGATATACTTGCTGCTTCGTGCTTGAGGTATACCTATCTAAAACATCAAGCTATTGGAATTCCGTTAAATTGTATATTTTCTTGATAGCCAAAGAGTGATTGAACTTTGGTTACTCAGAGCATTTAAGATATATTGAGCCCATCTCTGTTTCATGGTAAGGAAAAAAAGGAAATCTAGTCCTGTTGAGAACAAAGGGTTGCTAGTATGATTATACTGTCTGACGTTCAGGTGAGGAAATTTTTTTCATTGTTGTTAGAAATCTGGTCTGTGGCTTAAAAGGAATGACATAATTCATGACTTTTCCCTCCTCTCTTGCTCTTATGTTTAGAAGGATTAAGTTTCACTTAGTCCAAAAATTTAAAAGGTGCGGTCCGGATGCGGCTGATTTACTGCTTATCGATTAATTTAATGATATTTAGGCTTCGTTTGGGACTGTTTTTTTATTGCTTCATAAAACAATTTTTTTAGTAAAAAATTAAAACTTATATTAAAAAGCTGCTTTAAGAAGCGAAATAAAAGTTATCCCAAACAAAGCGGTACTCTTTTTAGCATGAGTTTCTGTGATATGGATTTACTGGTTTTCATGTATTATCTTCTCTGAATGAGACCTTATTATCACATTAGAGGAGATTTTCTATGTATCCCGTCTTATGACTGCGTTTGGGCTGCTTAAACAGTATGTTTTTTTCTAGCATTCTGCTTCTTGATTTTCAGCTCATTCTCTAATTCTCCCCTTCTTAGATGGTTCTTTTTGGTCGAAACCTCCGGTTGGAGGTGTTGGAGTTCTTCTATCTTCTTTTTATGTTTAGCTTTCGATTCTTCAAGTTGTATTTGTATTACATGAGCTACATATCAGATGTTTGTATTTTAATATTTAAATTATATATATATATATATATATATATATATATATATATATATATATATATATATATATATATATATATATATTTATACACCCCTTTCCTGTTTTTTTGGAGTCCCTTTGTAATTGAAATTGTTGCCTTTTTGTGATTGTAGGTTAAGCTTTGGCTCTTAGTATTCATTGAAAAAAAAATCCCGACATAAATACATAATGATTGAACATTTGGGGTTGCACTATTGAGTAGCAAGTGTTGGAATTGTCTTGACTTCTTGTGATTGTGAGGGTCTATTTGGTTTGATGGAATTGTTAGAGAATAAAAAAATAAAATACTAGTCAAATTGAAAAAAAGAATGATTAAGAAATTAAGTTTAAATTGATTTCTTACCCCATTTATTTAGTTCAAGAAAAGCTAACCAATTTTTCTTTCTTATTTGATTGATAAGAAATTATGTTTCATAGGTTAATGCCATTATGTTTCATAAATTGATTTCTTACCCCATTGGTTCATGAAGTGAATTATGTTAATGCCTATGAAACATTACAAAGAAAGTATATTTTGTGCTTGACTCGATTGTTTGTGTTAAAAATGATGTAGGATATGACACCATGTAATAGTAATTTGAATGTTGCTCTTTTATGAAATAGGCTATCAATGTATCTTGAATGTCGGACTTGCCAAAAAAAGGGTTATTTTTATCGTCAAATAGCATCATGATAAGAAACTGGATAACAATAGGCATTATGTTGTGTAAAAGTTTACCAACATTGCCTGCATGCGAAAAAGATTACACCGACGTGTTCAAAACGTTAAAATTTATTGAGAAAGGACACCTATATTATGTGGTTTATTGCACAAAGAACATAAAATTTAGCTAAGGGGGGCGATGACACAAATCAAGACAATTGATGAGAAATTGTGCGAGAATAGGAATACATCCTTTTTAATTGATTACTATTATTATTACTTTTAAAATTTGCAAATAATTAATATAAAATTAAAATAAATAAATAAAATCTTTCCCAGATCCAAATATTCACATCTATTCACGTTACATTCCCAAATTTTCTACAGCCACCTCAAATGTTAAGCATTACCTCTATCACATCCCCACAGAAAAATAGAGGGAACCTTCTCTCGTTGAATTCAAGCCATGCCCCATCCATATTTGTGTTTAATTTTATTTTTTGAAAATTTACAAACTCTCTCTCAAATACAAAATTCATACTAATTTTATATGATATTGTTTTAGTGGATTGCTTTGCCTATAGGGCAAGCTAGGTCGAAGTTTCACATTTTATGTTGATCCTCCTACTCACGTGGATTAGAATCAGTAAGGCTTGAACCCATAAGGAATGCCCACACAATATAGTTCAAAGAAGTAACAAGATATTTTATTTTACATTAGTAGTAGGCTATCAATAGCACTTGCAAAGAAAATTCATTTAAAAAATGCAAACTCTGGAAATCACCTTGCTTATGTGGGAGCTCATAATATTATTGAGTTGACACAATTGACAAAGTTCAACTAACAAAATGAATTAACACCTTTCAAAATGCCCCTAAGGCAACTTATGGTCATTGATAAGGATCTTTAGGCTAAGTTGGGTCGACTACTTTCTTTGGCTTAGTAGAATAGGAATCAAACTAAAATGGCATGATAGAATCCTTGGATCTTAATTAGGATCATCATCAACCACCCCTATTATCTACATTAAGTTAAAGGTAATAAATTTCTAATTCTAAATCATGATACAATTATTATATGTGGAGTAATAAGCTTTTAATGACTATTATTAATCAAAAGTTTTCTTTTATTACTTGGAAGGTTAATTAATCATAGGGGCATACACTTATGTGCAATGTGCGTGATCTAATGAAGTTATTAGTACTAAAAATTTAACCTAGAAGCGAATCTTTATGTTTGAAAGTATATCTCAAACTAAGGCCCCAACTATGAAGAGGAAAATTACCAGACATAGAACCTTTATGCTTCATATTAATAATTTTATTAGTGCTAGAGTCTTTCAAAACTAAAAGGTATGATGATGAAGCTTCATCATTTGGAGAAAAACTATTAAGAAGTTACATGAAGAGGCATAATACTAAGTTAAAAGCTCAATAAGTATTGCAAGTGCAGCCTACAACACCATAGAGTTTAAACTCAGAAGTTATTATTCTTACCCAAAATTAATTTTAAATTTTTAAAAAGGTTAAAGAGAAATAAATTTATTAGGAACTTGAAATAGGCTTTTTGGATTCAATAACACTAAGCCCCCAACCCATAGAAGAAGAAACTTGAGACTCTATTTGTTAGAATGTCAGCCCTTAAAATTAATAAGGAGAAGGGTCTCATGAAAGAGAGATATCAAAGCCCAGTTGTTATAGTGGTTACAAAGTCTTTACTAGCAAGCTATCATTCATTGTGATGACAGGGGAAAAAGAACGAGGCAAGATCTATAAGAAGAGCATGGGGGTTTGACACCTGGAAAACATATCCAAGAGTATACTGTCGAAATTTATTGGTAAAAGGAATAGTAGGTATGCAGGCCAAAATCTTTAGAAGATAAGTTTATTACTAAAAAGATAGAAGTGACATTTGGTGCATACTCCCATATATCTAGCACTAAAAAAATTCATTAATAATGGGTGCCCAAGAAGAAAGTGTATGTTATTAACTTCTTATGATTATTGACGCCTTAGAGAAATCCTCCAAGGAGATGCAATGAGAAAATTAGGTCTTTCATAGCTTCAAAACAAGTGAAGAAGGTGAGAAAATATTATATGTACCCTTCTGAGAATGACTAAGTGTCACCTAAAAGTTTAATAAATGTTGAATTTTAATACTTTTTAGGAAAGTGATAACCCAAAACAACACTTAGAATAGTTCAAGACATCTTATGGTAAAACGAACCATAATGAATCACTTCTCTTTCATCAGTTCATTAACAATTTGACCTCAACCTCTTTTGTGGGATATGCTAAACTTTTAAATGACTCAATTAAAACCTTTACTAAGATGAAAATCATGTTTATAAAAAGATTCACTGGTGCCATATAGAAAATAGCCATTATCAATCTTGTCCTAGTGATACGAATAAGGGATAAGTTGGAGACCCAATATATTACTCGCTGACATAATATGATGGTGTCTTATTTATGCATGAACTATAAATAACAAATGGAGGAAGAATTACATTTCAATTGTTGATGGGGAATATTGATGATAAGATGGCGCCTTATCTATGCATGGCCTCTATCACAATGTTTCATGAGCTACTTGATAATGTGGAGAAATATGAGAATTTGAATCTTTCAAAGCCTGATAGTCGTCATCACAAGTTCAAAAGAAGCAAATCTTTAGATAAAAAAGAGGTGAAGTGCACACTGCTTCCTTTAGCACTAATAAAGAAAAAAGGGTGCACTACAATGTTGACAAAGTATAATAGATTATTTTTAATAAAAGTAAGAAAAGTAGCCTTTCAATCCTAACCCTTAACCAAAACTTGTGGTACTTCAAGGAGCTAATAAAACCAAAACTTTTTTTGGTGATAGAAAAAATCTCTTTGTGAAATAATGATTTTTTTAATCCTATTTTCATACTTGAAACCAATTTATGATACTATTTTTGTTTTGAAATTTCTATATTTTCTCTATCTCATTTGGTCACAAAAAAAATACTTTTTAAGTTGTTCTAAAATTTCTTGCTAGATGATGATACTTGAGTTAATGCAGTCGAGTAATGGTGGCTGAGTGACATGGTCAAGCGAAGATAGTTGAGTGAAAGTGGTTTTGTGATGATAATTTATCAAAGGTGTCATGATAATGACAGCTAAGTTACATGGTAAGGAGATGCTAATTTTTTGAAATGTGCGGGATGAAAGTCCATTTTTTTTTTTTTAGAGTGATATTTTGATAAGTTTTGTTATAGTATAAAAATTCTCCATTGGATAGTTGCATTAATTACCTCATTTATATAGTTGGGAAGCTAGCTTATAGGTTTTAGTTGCCTAAACACACGAATGATATTCATAAAATATTCCTAAATTCATGAGCAGAAGCACCTTTTTTGACCCAATTTGGTAGGTGGAATTTCTGCATTCGTGTCTTCTACTTATGTTTGTGAGTATTCTAGGTGTTCAAGTGTGTTTAAATCTATTTTGAAGCGGGTCCTGTGAATCAGTGTGTATGTGCATGAAAATCCTTTTTTCTTTTGGATCGCTACAATCCTGGGTTGGCAAAGCTGCGACATGGAGCTCTATAGCTAGCTACCTCTCATTTTGTTCTAGGATTTGGAAAATGAATTAATGTCGCAGCTTTAGGGCCAGGCTCTACAATGCTGTAGGGTCGAGCACTATGACGCTAGATTAATTTTTATAAAAATATTTAAAAATATTTTCAAACATATTTTCTAAAAGCCTAAATTCCTTTTTTTTAAGATTGCAAATTCTATTATAATAGAAAGCTAATACAAATATCTGGGAAAAGAGATAACTACCACACTCCTTTAGCAAATAAAATAAAGAAGAAGGAATGCAATCTAAGGAAAAACTATCAAAAACAAAATTATTACTTAAGGGTAAAGTGGCACAATAATCAGCCACTTAATTACACTTTCTAGAAGTATGATGAAAAACAACATTAATGAAATCATTTAGGAAGACAACCTCCTTATTCCAAACTCCAACTTGCTACAATTTAGCCTTCTTCATTGAATCATGAACCCACTTGATCACATTAGAATTGTCTCCTTCAATAATTACCCCCTGTATTGAAGCATCCAACTTTGGATATGTTCTCTAATCAAGAGAAACACCTCAATCTCTAGATAAGCTACATCCCAATGTTTCAAATATTTACCAAATGTCCAAAGGAACTGTCCCTTGTGATCTCTAATAACACCTCCAATACCCGCTATATATGATTTTATAAGAGATGCATCCATATTGATTTTGATCCAATCTAGGGGTGGAGGATGCCAAACATCTACAGGCTCCATATGAAGATTAGCATATTGTCTTCTAGCATCAATGACTTAGATAGCTGCATAATGGATGTTAAAATATTTGATGCCATAAAATTAATAGACGATTAAGCCAATCCTAGCTTTATTTGATTCAATATTTTCTAAGAATAAAAAACAACTATACAATATAATTTAACTATGTTCAAATTAAATGTAGAAATCCTTTTCAACTCATTTAAGCATTCCATAAATGATTTTAAGATTGGAACATGGAAACCCCGTTCACAAAGCTTTTTAAAAATCTTAAGTAAGTATTTGCACCAAACAACTATATGCACTTGATTCTCCACCACATGAAACCCTCTAGCACAACAACTTGTTTGCAATAGATTCCTATAATCAAGAAAATAATTATAAGGAAGAGCATCCTTACATAATCTCCACTAGAATATATCAATCTTAGGAATAAGCTTGAATTTCTTGATCCAGTTCAATGTATGAAATTGCTCTACTGCTGTTCATACTTCATCGATGCTTCAAAAGATAACACTGTAATTGTTCTACCTAAATGTTGCTTAAGTAGCTCTATACAATCTTCCTCCATATCAAGAAATAATGGAACCTTCTTAATAACTAAAACTAGATCTTCATCAAAAAAATTCTGCATCTCAGAACATTTCCAGCCGCTATCTTCTGAAATAATTTTCTAAAAAATTTCACTTTGTAATCCAGCACAATTAATAAACCTTGGCTACTTGTTGAGAGATATATGAAAGATCCAAGAATCATTCATTATGCTCACTTTTTTGCCATTAGCCAATTTCCATCTAACAATATTCTTCAAATGCTTAGCCCCATGCACCAATATTTGCCAAGATGAAGAATTACCCCTTTTAACATTAGCACTCCACCCATCACTCCCATATTTTGAGATAATAGTTTGACTGCATAATCACTTAGGAACCAACGAATGAGTTGATAAAAAATAGGTAGTGAAAGAAAAGTACTTTTAATAAGAAGAGTCATTCCAGTCAAAGAAAAACACCTATTCGCCCACACATTTAATCTTCCCAAAGCATGATCTAAGATGTTTTGGAAATTAGAACATTCAAGCCTTATCATTAGCATCTTTACACCCAAATAATGCATTTCTTTAAACCAATAAAACCCAACTTCTTAGCAATTTTCTTCTTTCTACTTATCTTCACATATTTCCCAAATAAACTAACAGATTTCATTTTGTTAACCTACTAGCCTATCCAAACGCATAATTTTATCATAATTCACTTCACTATATAAGTTGCTTTGGTAGATGCAATCGAAAATAATAATACATCATCTGCATATAGTAAGTGTGAAATCTTTTCGGATTTCGGAGCTAGCCTGATTCTGAATTTAGAACCTTTTGATAAATGAAATTAGATAAAAGCTGAGAGCACATTATATATAAGTATGGGGACAATAAGCATCCTTGCTTAAACCCACTTCTAGCTTCAATATAGTCTGAATTTCCACAATTAATAAGAATAGAGAATCTTACATTTTGAACACATTCCATAACAAGGATTGAGAATTTAGGAGGAAAGACAAACCAACTTTACACCTTAACTAAAGTTGGCCAACCCATACTATCATATGCCTGCTCTATATAAACTTTAAACGCCATAAATCCTTTCTTGGAATTAGAAAATCTAGGCTTATTGAAAATTTCTTGAGCCAACAGACAATGATCTGACATGAATCTACCACGTACAAAAGCAACTTGAACTTCAGTGATGATCTTAGGCAAGAACCATTTCAAACAATTCATAATCATTCTAGCCACCACTATAAAAATTGATTGACAAACGCTAATAGGTCTAAAGTGGGAAGCCTCCACCTGATTCTTCACTTTAGGAATTAATACAATCAAAGTATCCTTCCATTCTGGATGCATTTATCCTTTTGTAAAGAAACCATCCACTGTTCCCCACAAATACTCTTTTATAATGCTTCAAAAGAATTTAATGAAGGAGGAGGTGATACCATCTAATCCCAGAGACTTGTTGTTTTCCAAATTCTTAAAGTTTCCAACAATTCTTCTTTAGTAGTAAAATCAACATTCAACAATTCCAAGTCAGAATCATATATTTCCTAATAATTAAAAACTTCAGGCCAATCAGAGAGTTTGCATTCCCTTGACTTCCATTCTGATTGAAAATTTTAAAAAATGCAACTTCAATCTTATCTTGATCTTCCATAAGTCCATCAATATCATCCTTAATCTGACTTATCCACTTCCCATTTCTTGTAGCTGAAGCATAGTCATGAAAGATCTTAGTTTTTGTATCTCCTTCAATCCGTCTTGCTTTAGCTCTTTTATTCTACCAAATGGCTAAACAGGCCAAAGTGATGTTTAAATCTAGAACTTTAATCCTTAATAGGTACATATCTTACTGATTAATACCCTCTTCTGAGCTTTCCTGTAGTTGCATTTCCATAATGTCCTTCTTCAAAACATGCTTCAAAGATGACAAATCCTTCAATTTATTTCTATTACAATAATACAATGATTTCAAAGCTTTTTTCATCTTCTGACCTCTTCCATAATACAAGAATGCCCCCAGATGTACCATTAGCTAGATGGTAGAAAAAGTACAAATCCCCCTCAATAATTTTATTCATTTCCTTTCTATCAACACAAGACAACTTAGTCTCTGCCAACCTGATGAAAAAAATATAGTTATCCCTCACAATCTCTCTAAGATAAAGAGAAGCCTCTCTTTTTTTTGGCTGCTCTACAATTCCAAAATAAAAAGGAAGACATAAAGAACCCAATGGTGAACGGTCCCCAGCACCATGACAACCACCCACTTCTCCATTCTTCTTCCTAGGGATATCCTCAATAAGCCCTAGTGATTCAAGTTCCTTAGGTAGCTTATATTTACTACTAAAAGAAATTACACCATTATAAACACATGAAGGATATTTCCTTGCTATATGCACATTACCATTACCGTCACACTTATTGGATGATAAACCATCATCATAATTAGCATCATGGACATTATCAAGACGAAGGATTTGATATCTAAATTCTAGTAGAACTTGACAAATCTATGTCCACCCTTTTATAGACTTCATTAGCATCACATTCAACCCTTATGGCTTTATTATGCTTAATAGTTCGATTACCTTGAGGAACCTTGATACTATCAACATTCTTAACCTAGGGGGTACATAAATAAGTACCTTTAGAATGTTAGTTTGCCCATCATCATTTTTTACAATCCTTATTAGCATTAGGCATAGGAAGTGCACTAAATTTGTTTGTATTCAATAAATGGAAATAAGCTTCCTGATTATTCTTTGCCTAGGAATCATCACTTGCACCAAAACTAAAAGCTCCCTCTATTTGAATGGCAACTTAACCTCCCATCACCTTATCTTCATGCTCATCCCAACATGGAACATTCAGATGAGGCATATTCAACCACTTCTTACTAAGATCCTTATTTCTAAAGAATCTTCCCCTCTTATTTTGAAACTTAACATGGATCCAAGGCCCATATTCGCCTTCAAGAGATGGTTTTTTTTTCAAAATATTCATATTACCTTCCATCAAAAATGGAATTAAAACATCCTAGCTATAAGATTTACCCTTATCAATAGCGGCACCATCTTCAAGAATTGAATTAAACATATGCCAAATCTTTCCACATTTGAAGTAAAATGAAGCAAATTTTTCATACTTAATCTTTTGATAAAACCTTCAACAAAAACCATCCACACAAATGCCTCCTAGCAATTTGGCATCCAGATTAATTTGCACACAGATTGTCATGAATTCCCTCCGTCCCCATTTGAACATATTCCCATCCAGAAGCATTGGCATGCCAACCTTTGAAGATATTCTCATTATATTAACCTCATCTCAACATTGCAATGGGAGATGAGGAAGTCTTCTCCAAATAGGAGAAGATAAACGCTTCAAGGATAGCTGTGAAAAGTTAGGTGACCATTTATCAATTCCAATAATATGACCACCCACATACCAATGCCCTTCACTCATCAGTCCCTCCAAAGCTTCACTAGATTGGAAAGAACATAAGATCCAATCTAATCTAAATGATGTTAAATGAAATCCTCCAAATATGCTATATTGCTTTCTTAATTCCACATTATAATATGAGAAAGGAACATTTCCCCCAAAACTTTCAAAAACCTACAAATTCTTTAAAATTTGAGCATTGGTAATCTCTTTATCAGAATTAAGCTTCACAATAATTCCATCCTTAGACATTTCAATAGATACTAAACTCGGAATAATTCTGGATCATAGGATTAGAAACAAAAGAGGAAATATCAATCTGATGAGATAAATTATTTATCCCATGCAATTCAAAATTAGAAGCATTGGACATCATAAATCTATTAACTTTCAACTTCAAACTAGATGATGAAGCTTTGAAGTCATTCATCCATGTATTTAGTCTCTTCATCCTTGGATGTGTAACCTTCATAATCTTCAAATTCTCAGCAACATTCTTACCTTTACCATCAACCACCATTAATTGATGCATAGGTGGTTGAAAACCCTTTCTCTGATAACCAACATAGAACTCTTCAAACTCGTATTCTTTAACCTTCCATCAAGGAGTGACGAACCAACTTTGATGTTACCATTTTGCATAGAATAACCTAATTTCTTAGATGATGATTGGGGAAGACTAGGAGAGATGACAGTCGGCGAACGTTAGTGGTCTTCTTCCTCAATAATCGTCATCCCATAAAAAAGTAGGAAGAGGAAAATTTGAAAAAAACTTTCTCTCTCTAAAAATGCTTTCACCTTCTCTCTCTAAAAATGCTCAGATTTGCCTAAAATTCATTTAGAGAGAGAAAGGAGTAGATTGTAGCGAGATAAAGTTGGGTCTTTCAAAGATTCACTCATTTTTTTAATCCAAACATGAGGGTAGTTTATGATCTTTCTTATTTATAATTATTATTTTAAAATAGTAAAATATAAGATGAAAGAATTTATAACATACAACGCTTACTAGCTCGTTTCTAAAAAGTTTAATAATTAGAATAACATCAATAAAATCAAAAAAAAATTCTCTAAGTACTAAGTAAAATATCATTAATACAATAATGCCCAATTATATTTTGTAGTTGACTTCTTATAATAATCATAACAAAAAATATTATTTTAACTTATACTATCCTAATATTAATATAGTCAAATATTCCTTTTAATTTAAACCAAATTCTAAATTTTTTAATATATCATAATAAAATTATGATTAAAAATATCATAATAGGATTTATTTTTATATAAAAATTAGAGGAGTAAAAGGGTGATTAAATGAATAAAAATTATAATTTAACTATGCTTTTATTTTAATAATATGTACCAATAATACTATATAAATAAAAAAAAATATCTTGTTTTTTTTAAAGGTGTGTGTGTGGGGGGGGGGGGGGGGGGGTGTTCCCTCGATCTCCCCTTCTCTTCTCCCTTATCTATCGATCAGTTATTTAATTATTTCATTTCAATGTTTAAACATGTATTATAGTATGAATATTGTATATATTTGATGATGAATGAAAAGAATTAGAACTTGTGGATAAGATTAATTTTTATTTATTGGAAGTTATCATGGCTCTATTATTTATGCAATTTTCTATAAGAAATATGAAAAAGTTCCCTTAAAATCTTGATCTTAGGCTTGCCTATCCCAATTTAATACTGTTTGACTAGACAATTTGTAGGTCATATCTGGTTGGGTTGTGACTATGAGTGTTTCAACTCAGTTGATCACATTTATGAAATAGAAGGTGGCATTTCTACTTTGACTTTAGAACAAGTGAGAATGATGCGAATTGTTAAGGGATTATCACTCATTGTTCTTCACTACATATCCTATAAGAAGATTTTAAAGAATTTTTCTGGTAGGGCCATTGTGAATCTTGCTTTTTGTTTGCCTTTGCAAAGAGATTTATGAGTCTTGAGCTTTCTTAAAGTTGATTATATTTTTTATTATACAAAAAATATGCTAGGGTGTGAGTTTCACAAGAATTTGGAGGTCCCTCGTGAATAAGAGATTATTACGTGCGGAGTCCGGACCCGAAGAACCATTCGGTTGTGTGAGTATTAACAATAAAAGCATAATTACTATTTACATCTACACTTTTACTGCTAACAGTCACAAAAATGAATGGCTCTCTAGGTCCAGACTCCGCACGTAATAATTTCTTCAGGTCTTGGAGTCCCCAAGGAAGCCATGCAAAAAAAAAAAAAAAAAAAGAAGGTTATGCATGTAGTGGCTATAGGTAACAAGGCACCCTCTCCTAAGAAGGTGAAGAGACCTTCTCAGGGAGAGGTGAGCTCTAAGACACCCTTGATGAAGAAGCCTCAAATAGGTGAGGAGTGGTGACCTCTCCCTACTAAGGGGATTACTATCGATGGGGCCATGAAAATAGAGATGCTTGAGAAGAAAGTTATATAGGTGGTAAGTAAGGATAAGAGGCATGTCAAGCCTTCTTCTTCTTCTAGATCAGAGAGCTATGTTTCAGGTGTAAACAATACAGACTCATCACATGGAAATGAAGGAGAGGTAGATGAAGAGAATAGGAGCGAGTCCCTAAGTAGTGCTATGATCAAGGCAAATTTTTTTATAATAGAGTATTGAAATCATTTTTTAAAGATCTTGATTATATTGAGCCAATTTTACAATTATAAACTCCCTGAGGCAGACTTAGTAGTATTTTCATCTCCTTGACTTCTTCCAGATATAGTATGCTAAGTGAGGTAAATCCCTAGTGAGGATTCATAAGGAGGTGTTGATTCTCCTAGAAGATGAGAGGAAAGAGAAACTAGTATTGGTGAAGAAAATGAGTGTGTTAGAGTAAAAGCTAGACAAAGTTAAGGAGAAACACATTTTTGTGTAAGATACAACCATTCTTTGTAGTTGAAGTCGATATTTCTAAGCTAAGCTTGATGTTGGATGAGGTTAACCTATTCTTGGATGGATGTTCACTTGATGACATATTTTGGGAACACTATCACTAAAGGATCAAATTTTACCTTCAAGTTCTTATTTCCAAAGGAAATCCATCTCCTCTCCATGGTGATCCTACTCAATTTTATCATGAGGTTAATGGGGACACAAAAGTGATGGTATAAGTGTAGTAAATAATGAAATTATGCTCTCATGCTAAATAAAATTTATTGATTTTTTTTTGGGTGGCCAAATTGTTAAGTTTAACTGATGTTGATCCCTGATAGAAAGAAAGTTATTTTTCTTTCATTATCTACCTTATTGCATACATGTTGTGTGTTTATGAACTCATAAGGGAATGTTAAGTTGTTGTTTGTAGTTATTTGGTTTTTTGGATGGTTATGGAGGACATTTTCTTGAAAATGGAAAGATAAGCTACTGGAGCCTTTTGGCACATCGTTTCATAGATGGTGTTTTTCTTTAGAGATGCGAGTTGGCTATGACTACGAAGAGTGAGCTCATTACTAGTATGTGAAGTCTCCTTTAGTGTTTTATACCTTATGCCAAATGGTTGGTCTTCACGGGGGTAACCACCAAGACTTGGAAGGTATAGGAGATTCATGCACTACTTAATTATGGAGCTCATCGTAAAAGGGGGAGTTATCCTATAGGGCTATTCATTATGATTTCATCCATCTCCTATAGTGTCAATGAACTCAAGGTTCATCGTCTGGGGTACATGTGAGCTACTCAATTTGTGAAGCTTGTCATAAAAGGAGGGAGTTAGCCCACACTAGCTAGGCATGCCTTAAAGCATTTTTGTTGTCTAGTGACTATTCCTTGTGGGAATAGTGATCAAGTAGTCAAATGTTAATTAATTCAATAATTGACTCCAGTAGTTTTTATGTAATGTGATCAACTAGCTATCAGTTAGTCAATTATTAATGCTTATTGTAGCCATGTCAATTGTGTTAAAATGGGTATAGTAATCGAGCTATTGAGTCAATAGCATAACACATTCAAATTCATTGACGATCAACTTTTACTATTATATCAGGTTGATAGAAATGAAAATTAAAATTAGTCACTTTTTTGGAAGCCCTAGAAATAAGCAAGTGATTGATTATGGCTAAATGTGAGCTAGTGTAGAGGTCATAAAGGATAATTAAGTATTATCCACAGGAAAAATTCACATTACTGGCAGCTCAGATCCGCCAAAAAATGAGCAATTCAGCCAAAAAATATAAATTTCAAGTGGATTTCTAGTGAAAATTTAGTTGACCATAAAACGTGCGTTAAAAACTTTATTCTAGTGGAATTTTTTGTCAAGAAATATTTTCAGTGGATTAACTAATGGCATTTTAGAAAAATTATGTAGCAATATTATCATTTGTGAAACACTCATTCTGGCAGTTGTATTTGCTGAAAGTGCTGGTGGAAAATCTCTGCTGGCATTTTTGGTGGATAAACTGTTGGAAATGTCTGCAGGATACGAACCAGCAAAATTTTCCAATGAATAACCTATCAAAACTTTTGATGAATTTTTTTTGCTAGTAAGGCGATACATTTTTGTTGTATCTCTATTTTATGCTGGAGAATCCACTGGAAACAAGTACTAAAAACAAAAAATAACACTCTCTCACATGTTTTATACAAACAACAAACCTTCATAAAAAATATACACATATCATATTCACATTCAAACATAAAGACACTACATGCACGTAATAATAGATTTGATGATAATATTTTATTGAATATTCACCAAATAGTTTTAAATTAAACATAAAATCCAATAATAATATGTTGATTTAATAAAAAAAATATATAGATCGAAATGAAATATCCAACATAGAAATGAAATAATCCAGTAATAACAAAACAGAACTAATCAGAATGTGTCTCCTGTTTTACTGATGTTACCTACTTTCCACTGAACTACTCCCTTAATTTTTGCAGATCATCCAAAAACTAACTTTACTGCTTTTGCATCTGTATCTGCATCTTCTTGTTAGCTTGTGAGTTTCTGACTTAATCTAGCTCGGCTATTAGGATAGCTACCTATTGATTATACAATGACTCGTAACATCTTGCTGAGAAGGTAGAGCAACCAGATGTCTGCCCCTCATAAGCGTAGGCTTGGAGCCTAAATCATAAACCCAGCCTTTATGCATTCCTCCTACCGCTTACAATCAATTGTCATCGTCAGAATAATCTATTGATCCACTAGAAGATCCATCACTTGCTCTGAGCTGGTTCTCTCAAAGCCATGTATACTCATCTTACAAAAATTAATACAAGATTAATTAATTGATACATGATACCTAAAATATTAAACTTATGTACTCATATAGGCTCTCCTTTCTCGTTCATCAACTCATTGTTAGTCCTCCTACGACTTGTCAGTATGACTATGCAGCTCAACAATGGTCGATTCTCAACCCAACTATCTTTTAATAATATACTTATATTAATATTCAACTCTCCTTGGTCGCTCATCAATAATTAAGTCCAATTCAAATGTTATGGCATTAACCCCTTTGAAATATATATCAATAATTACATTATCTGGTGTGAGGTGAAACATTCCATCTTAGATGAAGCTAGGCAGTTGATAGGCTATCTGGATGAAAAAATTTACCCCATTAATGAACTCATCTGTTAATGTATGTCTTTCTTATGCTAATTGGTTATATATCTAACTTCTTTAATCTTTAATATCTATAATATGAAGAATTTAGCATAAATATAATATGAAGATATTAGAGATTAGAGTAACATCTATTAATGGAAAATAGATTGAATTCAGATTGATTTGTAAATCGAATGCTGTTATTTCACACAAGTCCTCAGGCATTGAAAAATGTGGCATCCTTCCGATGTCTCCCCTGTTCAGGGTAAATTTAAGGAGTTTTAGATTTGCTCATCACATCAACAAAGACATGCATGGTTGGTGTCGGGTGACACTACAGCCATAGTCTTCAATCCTATCATGCCATGAAAGGTATGCATAAGTCTTCAGGGGTTTACTTGTGTGAAACACTGGAAATATGTTTGATAGATTTAGTGATGAAATTTTAGCAGAATTGTGCAACAATATTCATTGTTTACGAAGAACTTATTTTCTAATGATTTTGAATTACTCTTCCTATGTCACAAACATCCAAGTCATTTTAGGTCTACCTCTACCTTTCTTAACATAAGCCAAATCTAATACCTATACTTTCCTAGTTGGGTCATCAAGAGACCGTCATTTATGTGACTAAACCATCTAAGGTGATTCTCTAACTCTCCATAATCTCATCTTTCATAAGAGATTCTCCAACCTTTTCACATATATGCTCATTTGGTATCTTGTCTCTAAGAGTAAAGCCACTGATGAGCATTCTCATCTTTGTAAACACTTAACTTAATGTTATGTTTCTCTTTTAATGACCAACATTTTACACCATAAAGCTTTGCAGGTCTTATCACATCTTATAGAATTTTTTCTTAAGTTTGAGGGGAATTTTCTATCACACAATAAGCCCAACACATTCCTCCATTTTAACTATTCAACATGAATTCTACTAAAAATGTCCACATATATTTTATCATCAATTCTATATATAGTCTTATCAATAAGAAGAATATCATTAATAAAATTCATACACTATGGTACATTCTCTTTCAAATGTCCACCGAGAAAATCCATGACCAAAGTAAAAAAGAAATGGGCTAATGCATATCAACTTGCGATAATTCCAGTGATTAAGGAAGCAAATGATGGCAACAAAGCAGTGTATACAAAGGCTGGAGGTAGTATGGAGATGATGCATATAACTAGGAGCGAAGCAAGAATAGAAATGAGCAGGAGTGAAATGAGAAGGAAGATGATCGAGGAAGCAAAATAGGGCCTTTTCTTGCTGCATTTTTATTGGAAACATTTTATTGGGTTTAAGTTGATGGATTTTCCATCAAAAGCTCTACCATTAAATTGTGTCGCATTTTTTTTCTAGAAGTTACCACTGATTAAAAAAAACAACAATTATCCGGTGGGTTTTTCGCATGAAACATTTCAATAATTTTACCGCCAACAAACCTGCCACTAAGTTACCGTCGAAATATCAGTCGGTTACACTGCCGCCACTACTGGAAAATATAATTTTCTTGAAAAGTATGTCAGTATACCTAGGTTTTTTTGTAGTGTATGGTCATAGTAATGATGGTTAGTGTCAAATAATTGATCCATTAGACATTTCAAATATGTTTTTTTATGGGTAAGCTTTGATTTTATGCAAGTGCATATATTGTGTTAAGTAATAAAGTAATAAGTAGAATATCATTCTCGAAAGAATCGGAATTGCCTTAAGTTCACTTTAGTACTACTTATATGAATTACCAAATTTATCTTATATGTAGAAAGTAAAGGGTGTGCTAATGAAAAACTACTAACTAAGTCTTAAAATTAAAAAACCTATTTTTAAGTTGATTTAAAGCTATGATAATTAAAAATATATGAGTGCAAAAGATTGATCCTTGTTAATGTTCTTGTAAATCCGAGCATAAATACTCCTCATCTTATTGTGATTGTTGGAGAATCTAGCTAAGATATCTCTCAACTACAATGATTATATATCCTTAAAATTTCAAGACTATCCACCATATGTCTATGCTGGAAAATTCTCATTTTAAACTCTCTAATTATTTCATTATTCCTCCATTGAGGCTACATATGACACTATACTTTAAGCTTATACAATACCTAAATATAAACTAAATTAAACATAAAGAATTTCAAAATAATTCTTTATAATTCCTGAAATCTAGATCTAATTTTAAATAAACTTAATTTTTAACACTCATAACCCCAAAGCAAGGTTCTAGCCAGCCATAAAGATTAGACATAACAAAACACAATTTATTTCAATATAAAATAAAATAAAAGAGGTAACTTAAGAATATATATGATAATAAAAAGTTCTTTTACAACACCTTTGCAGAATCTAATTACTAAAATTGACTTCCTTGTCTTGCTCTCCCTCTAACTCTCTCCATCTTAAACTAACAACAAATAATAAATGGCCAGCCTATTTCCCATAATAACATCCTCTCTCTTATATAAGAAATAAGAATCTTATTTATAGTTTTTATAAATATGTGAACTGACACCACGATGCTGATCTGGGTAGCATTATGGAACTATTGAATTGATGTGTTAATTCATCAATCGTCGCATCGGTTCACCGGTTTAATTGTTAATACTATCATCCACTGTAGTGTTGTGGCAATTTGACACTGAAACACTTGGTCCTGGCGCAACAAAGTTCCTTCCTTGGATCTTTGATGCTTTGCTCTATGTTTAGATTTATCCCTTTATTACTGCAGTGCTTTCTTATTGCACCCTGACACTGAGGATGAGTATAGTGCTATAAAGCTCTTTTTATGTGCCGCAATGCTCCTTTAATTATGGAATAATTTTCTTCTTTCCTAAACAAAAATATAGATGTACCGAACATTGTTATGAAAAAAAAGTTTAATTTGGATAATATGTTTTTTCTTTTATCAGATACCCTAAACCTTAAAATAGTACTTATCCACAATAATTTATGTTACACTTATAATAAAATCATATTTTGTTTTGCTAAAGTATGATATTTGGAAATTATAAAATTAATTATCTATGTATTTATACATTAACATAGATTTATAATATTTTCTTGCAAAATAATTCATAATAGCCTATTCTTTAATTATTATTATTTTTCTTAATATTTCATCTAAATCAAACTCCTAAGAGTATATGCGATAAATTTGACTTACTTAGGGTCACTAATTTTTTTTAATAGAATCTACATATTTAGTTAATTCAATAATCCTACAAATAGCTTTATATAAGTATTATAATCCTAATAATTCTCCTTAGTATTGTATTATTAGGGCTAGACATTACATGTAACAATTTTTAATACACTAATATTTAGCTCATTCACTTTCAATTATTTTTTTCTCACCTTTTTTTTAATTGGTTAAGTAACTTATAATGATTTTATTTACCTAGCTATTAACTCCACTATTTACTTAAGTAGGGGTAGAAATTGTAGATACCAATTTTTAATAGTTTGGTACTTGATGAGGACTGAGGTGTGAGCTTTTGAATTGTATATGAATTTAGGACTTATCACCCCTAAAAAATTCTTAGGTTTTTTTTTTTATATAAAAATAAAAAAACCCCACTTAACATACACAAGTATATGTGCCAAATCAAGTAATAAAGTAATAAAGTAGAGTATCGAATCAATGAGGAAGTATACTTACTTGCAACAAACTATTACCGTTTACTTTAATTATAATAATTATCCTACTAAAATAAAATTGATATTTATGAAGATTTTATCAATGAATAAAATAATAAAAAGTATTAGATAAAATATTTAATAAAAATATTTTGGATTCATGAGTGTGAATTTCATATCATTTCTAATGAGACCACTAATTATAATATGATTTAGAGAATATGCATACCTAGATCTCATTTAAGCTTCTAGAGGTGAAAAAGATATTTGTTGATCTCCTACAGGTATAGTATATCCTTAAGAACCTTTAAAATATTTTACATCCTATGTCTAGGCATGCAAACATCCTAACTTAATATTCATGGTTGTTATTGTATTCCTCCATTGAGGCTATAGATCACACTATATTTTAATTACATATAAAACCAATATATACATTAAATTAAGAACACGGTAATATTTAAAATATCATTTAACATTTATAGAATAATAATTTTTATCAATACTTAACATGTAGTTTACATTATTAATCCAAAAAAAAAGAGAATTAGTTAGACATAGAATAAATGACAAGTAAACTCATTTTCCATAAACTCATGAAAGAATGAAAATATAAGAGAGTAATATCACCAGAACGGATCAAAGTATCTCCTCTATACTCTTTCACCATTAACATATGGATTTGCTTCAAAAATACAAGCTATACACTCCAAATAATTGTATTTTATACTTCTTTAGGCTCCCTTAAATTTTATTCTAAGAGAAAAGTAGAGAAGTTCTCTAAAAAGAAGTACCAAATTTTACCAAATTTTACACAAATGAATAAACTCCCTTACAAGCGTAACATTACAACTATTTATATGATAACAAAAAAAAGGCATCCGGCGCTATGACGCTTGAAAGAGTTGCACCTCAACGCCATTGAAGTGAACTAATGCTTAGGTGCTGAAATTTTGCACCGCTATGATGCTTATTGATGTGGATCTGTTACTTAGTGAATAACCACATCTCTTCATTGATAGAATGTGGCACTTAGAAGTCATGATTGCAAAGCCACAGCTTTGTTGACATTAGAGCATTGCAGCACCCGAGTGGCAAAAAAGGCACAATGGCGTGAGAGATTGTGGCACCGCGACATTTGAAAATAGAGAATTTGGTGCTACCAAGTAGACTTTTATACAACGCAGCTGTTGTAATATTGTGGCACTAGCTGTGTTGCTGTCACAACACTTACAAATACAGAATTTGATGTTATAATGTCTAATTTGTGGTGCATTTGCGGTGTTGAAGATGGCGTTGCAGTGTTGTTTTGTCGGATGTCGCGACGCTGGAGTCTACTTAGAATTTTTACCACTTACGAGTTTTTTCTGTACAAAAATAACTAAAATAATACATTTTCATCAAAAATAAAATATGTTAAATAATATATAATTTACAATTATCAAGTTCTCCCAGCTTAAACTTTAGCTTTTCCTCAAGCAATTAAAGAAATCTATAATTCCAATTAATTAAATAAATAAAATAAAAGTTAATAATTTAAAATTACTAAAATATATAATAATACATCACAGCTTAGAAGTAGTGGAAATGAACAAAATTATAATTATAGTTTGAAAAAATTACTAACAATTATCCTAACCAGTCAACCTCATCATTGCTTAATTTTAATTTACATGTTATGAATATAATCTTTAACTTTTGAATTCTGAATTGAATAATGTAGCTAAAATATTAGACGCGTTTATTGTTAAAATTAAAATCTCTTTAGTTCACCATAATTTGTACTAGTCTTTTATCTTATTTTTTGTGAATTTAGGTATAAGATTGCAATTAGACTCTAAGCTTTTATCTGATGCCAATATTTAATGCACTCACTTTCTTTTTATTCATTTCATTTCTTTTTAGAATTCTTATATCAATTTTTTTTTATTACATAGTTAATGATTTTAAATATCAATTTTACCTAAATTCTTCTTATAAACCTAATAATTTATTGTAAGAATTTAATAATATTACTAATTCCAAATTTAGGTTGCTATAATTTTTAATTTTAATCTATCCATATCTATTCTTTTACCTTAATTATTAAACTTCAATTCAAAGGTTAATGTATAAATGTACTCATAAATTCAAGTTAAGTCACTAATTTAAATAATTTAAGTTGGTTAATTATTAGTGTTTCCAATCTATGAATTATAAAGTAGTGTTTATTTAAACCATGATCTAGGGTTTTTTTATTATTCTAATTTTATATAATTTTTAATTATCATTTTTACTAGGGTTAGTTAAATAATTAGAATATAGAGATATTACTAGAAGACAATGTAAAAATATGTATGAGGTGAATTTAATCAAATGTAAATAAAAATATAAATGAACATTACTAAATAACGCATGCTTTTATATGAATGATTAAAAATTGTAAAATATGTGATATATATAAAACTAAAACACAGGGTATAAGATAACTAGTGCTTAAAACATCCTTTTAACTGCAATGGCTCTAATAGCCTTATTTGTTCATCATGCTTATACAAAAATAGTAGTCCATCATGTCACTTGGATTCCCCCTGAGCAAAGAAAAGAAACAAAATAAAAACATGCTACCAAATAAAAGTAACATTTAATCTCTCTCTCTCTCTCTCTCTCTCTCTCTCTCTCTCTCTCTCTCTCCTCTCTCTCTCTCTCTCCCTCTCTCTCCCCCTTAAGCCAAATAAAATAACTCCTAACAAGCTAAATCTGGGTCTTCCTCCTCCTCATCAACATCATGGCCTCTCTCACTAGGCTATCAAACAAAGGGGTCATAAAAAAGTGTAGATGGAAATTAAAGTTGATCTGGATGCTCCATAAAAGGGATGCTTCTGAATATTCCAATAAGTACATCATTAAAGTAAGAAATGTATCTATAATGATTTTCTTATTGGTCCATACTGTGGGCCATCCTCATCCTCATCTCAAACTACCTATCTTTAGATTCCTCATAGAAGTGAGTAACCTTTTCCATCTTTCCTCTTAATTCAACCACCTGATTTCCTAAAGTTTTGGGAGATCTAGCACTCCTACTATTGTTGTTATTACTAGGCCTTCCTTACACTCTAGGCTTACTAGGGTCTCATTCTTCCTCCTCTTTCTCAGATTGATTGAAGCTTATAATTTTTATTTTTGTAAGGGATGCTATCGAAATAATTTTCTTCAATTTTCTCCCCCTAACACCTACTACAACACACAAAGCATAAACTTGAGAAGGGCACCCTAACCTAATGAAAGTGGTACCCCTAATGCTGTACATGAGATAAAAGTAAATAAGTTATCCTACATCAATGGAATACCCCATTTGAATAACATAATTCAATAGTGCATGATCACGGGTAACTTCACTAATGTTTTCGCTAGGTAATATACATACATAAATGAAATAGTGCAAGGCTTTTAAGGTTTGGGTCTAGTAGGTGATAGGAAAATTAATAATTTTGTTCTCTCTTATTTCCATCTTTCTCTAATATAGTGTCCACACAGAATATTTAGGATATCTTGAAAGATTAAAAGGCGTCCTAATAAAAGCTGTGTATTTATCAAATTTAAATCCATATTAGCAATGATCTGTATAATTGGGTTGCTTGGATTTTGAAAACCCTCTCAGGTTTTAGTTGTTTGGTCACAACTAAATCAATAAACCTGGATTCTAAATCAACAAAAATGAATCTATCTTTATTAAAAGTAGAGGAGGTCTTCTTCTTTCCAGATATTTTAGGGTCCATCTGTTTTGAGAGGATTACATAGAAGATAAGATTGAAGGAAATGATATGTTGTGAATGAAATGAAAAATATAGCTCCCATTTTATAACTTGATAGAGCACTGCGGAGTTGCGAGAAAATATGCCACAATGCTCAATATATGATGAAATCGGCAGGTGCTATAATGGTTATGGCATTTGGCGCAGCGGCACAAGTTAGAGAATTTATAGCTTCGCTTTGGAATTGGCCACTGCTACGGCTTATGACACGTGTATACGTAGTGGCGCTTATGTTAGTAACCTTTATAGTATTATTAATAAAATAATAACGCAAGTGTAATGGTGGTGCGATGTTAGTTATCATTCCTGTGACACTTACCAAAGTTTCATAACTAAAGTTATGATCGCATAATATTTTTTGACTTGATAGAACCACTTTTTTAAACTTGAATGGCTAGGCATTGTGGTGCTTAAATAATCTGCTCTGTAGCACTAATTAACTAAGAAAATAGTTATTCAAAATGAATATTTTCTAAGGTTTAGTACAACAAAGCTTGTTTTTAAAATTTTCGTGCTTAGGAGAGTAGCACTATGACATTAAAACACTCATCGATGCACGCTCAATTAAATTTGTGCAACATACACAACATGACTAATGTGAATTTAAATAATTAACATGACACGCTAAACCTAAATCAGGGTTGCCTCCCATACAATGCTCAATTTATAGTCTTCATCCAAAACTTGCCTAGATTTATCAATTTGGTTTAGATACATTTCTACCATTCTTCAAACGATTTTCACTACAATCTTTTTCTTTTTTCCTTTGGGTTAACGTTAAAATTGCTTGGCAATGATCCAAGAGGTCTACTATTGATTGAAATTACAAGCTAACTTAATTGGATTTCCAAATTTTTAATAGAAGCAGCATGATTTTGTAATTGAGACCCTATCTGCATTGCTACATCATCAAATGATGATTTTCTACTTCCAAACTTATTGCTTTGATTAAATCCTAGAGTATATGCAGGCCTAGGATTAACAATAGGTTGTTGAGGATTATTCTAATTTACTCCTTAATTATTTTAACTAGAACTCCATTGATTGATACCACTAATATAATTTGACAAATTGAAATTAGGATAGTTCCTACAACCTGGATTATATGCATTAGAGTAGGGATTTTTTTTTTTCTTTTAATCAATCTATTATTTTCAATCCCTTGCATGTTAGTATTTTTAATTAAATTTACTTTTTCAATTTAAAATGAGTTGGTTCCGAATTAAGAATTCACTCATATTATGCTCAACTTCATATAAATTGCTACAATTTGTGGGCAGCATTAAGAAAACATCAAATTTATAAATTCCTACTACTCTCTTAGGATTTACCCTATCAGTAAGCCACTAGAAATTATTAGTAGTAATTTTTTCTATTAATTCATAAACTTCCTTAAATGACCTAGACATTATGGATCCTCTAGCTGTAAAATCTTTGATTAATCTAAGAGATTCTACAAATCCATTATAAAATATTTAAATAACCAACCAATCATGTAAAGCATGGTAAGGGAAATTCCTAAGAATTTTTTTAAATCTCTCCCAACTCTCATAAATTATTTCTACATAAAACTGTGTAAAACAAGTGAAATCATTTATATGTTTGATCATATTTGAAGGTAAAAACTATATAACAAGAAATATATGAGCCAACTCATTCCAAGTTGTTATAAAGTTTGGGGGTACGGAATTCAACCATATCTTAGCTTTATCTCTTAGAGAAAATGAGAATAATCTAAGTCTATTTTCATAATCACTAATACTATTATACTTAAATGTTGCTTAAATTTCTAAACAATTGGCTAAGTATAAATTAGGATCTTCAAAATGAGTTCTCCCAAACTAAGAATTTTGAACCATTTGAATTATGGTAGGTTTTAATACACAATTATTAGCTTGGATCATAGATCTATTAATGCTTTGATAAATTTTGTCTACTAAAGAATTAGTTTAATCCCTAAGATTTCTAGAATGATCTTGATCTAGTACAGGTTTGTTGGCCTCATTTTTTATGAGGTCACGAGGACCAATCTAGTCCATAGATCAAACTAGACTCTAGGAGCTATCCAGACTCTAGGATCTATCTAGACCCTAGAATTAATCCAGTCCCTAGATCTACCTATAACCTAGGATCAATCCAGATCTTAGATCAATCTAGATTCAAATCAAGCCTAGACATTAAAACTATCCAGACTTCAAACCTATCTAGATTTAAACTCCATTGAAATCTTAATCAACCTAGATTTTAGTTAATTCAACTTCCTATCAAACTTTAATCTTATTCCAATCACTAAAAATCATTCTAATGATTGTCAATGACTTAGATAATTTGAATTCTAATATCTAAATCCAAATCAAATCTAAAAATTCAAACAAAAATCCAAGTCCAAAGGCATAGGTTGTGAAAGCCCTTTTCAGTGATATTTCAAACACTTGAAACCCCAGTCAAATGAACCTCATATCATGATCTATAAATTGAATATTGATTAGACATGTCCCTATGATATACCCTTCAAATTTGTTCTCAATCTGAGGCCTCTGACCATAGAAATTGGATTAAAATCCAATGGCTATAAAATCTTCAAATATTTATGACTATACCACTAGTCCTACAACCTAATAGATTTTGACCTTAGAGCCTTTTCCAGAGCCTTTAACCATATCCAGACTCGTTATCATGATATGTTGAGCAATAAACTATATTTTGGTGGACCCACTTATCTCTAGTCGACTAGGGATGAAAATGACCAAAATGCCCCTTCAGGGCAATTTTGGAGTTTTCTATAGTCTTAAATAAGGCCATCCCACATTAAGCCTTATAACATCTTCCAAGTTTGACCAGGTCAACCAATTTTCACCAAAATACCCCTTAGGGATTTGAATGCTCTCTTCAATCAAAATGGTCTCTTCTTTGCATTGAATGACTTCCATTCAACTGAAAACATCAAACCAAACCTGTTGAACCTGGACTCAGCCCCTAGGTTAACTTGGTTGACTAAGTCAACCTAGGTTGACCCTAAACTTTATAAGGGTTATTAAACCCTAAAGAACTAGTCCTAAGGCTAACAAAGAGGGGGGTAAATTAATTATTTAAAATTTTCTTTAACAAAATTTTTTTTTTTTGAAATCTTTTTGAATATTTTAAAACAAATTATTTATGTAGAAGAAATAATAATGTTACAATAACAAAAATAAGAGATTTTGACCATATAATAAATCACATAATAAAGTAAAAAATTAAATGCAAAAAAATAAATAGAAAGAACTCACCTTGCTTGGAGCAACCATTGTGAATCCCTCACAACTCCCTCTCAAGAGGATTTCTCACATTCCCAATTTCTCTCTCTTCCTGTCTAAGCTCTCTCAGATCAACTATATAGTAAAAGATTGTCTTAGGGGACAATAAGAGAGCTTAAATAAAGAGCCTCAAAAGAAGCCCTAATTTTCAACTTGCAATCAAAGATCATCCAGTATAATCGATAGATTGTCTTGTACGATTAGTATAAAATAGCTTTTTCATCAATATGAGCAGCTTTACCCTATCTAATTTGTTTAAGTATTTACACGGATAATCTAGTATGATTTTATGATAGTCCAGGACAATTAGTTTAAGATATTATATTGATCATCTAGTACGACATGGGATGATGAGTGGTGATATACATACCATCCTTTAAACCTCTCAGGATGTCTAGTATGATCTCCTGGATGATTAAAAGAAAACTATAATTTTTGTCTTGGATGATAGGAGATCATCCCATGAATCATAATAGATCATCTAGTATGATCTTATTATATCATTACATATAATTTGATCAAGCAATCTAACCATAATTAGTCTCTAATAACAAAACCAATTTTGGCTTAATTGTCATAAATCATATAGGACGGTGAATATCATCATCCTGTATGATTAGAAGAAAATTAGAAATTTAAATATTACTTAAATTGTGATTGGCGGTTGTTTTTCATAATCAAAAAACTGAATTAGTTTAGTTTAGTTTTAGCTTTGTTTAGTTTAATTTAGTTTAGTGTTAGTTTAGTTTAGTTAGTAGTAGTTTAGTTTTAGTAGTAGTTTTTAGTTTTAGTAGTAGTTAAGTTTAGCTAGTTTTAGTTTAGTTTAGTAGTTACTTTAGATATTTAGTAGTTTTAGTTTAGTTTAGTTAGTTTAGTTAGTTTAGTTTTTTTTTAGGTAGTTAATATAGTTTTAGTTTAGTTTTAGTTTAGTTTAGTTTTAGTTTAATTTAATTTAGTTTATTAGTTTAGTTTGTAGTTTAGTTAGTTAGTTTAGTTTAGTTTAGTTTAATTAGTTTTAGTTTAGTTAATTTAAATTTAGTTTAGTTTAGTTTAGTTTAGTTTTAGTTAGTTTAGTTTAGTTTAGTTTAGTTTAGTTTAATTTTACTTGTAGTTTAGTTTAGTTTAGTTTATTTAGTTTAATTTAGTTTAGTTTAGTTTGTTTAGTTTTAGTAGTAGTTTAGTTTAGTTTAGTTTTAGTTTAGTTAGTTAGTTTACTTTAGTTAGTTTTGTTAGTTTTAGTTTAGTTTAGTTTAATTTAGTTTAATTTAGTTTAATTTAGTTTAGTTTTACTTAGTTTAGTTTAA
This sequence comes from Dendrobium officinale, assembly GCA_019514585.1. NCBI lineage: Eukaryota > Viridiplantae > Streptophyta > Magnoliopsida > Asparagales > Orchidaceae > Dendrobium > Dendrobium officinale. Next base: position 23,865,421 of record CM033682.1, on the reverse strand, counting down.
TTTAGTGTGTTAGTTTAGGTAAATTACTCTTAATTAACATAGATGTCCTAATTAGGGTTTTTTATTTTTAACTAATTGTCTAGTACGATTGAAATCATCCTATACGATTAGGTCAAAAATAAAAAAATTTCTCTAACTCACCAAATCACTTATCCTCTCTGTGTGTATGCAAGGTTACATAGCTTGGGGTACACCAAATACATGACTTGACTCAAGAAAGGTAAAAAGTATATTAAAATTTAAATTACTAACAGACTCAACCATTGTCTACCCGATCTTTAGTTAATTGGCATTGCTAGTGAACTTATGGACCTAAAAGATTAGTGAGCAGGGAAAATAAAATAGATATGCAAGAATAGTAGTAAATAAATAATAATGTTTGTTATCATCAAACTTACTATACTTGGGCTCATATTTGCAATTATCTCCCTCTTTTTTATGATGAAAAATATTGTTGTTAAAAATTTTCAAAGCTCATTGACATTATCTAAAACACCCCCTTAGAATAATTTCTTAAAGTAAGGGAATATAATTTTTTTAATAAGGAAATATGAGGCATACAAAAAATAGAGCAAAACCAAAATAAAAAAAAAGAGCAAAAATAGAACATTCTTAATTTCACTAAATCATAGGATGCAAAACAACACAATACTCCCCCTTTTAACATCACTAAAAGGAGGAAAAAGCAAAAACACTAAATGAAATTATCAGTGATAAAAGCTGATCAGGAGGGTTTCAAAACAAAGAATAAAAGGCACAAAGAGCATAAAAACATAAAAAGAAAAATAAATAAATAACTAGTCATAAATTTGAATCAAAGAACACACTTTTTTTTATTCGACGAACTCGATTAAATTATAAATTTCCCCTATGAGTATATTAAATATAATCAATAAATGAATTAACAATGTTGAAATCCAAAAAGGGTAGAAAACTAATCTTGTTAACACTAGCTCGAACTCCTTATAGGTTAAAAAAAATTTTTAAACAAAAAATTGAATTCAAAAAATAAATTAGATAAGAAAAATTATCGTTTCAAACTTTGTTTTAGAAAAATATCAGATAGAAAAATATTACAAAGTAATTAATCAAAATCATGATTTTTATATTCAACTGTTTGAAAATATCAAGTGGTAGATGGATTCTTTTAAGATTTAAAGATTTGAAAGAGAAGGAAGCTTATTTCTTTGTAAGCTCATTTTATGTCTTTGTTTTAGTTATCTGATGCACTTTGCACATCTTTTGATTTTTGATACACTTTAGTGTATCTTATAATTACTTGGCGGTCATTACGCATCTTTTTAATTTTTGGGCTTATTTTGAGCCTCTTGTCATTTTTTGCGAGAAGACTTCCTTTCAAAATCTTTAAAGACTCTCAATTGTAAGATTATCTTTTAGATATAAGAGAAGAAAAATATACCTCTAATATAAGGAAAAATAAACGACAAATCAGAATCATATCCATATGATAAATGTAACAACCTAATTAAGAAAACTTTAAAGTGATTTAATGACTTTTAGCATTATTCATATGAGATATATTACTGTAAGAAGATAAAACATATCTCAATTTCAAAGTACAAATTTTTAATTTAAAATAGATTTTGCTTAAAAAAATACACCACTAAAAGAGTTAGAGGAAGAGTGAAAATCATCAAATTTTCTTTCTTTAACTATTTTAGAGGAGTCAAGCACTACTTACTAATTTCTAAAACTAAAGGCAAGGCAAAAATGTTATTTAAGAATTCATTATCATAAGTGAGTATTGATGTGATTTCTCCTTCTTTTTTTTTTAACTTGGAATAACAACATAAAACAAAAACATAAAATAGAAACACAAAAAAAGAATTAGACATACAAATAAAATAGAATGAACAGAAACATAAACAGAAGGCATCAATTTCAAACATGAATATCTATAACACCTATCTAGTTTTAAAGATGTTGAAAGTTTTGAAGGATAGTAGTTTTGTAAAGATATCAACAAGTTTATTTTCATTAGCTACATGGTGTAGCTCTATATCTCCTTTGGTAACATGATCCCTAATGAAGTGGTAAAAGTTCATTTATTATCAAATGAAAAAAAAATGATCCCTAATGAAGTGGTGTATTTTATCAATGTGTTTGGTCTTGGAGTGTTGGATTGGATTCTTTAAAATGTTGATGACACTAGTGTTATCACATAGGATTGAAATTGTGCATACAGGTAATCCTAAATCTAGAATTTATTATTTTAACAATAGGACTTGGGCCACATAACTTTCTAAGTCTATATACTGAGCATCAGCACTAGACAAGGCAACTCAGTTCTATTTTCTACTAGATTAAGATACCAAGGATTATCCTATGAATTGACATATTCTAGAATTGATTTTTATATCAACTCAGCATCCTGTAAAATATGAATCATAATATCTTATGAATTCAAAGGAGGTGTTATTCCTAGGATACCATATTCCTAAGTTTAGAGTTCCAAAAATATATCTAATAATTCTCTTAACAGCAGTTAAGTGGGACTCTTTTGGATCAACCTGAAATTTAGGATATAGATAAACACTAAATATGATATTAGGTCTGCTAGTCGTCAACTAAAGAAGTGATTCAATTATTCTCCTATATTGATAAACAAATTTTCCATTTGAATCCTTATCTAATTAAAGGGTGGAACTCATAGGAATATTGATTGGTTTGGCTTTATGAATTTCATATTTCTTCTAGATGTCCTTAATGTATTTTGGTTGACTAAGGAAAGTTCCATCATCTTCTAGCCTTATGCTAAATCTCATAAAGTAGGTCATTTCTCCAATCATACTCATCAAAAAGGCCTTTATTAGAAGATCTAAGCAAAATATCATAAACATAAATTTAGACAATCAGTAGTTCATCTCTTACTTTTTTCAAAATTAGAATTGTGTTTATGCTCTCCTTAACAAAGGTTTTTTCTAGTAAGAATGTGCTTAGCCTTTCATATGATGTCCTAGGTGCTTATTTTAGTCCATATAATGCATTTTTTAATTTGAACACATGGTTAGGAAATTGTGAATTTTCAAAGCCTGGGGTTGTTTAACTTATGCATCTTCTTTTATTACGTGATTCAGAAAGACACTCTTAAAATCCATTTGGTATAATTTGAATCCCTTAAAATAAGCAAAAGCTATTAGCACCTTAATTTCTTCCCATCTAGCTATAGGGGCAAAGGTATCTTCAAAGTGAATTCCTTCTATTTGGTTATACACCTTAGTCACCAATCTTACCTTATTCCTCACTATTACACTATAATAATTTATTTTATTTATGAAAACCCATTTAGTTCCAACCACACTTTGGTCCTTAGGTCATTCAACTAGCTCCCAAATATCATTCCTTATAAATTTATTTAACTCTTCTTGTATAGCTAGGATTAAGAATTCATCAGATAGGGCTTAATTTATATTGGTGGATTTAGACATTAAAATGAAGGTAGAGTGGTTTACTTCTTTTCTAAGTACATGCCTAGTTCTAACACCTTTAGACAGGTCTCCTAAGATTAGTTCTTTAGGATAACTTGAAGAATATCTGTATTCTCTAGGCAGTGTTTTTTTAGCCTCTACCCTTTTCTCAAGATTTGTAAATTCTACTCCTCGGGTGACTTCTACAGCCTTCTATTCTTCCATCTTAGACCCTCAAGAATTATCAAATTCATCAAATGCAACATAAGTGGTCTCCTCAACTACTAGTGTTCTTTTATTGAAAACTCTATAGGATTTCCCAATACTTGAGTAACCTCAGAACACTTCTTCATCAAATTTGATAATTCTTATAATGAACACTTTACATCTAAAGATATGAAGGTAAGAGAGGCTGGGTGTCCTACCCTTAAGCATCATGCAAAAATTTGTGCCATTGGGTATGACTTATCAAATGGGATCACTCCACTCACAATATAGTTCACAATGTTAACATACCAAAATGCACACAAGGATTGCAATGTAAACTATTTTTTATCGTGGAAGCATTCATTAATATCACAAATTTCATTCTTTAATCTTGACAAATGATTGGCCATCTGATTCTCAAAATATTTTCTATCTAAAATCTCTAAATTAAACTCTTAAAGAAAGAAAAAAAAACTTCTAATTGATCTTGGTGTAGCATTTATTTTAGTTAACATGTATTTGATAGCAGAGTGGTCGTTAAAAATTAATTACTTTGGCGTAGATTTAAGATAATCTAAATTTATTGAATGCAAATACTATCACTAGTAATTCTATCTCTATTTTCATATAATTAATTTATGCATTATTTAGGGGCTATTTAGTTTCCCTCATTTAGGATGTAAAGTAATCCAGATCCAATGGTTTTAGAAATTTTTGTGTTTAGTTTAAAGTAAAGTAAAATTAGGATTGTAAAAGGAGTGCATTCCAAATACCCCATGTCGTGCATTTTAAGTGAATTTGGAATTTTGAAATACACTACAAATACACTGCCATTGCCATCACAAGACATCACTAGTGGCCGCCAGCCACCACTGGCCCTACTATTGTGGTCACCTCCCACCACTGACTACACCACTGGCAGCCGCCACTACCGGATGCCCCCGCCAGCTATCCCCTCCCACCACAGTGGTCATCCATGGCCATGGCCACCACCATGGCCACCGCCGTGGCCACCATCGCCGCCCTTGCCACCTATGGCCTCTCCACCACAGGCCACCGCCATCATCGCTGTCGTTGAGTGGCAGCAGCCTCAGCCAAAATCTTCTTGTAAAAAGGGTTTTACTTCATACCAAACCAATGTTACAATGACTTTATTTCATACCAAACCAAAAAAAAAAAAAAGTAAAGTCATGCATGTACTTTACATTAATACAAACAACTCCAAAGTATTTCTTTTACATTACATTTCTTTTGCACTTCATTCCTTTCCTTTCACATATCATTCCTTTTTCAGACAACGAAATAGCCTTTTAATGTTCTATTAGTGCAATATAAGGCAATAAATTTCTTTTTCTAGTTTTTGTCCTAAAACTGATATAATGAAATAGTCACTAGAATTACACATCAATTTGAAATTTAAAGATTGTTGATGTGAAATAATGATAGGTGATATAACTAAAAACACTTATTAAGTTTTTTCAAATATAGTTAAATGATCTAAGTTGAATTCAAATGGTACATCCTTCTTAAGTAAGTGACATAAGGATTTCATAATTTTAGAAAAAAAAAATTTATAAATCTTCTATAAAAACAAGCATGTCCTAGAAAACTTTGGACTACATTTACAGAAGTAGGTGACAAAAAATTCTCAATCTCCTGGATCTTTGCCATATCAATTTTCTTACCCCTCTTAGAGATTTTATGTGCTTTGGCAATGCCTTCCTTAACCATAAATTGATATTTTTCTTAATTGAGAACAATGTTAGTTTCCTATCATCTCTTCAAAATGAGTTCTAAATGATCTAAACAAACATCAAATATTTTTCCAAAGATAAAAAAATCATCCATAAAAAATTTAATGTCCTTCTCTGTTAAATTCAAGAAGATTGACATCATGAATCATTTAAATATTACAAAGGCATTACATAATCTAGATGGCCTCCTCCTAAATGTAAATATATTAGAAGGACTGTTGAATGTAATTTTTTCATGGTCCTCTAGTGCAGTAGGAATTTGGTGGCAACTATAAAGCCATTTAGGAAGCCGTAAAAAGAGTGTCCTGCTAACCTATCTAATATCTGATCAATAAAAGGTAAAGAAAATGGTCCTTAGTATCTTTGTTCTATTTCTTATAATCTATGCATATCCTCAAACTTGTAACTATCCTAGTGGGTATCAATTCATTTTTTCTCATTAGCCAAATAATTAAACCTCCTATCTTTGGGACATAATGAATTGGACTCACCCAAGAACTATCTAAAATGGGATAAATAATACCTACATCCAACCATTTTAAAATCTCCTTCTTCACAACTTCTTTTATTATAGGGTTTATTTATCTTTGGGGTCAACTTTTGGAAGGGAGTTTTCTTCAATAAAAATCTTATGCATGTATAAGGATGGGCATTTCCTTTATATTAGTAATGGTTCCAATAAAAGCTTTCTTATATGTGCTAAGAACCCTAATCAACTTACTTTTTTTATCTTCTCCTAGCTCAGTAGAAAGAATGATAGGTAAGATTGATTGACTCCTCTCATAAGAAGGTTTACATTAAATAGGCAAGCAAGGCTTTTAACTTAACAATTATTGCCTCTTCAATAGATGGTTTCAAGAGCTTTCTTAGAGATGATGTATCTAACATGTCACACTTCTCTCTAAATATTTTGGGGACATCAGTAATCATTTACATTGAATCATCATCTGCCTCTCCTATGTGATCCTCATATAATGAACTATCCAAAGAACTATCAATCAACAATTCTTACTTAGAATCCTCCATAAAATCATTAGTTAAATCTAATTTGTGACAATCCATGCTATGATCCTTAGAAAACTTTATAGACTTCAATACATTAAAGCCCACTTCTTAGTCCTAAACCCTTATGGTTAACTCTCCCTTCTACACATCAATCATATCCCTCTCTATACTTAAGAAAGGTCTACTACCAAAGATAATATATCTTCTTATATGCCTCTATGTTTAAGATAATAAAGCCAACATTGAAGATAAACTTATCCACCTTGACAAATACATCCTCCATTGCCTCCTTTTAATAAGTGAATGAACAGTTTGTTAACCAAAGGGTAATAGTGGTGGGTTGGACTTCTCCTAAGTTAAGTCTCTTAAATATTTACACGGGCATAAGATTTATATTAGCTCATAAATCACATAACTCCCTACCACAAAATTTATATCCTATAGCATTAGGAAAGGTAAAACCACCTGGATCCTAAAGCATTTGTGGAAGATTATTTTGTAGAATTGCACTATTTTCTTAGTCATGAATATATTTTTAAGGTCTCTTAGTTTTCTCTTTTTGCTTAAAATATCTTTCATGAACTTAGCATAGGTAGGCATCTTCTTTAGTACTTCTTTAAATGGAATGCTAATAGTCAACTTTTAAATATTTATAAAAAATTTAAGAACTACCTATCTAAATTTTACGTCAACAACCTTTGGAGAAATAGTGGTGTTGGCCTCCCAACAACATTTTTAATAGGTTATTCTATGTCCTTTTCAAGTTAAGGTTATTCATCAGGATTGGAAGGTTCTACAAATGCTTTGACAAACATATCCTCCTCAAGTTAATCCTCATTCCTAATCACTCTCTATCTCTCACCCACTCTGCAATTGAATAGCTTTACAATACTCCTTATCTATTTCCTTAGGATTTACCTTTGTATTTCTAAGCTAGGCTCCTTAAGGTGTATTATTTATGAAACTAGATAACTACCCTACTTGATTTCTAATATTCCTTACTATAGCATCTTGATTCGACAATCCTATTTGCAAAACAATGTTTTCTAAAAAAAGGCTTCTTATCCTTAAATTGATTACTGACACTAAATTTTAGAGGATAATTAGGCCTTGGGTTTGCATAGTTCTCTCGAGGTGGGTTTTTGTTTTGTATTGGGCTTGGTTATTTAGAATTCCAATAACTATATCAATTAGGATTATTATGTTGAGTCTAGTAATTAGGTTGTTAAGCCTAAATTAATGTCCCAAGGCTACCAAGAGGGGGGGTGAATTGGTAGTTTTAAAAAAATTTTAAACCCTCTTTTTAAAATTATGTTGAACCGAAATAAAAATGTTTCTTTTAAGTTTTTGTAGAAAAAGTTTTTCAACCACAGAGTTCTTAAGACTAAAATTAAAATGCGGAAATGTAAAAATAGTAAAGTAAATGACACCAGATTTATAGTGGTTCGGTCTAAAACCAGACCTACATCCACTCCCCAGAGGCACCCTCTGAGTATTGCACTAATACCAATAGTGACTCTCCTTTTGCAACCACAGCAAGGCAGAGAAGCCTTTACAACACACTCTTTTCACCACTCCCCGGTGCGGCAGAGAACTGTCATCCTTTTACACAATTCATAGTGTTGGCAGAGAACCATCCATCTTTTCACACTCTCCTAGTGTGGGCAGAGAACCCTTCGTCCTTTCACACTTTCCAAGTGTAGGCAGAGAACCCTTCGTCCTTTCACACTCTCCAAGTGTAGGCAGAGAACCCTTCGTCCTTTCACACTCTCCAAGTGTCGGCAGAGAACTAGATCTCCTTGACAGATCTTCTCACAAGAATCTAGAAGGAAGAAAGAAAAGAGTGAAGTAATCCCAATTCACAAGTAGAGATTCTTACCTTTGAAATCTAAGTGAAGCCTTCTCGCTCCAGTGGTATGAATCCTCCCTTGAATGCTCTCTTTCACTCTCTCCTTGGCTATTCTCTCAAGAGGCATGAAGATCAAATGACAAAAATATTGGATGGCAGTCTAATTTGGACTATATATATAAAAGACAAGAAAAACTGCCCAAAAACTGCAAGTTTTCAATTCTGTACGCAGTGGATCGTCCCGTACGATCGTGGATCACCCTGGACGATTTTACTTAAACGATTTGAAACGACCCTATTTGTATATGTGTACGAAATGTCTTCGTACAGATGATCGTCCAGTACGAACTATATTCGTCCGGTACGAACGGTTATTACAAGGCCGGTTCTAGAAACTGCTGAAAACCGTTCTAAGTCGGTTAATCGTCTAGACGAAAATTTGTTCGACTGAACAAAAATTTTACAGAGGACCAATCATCATGTACGATAATTAATTTTGTCTGGACGAAAATTTTACAGAGACCAGATCGTCTTGGACGATAATTAATTTCGTCTAGACAAAAATTTTACAGAGGACCAATCGTCATGTACGATAATTAATTTCGTCTGGACGAAAATTTTACAGAGACCAAATCGTCCTGGACGATAATTAATTTCGTCCTGGACGAATAGGACTTAGAAAAATTTCTCAAGCCAGTTCCTATTCGTTCCATGTGCTCAATAGGAGATAACTGTCTGATCATCTCGTACGAACTGATATCGTCCCGTATGATTAGTATAAATTATATATGATCTCCTTATGTGTGTGTGTGTGTATGTTTTTATTCACTCAAATTATAATCACTCCCTTTCAATTTTGATTCAAAGAAAAGTACAAGCTTCAAATTTACAAAGTATTTCATGCTGAAATTTATTTGAAGTCTTCGCAGTCTGGAGTTTGATTTTCTTGAAATGTTAGTACATACACGAGCAAATACAAATCTTCTAAAATTGTTAGGAGATAACTACATATTTGAACAATAATATTTGGAATCATCAAAACTACATAAGTTGCAAAAATGTAAAGGTGCAAATAGCAACTAAAATGAGGGGGGGGTGACACTCTCTCCCTTGAAATCCGAAATTATTCTTATTTCTCAAGAGGCACCAAGATCAAATGCTTTAAAATTGGGTGGCAGTCTAATTTGGACTAGTATTGAATAATTATAAAAGAAGCCAAGAAAAACCGCCCAAAAACTGTACAAGTTTTCAAAATCTGTTATCCACGCAATAAGGATCGTCCCGTACGATCGTGGATCGTCCTGAACGATTTTACTTAAACGTCCAGTGAAACGGACCCTGTTTGTATATGTAGACGAAAATGTCTTGTACAAGAAAGAAAAGAGTGATCGTCCTGTACGAACTAAGTTCGTCCGAGTACGAAACGGTTATTACAAGGTCGGTTCTAGAAACTGCTGAAAAAGATGTTCAGGGGTCGTTTTATCGTTGGGACGAAAAATTGGTCGACAATGTTCACAACATGAACTGGAGACCATATCCGGTTTAATTACAGAGGACCAGGATTAGTCTGGACGAGTTATTTTAATTTTTAACGAAAATTTTACAGAGACCAATCGTCCCAGATAAACTTTATTTCGTCTGTGGAACGAATTCGATCGGTCTTGGGAATTTAATTTCGTCTGGACGAAAAATTTTACAGAGGACCAATCGTCATGTACGATAAATTAATTTTCTCATCTAGACAAAAATTTTACAGAGACCAGATCGTCCTGGACGATAATTAATTTCGTCCTGGACGAATAGGACTTAGAAAAATTTTCTCAAGCTAGTTCCTATTCGTTCCATGTGCTCAATAGGAGATATAACTTGTCTGATCGTCCCGTACGAACTGATATCGTCCCGTACGATCAGTATAATTTATTATATGACTCTCCTTATTGTGTGTGTGTGTATGTTTTTATTCACTCAAATTACAATCACTCCCTTTCAATTTTGATTCAAAGAAGATGTACAAGCTTCAAATTTTACAAAGTATTTCATGCTGAAATTTGATTTGAAGTCTTCGCAGTCTTGGAGTTTGTTTTTCTGAAATGTTATAGTACACACAAGAGCAAATACAAATCTTCTAAAATTGTTAGGAGATAACTACATATTTGAACAATAATAATTTGGAATCATCAAAAACTACATAAGTTGAAAAATGTAAAGCATGCAAATAGCATCTAACTTAACAATCGCCCTCCCCCTTTTTTCCATGATGGCAAAATAATTATTATCTTGTATTGGTTTCAATTTAAACAAATCTCCTAAACTCCCCCTGAATTGATGAAGTTACATGAAAATAAGGAGGCATTTTGAAGCAAAGAACAATATTTTTGTTTTTCAAAATTTTTTAACAAAATCACAAAGTCACAAAGTCAAACACTAAATCAAAAATGCAAACAAAATAATCAAAACAAAACATTTTTTACAAAACACAATAAATTTCTCCCCCTTTTTGACAACAACAAAAAGTGAAGAAGAAATAGACAAGAAATGTATAGTAATTATAATGAAATTCATTTGAAAATTTAATCTAAATAAATGATTTATCATA
>CM033682.1:22343740-22565805 GCA_019514585.1 Dendrobium officinale | reverse complement strand
ATTTGAGCATGAAATGTGAGCAGCAGTTAGAAGAAGAGCATGCCGTACAGTTGTTAATGGGCAACATTGATGACAAGATGCAACCCTTCCTGTGTATGGCTACGATAAACACATTTCAAGACTTGCTCGACAGAGTGGCCAAATTTGAGAAACTGAATTTGTCCAGGTCAGAAAATCACTCTGATAAGCCCAACTTTGAGAAACTGAATTTGATGACAAGATGCAACCCTTCCTTCTTGGGCTTATCAGAGTGATTTTCTGACCTAGACAAATTCAGTTTCTCAAATTTTGCCACAACTCAGCATATACGATGCTTTGGTGATGTCTAAAGACCTTCGGGAGACTCTGATTCAGGCTCTCAAAGATCCCGAAAGATACAATGCGTATTTTGCTGAACGTAATTTGATTGAGGTTCTGCAAGCTCGAAATGAGCCATTCATTATTTTCTCCGAAGAGGACATGATGCTCGGAACTACAGACCATAATCGTCCTCTGTATGTTACTGCAGAGAGTTATAAGCTGATTATTAGTCGAATCCTAATCGATCCTGGATCATCTATGAATCTGATAAGCTTGAAAGCACTGAGATCTAGGATGCACGGACACGGACACGGCGACACGGACACGACACGACACGGGACACGACATTTTTAAAAAATATAGGACACGGGTGCGGCGTGGACACGGCATAATAATTTTAAATATAATATATATAAATTAAGGTAATATTATATTAAAAATGACAAGCAATATTAAATCAAAATCATGATAACTTGTTTAGCTCATAACATAAAGATGTTTAATACAAAATGTCTAGTACAACCACAAAAATATAACCAAAAAACCATTTAGTACAACATGAAAGTTCAACTACTCAATAGAGGGAATGATAGAATTAGAATCAGATGTTGGTCTTTGGCCTTCAATATCATCATCATTGAATATCATTGCTTCAAACTCTGGTTCATCTAAAGAAAGTTTTGCAACCTCCAATAATCCCATTTCATCAAGGCACTCGAACCCATCTCCAGCAACTTCCCACATCTTGTTATCACCTGTCATATAAAGTGGGGTTTTCCTTGATAGAAGACGAAGATTTGTATGCACATAAACTAAATCTTCAGCTCGTTGTGGAGTTATTTTATTCCTTTTCATTGATTGAATAAATGAGTATGTGCTCCAATTTCTCTCACAACATGAAGAGGATGATACTTGACCAAGAAGTTTTATTGCTATTGTTTGAAGAAGAGGTGCCGACGCTCCATGAATTAACCACCACATTTTTGGATCCATCCTCCATCTATCAACCAAAGATTCTTGATCACCGAAATCCTCTAAATATCCAAAGAACTTAGCAAGTTCTATATTAATTTTTCTTCTCTCCTCCTCATTTGGAAAATATCGTTTCAAGCATATCTTTCTCATATTTGAAACCTCTAAATCTTTCTGTGGTGAAACACGTTGAGGGTCTTCTAGAAGCCATTCTTTACTTGAATACTTTCAAATAATATAAAGCATATAAAATTACATGTTCATTAACAAAGAAATTTAAATTAATTTAAAAGATGAATATGAATGTACCTTGGATTTGATGAATGAGCCAAACTAAATGCATTTTTATAGTAAGGAGGCCCAATCATGACTATCACCTCTTTAATCAAATTTGCAATAAAAAATTTATCCTTGTATTCTGCTTCACAATTCACAGCTTTAATAAACATAGGATAATTCTCTGTAATAGCCATAAAATTTATGAGTGGTCTTCTTTGAGGATCTGTCCAACCATCGCACACCAAACTAACACCTTTTTTTTTCAGACTCCTTTTGTTGGTTCAAGCAATGTCTCAATGTGTGCTCTTTCCCTTTCCAATAATTTTGATCTTAATGCATTGTAACCAGGTGGAACATATCCTGCAAGATTGTTGTTACATGCAAAACTGAATGCATTTTTATAGTAAGGATTTCTCACAATAAAATCACTATTTCAAAATATACAAGAGTAACCTATGATACCAAAAGCAAAAGCAAGAAAGGAACATGAAATGGGTTCTTTATCAAGAAAGGAACATATATAAAAATGATCAGAAATCCACATTAAACAAGAGATTTGTGAAGGTATTTGACTAAAAAAACTTTAGAAGTCCTTAAATTTTCATATTAAATAATCAATAATGATGATGTGTGACAACCAAGCTATAATCAACATTGTTAAAAATCCTATCTCCTTGATTGGGCTACACAAAGAAGATTTGCATCTAAAGAAAGCCAGCTTTTGTATATTTAGTGGTCTATGGGAGCTATGACTTCTATGTCCATCCATGATCTATATATATTGCATCATCAATTTAGTAGCCTTAAAAAACCCTAAACCTAAACAGATTTCTATCAAATTGGTATAAGATCATAAATTGTCATGACATATCACATGGATGTCTGGCAAGTTATCCAGGCAATTTATCAAACTGTGAAAAGGATGGAAATTTTGACTACTTTGAAAAATTAATCATTTGAATTGTCAAATTAACAAAATCAATTGCGTAAAGACATAATCTAGTTAAAGCACGAACAGATAATTTAGAAACTAGTCAAATGAAGATGAACCTGATGTAGAAATATGTTCAAATTGAAAACTAACTATCAGAAAATGGATCATTCCAAGTTTATTTGAAAAAGAGAAAGAGAACACTAAAGTGTGAAGTGTCTGATATTTTGATCTTTGCCACTTGAGACAATCTAAAAACACTTCTAGCATGATTATGATGGAAAATATAAAAACATCAAAGTTAAACTTCTCAGAAATATTACACTTCATTTTAGATTATGTATTAGATGAGTAGTTTTTCAAAGCAATCATGTTTCTTCAGTTCAGAACCCCTCTATGATATAAAACAGATAAGGGGCAAATATATGAATGGTTGCCCCCAACTGAACATGCTTCATGCGATAAAAAGGGAGTAGTGATTTGGCCGAAGAAGCGCGCGAAAGGGTGAAAGTTACCTTCGCAGCGTGCGAGCTCCCTGGCGTTGCTTCCGATCAAAATGTAGCAAAAATTAAGTTTCCTGTAACAGGAATCAGGTCAGAACGGGATTTACGGGATTTGGCCGAAGAAGCGCGCGAAAGGGTGAAAGTTACCTTCGCAGCGTGCGAGCTCCCCGGCGTTGCTTCCGATCAAAATGTCGTAACTTCCTCGATCGACTGCGACTCCTCGATCGACTGCGACTCTTCTCTCACTCGGGACGGCGACTCCTCTCTCGCTCGGGAGCGGGACGGAGACTCCTCTCGGCTGCGACTCTCTCGCTCGAATGCTTAAATGAATGAAATGCACGGGATTAGGGCTACTTGTGCGTGCCCGTTTTTTTTTTATTTAAAATATGAAATACCGGACACACGTGTCCGACACGCGTGTCCGGCTCTAAGTTTTAATTTTTTTATTCCGGACACACCCAGAACGTGTCGGACACGTGTCCGTGCCGTGTCGGACGCGTGTCCTTGTCCGACACGTTTCCGACACTGCATTGCCTCTTAAAACGGAGTGTCGGTGCATCATAGACTGAGATCCCTTTGTCTTGATGTGGAACACCTCGGGCCAGATAAGTTGATGGTGCATAGTTTCAACGAAAAAGGGCAGAAGACCCTCGGATCATTTTTGCTCCCTCTTGTATTTGGAGAGCTCCATACAGAAGCTAAATTTCATGTGATTGACGCGGATACTTCATTCAAGGCGCTACTAGGCCGTCCCTGGTTACATGAATATGACATTGTCTCGTCAACATTACATCAGTGTATGAAATATCTCAAAGATGGAGAAGAATTCAGGATCTCTGGTGATATTCAGCCTTTCACAGTTCATGAAGCAACAGTTTATGAAGATGCACGGTATTTCATGCCAAAGAAGCAAAAGTATTCGAGCTCCCTCGAAGCTAAAACATCAAATTCAAAGGCTGTAAAGCGATCTGAACGAGAATGTGAGAAGAAGCAGGTGGGGAGAAAGAAGGCAGTGCCGACTCTTCCCAAAGTGCCGACCATTCCAAAAGAAAAGAAGCATGTACCTCATCTTGGGAGCGACACAGATGAAGATGATGTTACCTGCTAAATCTCGGAGTATGCCAGTCCATGGACGAATGGAGTAGGCAGGTTGAATTTTCAAATGATGATTATGACTATGACTCTATTTATATGAACACGGTGCAGAATGTGTTCTCTAGAAGAATTGATAGCCTATTAATTTTAGATAGTGTACTCATAGTCACGCGTGTTCCTTTACAACATTTCAAGGAAATCATTTCGCGCGAGGTTCATAAAGTTGAAGAACTCGCCACCCTCTATCTGCCTCCCCGTAAAAATGGGATTGTGCCAAAGAATGTGTTATATTCCACGGGAGTTCGCGAAGAGGAGAATCATGACTGGGATTGCATGCTCCTCGACTCCGAGGAATTATTTCTTACGAGACTACCTAGGTTCAATACCAAGAATATTCAAAGAATGCTACGAAAGAAAAATTAATATTCTTACTACCAAACGACAGCTTTGTACAAGCTTGGGCCTCTGGTATGGAAGGAGTCCGCGTCCGTTACGGCAGAAGGATACAGATGCATATAAAGGTATTGGATTTATCAAAGCGAAAATTCCTCCGGAAAGAGATTTGTCGCGCCATCACATGCATGGAAATTGAATCCGAAGATGGTGATGCTGAAGAGATATACGAAGCTGATGATTATGATGAACAGCCCGTAGAAGCCGAACCTGCACCAGAAGAGCTTGAAGATGGTGGACAGGCAGCCACTATGGATGAACTAAGAGAAGTCAACTTGGGGACTGAGGAGGATCCTCGCCCAACCTTCATTAGTTCTCTCCTACCCGAAGAGCAAATAGAATAAATAAAAGAGCTCCTCTGTGAATTCAGGGACTGCTTTGCCTGGACATATGCTGAGATGCCTGGCTTATCGCCTGACGTGGCAGTTCACAGATTAGCAATCAGACCGGATATAGCACCCGTCAAACAAGCTCCAAGGAGAATGAGATTGGAGATTGAAGAACAGGTGATCGCAGAAAACGAAGAAAGCTAATAGATGCAGGCTTCATCCGAGAAGAAAAGTACGCTGACTGGATTGCTAATATCGTCCCAGTGAAAAAGAAGAACGGGCAAATTCATGTCTGTATTGACTTTAGGGACCTCAATAAGGCGTGCCCAAAAGACGATTTTTCACTCCCTGTATCCGAACTCCTAGTGGACAATACGTCCAACTACGACATGTTCTCCTTCATGGATGGATCGTCAGGAACAATCAAATCAAGATGGCGCCCGAAGATGAAAAGCATACGTCGTTCAGAACGCCCATCGGAATTTTCTGCTACACAGTCATGCCCTTTGGCCTGAAGAATGCTGGTGCCACCTACCAGAGAGCGATGACTCACATATTTGATGATTTGATACATCATCAGAAGGTCGAGTGCTATGTAGATGACCTTGTTGTCAAAAGTCTTGGCCGAAATGATCACTTAAAAGATCTCAGAATTGTATTTGAGAGAATCAGAAAGTTTGATCTGAAGATGAATCCTCTCAAATGTGCTTTTGGGGTCTCCTCCGGCAAATTCTTGGGGTATGTTGTCCGTCATCGAGGCATCGAAGTTGACCCCAACAAAATTAAGGCAATCACGGAGATGCCACCACCAAGGAACCTTTGACAGCTTCGCTCGTTGCAAGGACAACTGGCTTTCATTCGGAGATTCATATCAAATCTATCGGGAAGATGTCAGCCCTTTTCAAAGCTAATGAAGAAGGGATGTTCGTTTCAAATGGGATGCAGAATGTCAGGAGGCGTTTGATAGCATCAAGAGATATCTGTTGAATCCGCCCATTCTCGCAGCGCCAATTCCCGGAAAGCCTCTTATACTGTATACAGCTGCACTAGAAGAGTCCCTCGGAGCACTGTTGGCCCAGAATAATGAAGAAGACAAAGAAAATGCGCTCTACTACATCAGTCGAAGGTTGATGGGAGCAGAAAGTCGTTATTCCCCAATTGAAAAGCATTGTCTGGCGCTAATTTTTGCAGTTCAGAAACTCCGCCACTATATGCTATCCCATAAAATCACACTGATATCAAAGATCGATCCGCTGAAGTTTTTGATGACAAGACCAGCGTTGACAGGTCGTCTAGCCAGGTGGGCAGTATTGTTATTGCAGTTTGAAATCATATACATGCCACAGAAGGCGGTGAAAGGACAGGCCTTGGCAGATTTTCTTGCTGCACACCCAATCCCGGCTGATTCTCCACTAAATATGATTTGCCCGATGAGCAGATTATGCAGGTCGAGGAGAATGAAAGGCTACCATTCTGGGAGATGTATTTTGACGGGGCATCGTCGATTAGACCTGTCCGACTTCCAAATATTGCAAGAGCCCGAGCTGGTATCGGTCTTGTTCTTATACCACCTGAAGGAGGCATAATGAGGTTCTCATTCAGTCTGACTGAACCTCGGACCAACAACGAAGCTAAGTACGAAGCTCTAATAGTAGGGCTGGAGATTGCAATTGACGTCAAAATTCAAAATCTTCAAATTTTTAACGACTCTCAACTTGTGATAAATCAAGTCTTGGGCATCTACAAGATTTCCAAGGTTGAGTTGGCTCATTACCACCGGCGGCGAACCCTTGAGCTCCTGAAGCAGGTGCCAAATGTTAAAATAGTTCAAATTCCTCGAGGACAGAATGCCAAAGCAGACTATTTGGCCAAATTGGCCAAGGAAATGGCAAATTCCAATGAGGAGAAGCCTATATTCATTGGAGTTTACAACCGTAGGGTCTTGGAACCCGCTCTATTACAATTCCCGAGGGCAGAAGGGATTCCAGATTCAAGTCAACAGGATGAAACCCTAGTTGACCCTTAACCGCTCAATCAAATCATTATGGAAAATTATCCTGAAGGATATCATACGGCCAAGAGACATAAAGCTAGTCAAGCTTCAGAATCGTGGTGGCATTGTTTAGATATTGAAGTCGAAAATAATTGGAGACAATCATTCATTGACTACTTCAAGGAAAACAAACTCCCAACAGAAAAGTCTATGGCCGCACAAATTCGAAAAAGGGCGTTGAGATACGCATTTGTCAACGACATGTTGTACAGACGAGCCTTTGATCAAATGTGGCTAAGGTGCCTAGGGACCAAGGAAGCTGATAAAGTAGTAACAGAAGTTCATGAAGGGCTTTGTGGAGCACATCAGTCAGGTCCTAAAATGGCCGCTAAAATCAAAAGAATTGGTTATTATTGCCTAACTATGGTCAGAGATTATATTGACCACGCTAAAAGGTGCCACGAGTGTCAAATCCACGGTGATGTTATACATCAGCCTCCAAATCCACTGCACCCAACAATAGCATCCTGGCCATTTGAATACTGGGGTACTGATATTATCGGACCGATAGATCCACCATCTTCAGCGGGACATCGCTTTATTCTAGCAGCGACAGACTACTTTTCCAAGTGGGTAGAAGCGGCTCCATTCAGAGAGGTCACATCAGAGCATGTGATAAATTTCTTTACCCACAATATCGTCTACAGATTCGGTGTGCCACGCCGCATAATCTCAGACAATGGTACTGCATTCAAGAGTACAAAAAAATCTACAAGTTCGTTGATCGACACAAAATTGATTGGCGGTATTCATCCATATACAATCCAAGAGCAAATGGCTTGGCGGAAGCCTTTAACAAGATGCTGGTGAAATTGTTAAAGAAGATTCTCACCAAGAATAATAAAAGAGAGTGGCATACGAAAATGGCAGAGGCACTATGGGCGTATCATACAACCTATAAGACTCCAACCAAAGCCACTCCTTACTCTCTAGTGTTCGGTGTTGAAGCTGTATTACCATTGGAGATTGAATTACCGTCACTTAGGGTAGCAATTCAGAATGATCTCACTCAAGAACAGAATGCTCGCCTCAGAAATGGAAGAGCTTGATGCACTTGATGAACTAAGGTTACAAGCTCAACAAAACCTGGAAATCTACCGAGGAAGAATGGCAAAATCCTTCGATCGTATGGTACGTCCTCGGACCTTTCAAGAAGGGGAATTGGTCCTGGTGCTGAGAAGACCAATCATTCCACACCGAAAAATTGGTGGCAAATTCGTATCCAATTCGGAAGGTCCCTTCGTCATCGAGAAGGTGTACCAAGGAGGAGCATATCAGTTGATCGATCTGAACGGTCAGAGGCCTATGCCGCCAATCAACGGTCGACATCTAAAGAAATATCATGCATGAAAATTCCATAACTAATGTATTTTGTGATGAACAATATTTTATATACATTAGTTATCAATGCATGCTAATATTTTAAAATTCTCTTGTATAGCGAGAATGCATTTCAAAATCCCTCATTAGACTGGGGGCATTTTAAATATTTATTCGGGTCGACATCGCGCTGCGTATAGCGAGATTCCCGAATAAATATTTAAAATTATCAATTCGAATATTCTTTTGTGCTAAAGAATACACATACTTCTTTTTCAAAGTCTATGTAGGTGATCTTTCAAAAGCTAGAGACATCACCTTCTCCAATAAACAAAGATTCAAAAGTCAAGAAAAAGACCTTTGTGGCTACACACTCCAACAAATTGAGCCAGAAAAGCTTGAAGTCTTTTCAACAGCCTGAAGCTTAAGGTTCGAATGGGTGTAAAAGGTCGGATCCAACACGCCCAAATATGGCCGGATCACTGGCAGCTCCGTCTACTCAACATGCCATAAGAAAGGCTGTAGTAGCGGAACCCCCACACTTCGTCAACCCGTCAGTAGGGACTGTAGAAAGTACAAAAAAGCTAATGTGACTCGACCAGTTCAAGTGATCGTAGTTTACAAAATTCTCCTAAGTGACTGGAGAATCAAAGTTCTAGTGGAAGGATGAGTCTCGAACGACTACCAAATGTTCGTAGGCTCCAAAAATCTACAACCACAAATGGAAACTCCAAATCTACCAACTTCAGCAAAATCAGTATTGGGAAGCGCAATTCCCATAGCTCAAGTCTGAAGCCTGAATGAGTGTAAGAGGTCGGATCCAACAAGCCCAAATATGGCCGGATCGCTGACAGCTCTGTCTGCTCAACAAGCCATAAGAAAGGCCGTAGTAGAGGAACCCCCATCTCAGCAACCAGTGGATGAAGAACTATCAAATTCTAGCTCTCCCAATCTGATGAACTCAAGTGATTCAGATTAAAGTCTTCTCAAGTGGTTAAGGATCAAGATACTACCTACGTTCGGTACTATCAATTGAATTCAAAACCTGCAAATCCTTCAACAAATCCGTAAAGCACAAAGCGAGGATCGAAGGAATTTTTCTTCAACAAGTCTGTTAAAGCACAAAGCAAAGGACCGAAGAAAATTATCCCAAAGTTCATGAAAAGCCTAAGGCTGAACTAAGAGGATTCTGTCATCAACAAGTCCGTTATGCACAAAGCTCTGGACTGATGACTTTTCGCCATCGACCTAATACAAACCTCAAAGTTTAGGTCATTGGCATCTACTCCTTCATCAAGCCCGCCAAAGCTAGAAGTATAGGGCCGAAGGTACAAAAATCACCTGACAAATCAATAAAGACAAATCAAAAAAATTCTCCATCATTGTCCGCATCACAAAGCAAAGGGCAAAAGAAATTAATATCTCGACCATCTATTGATATATCCAAGAGATCTATGGAGAAAGAAAATCTTAGTGTGACATCCAAGTGAAATTTTTGGAGATCCACTAAATGAAATCCCTAGTGTGACATCTAGAATAAATATCTAGAGATCCACAGGGTCAAACAGCTTACAACAAACGTGATTCGCTCTAGAAGCGTACCACATTTGTTGGGGGGCATTTGTTGATCTCTGTTAAAGAAGCCAAAGATAAAACAAAATAAAAAAAGCCTAAGAAAAACCTACCTCTGCTAGATCCCACGAATCCATGCATAAATCCCGCTGAAATACTGTACAGTCGGCGCCGCGCATCTCTTCCCGAAAAATCTGCCCAAATCGCATGCCAACTGGATGCCTCTCACTTCGTTAAAACTCCCTCGCCGAATAAGAAAAGAGAGTGGAGGCCGAGGTCGAATTTTCGGAGCCCACAACATCTATATGCTTGTATGATAGGTCATTACAATATAATATTATGACATGTGCAAAATCATATTTAGGAAGAATATTTATCATTTATTGTTTTGATATTTTCTTATTATTGGGAGTATTTTGTCTTTTTTGTTTGCTCAGGCGCTTACTTGCTTGTTCCAAGCATACAATTCAAAATAGATAAATATTCTCCTTCTCTCTCTCTCTCTCTCTCTCTCTCTCTCTCTCTCTCTCTCTCTCTCTCTTTCTCTAACATAATACCAGAGCTTAGTTTCTTTTAATCATTTCTTGATCATTGGTTTTTCTTCCATGAGTTTTCATGAGCAATCTCTGTTGATCTTGTTTTTCTCATCTTTAAAATTTTCTTGGTGACACTAATTCCATCTTCACCTTTTATGAATGACATTGTATTTCAATATTTCATCTAATTGCTCCATGAGATCATTTTACGCCTATCTCGATCACAACACCTTTGTAACCCTTCTTTTCAGTCACCTTCTCTCGTAGGCACTGTTTTACTCCTTCAAAGCGACCCAACTTGCGGCTCTGCGCTAATGCATTATGCACCAGTCCCATACTGCTAATCTGTTATGTGACACTCATCATTTGCACTGCAATGCCTCAAGGTTTGCATGATAGTCCCCTAGTTGCTTTCTATATCTTCTGTATGACTACATGCACAATTCCCTTTGCCTCATTGCTGCATTGCACCTCCATCCCGGCTGTTGATGATGTGAAACATATCCATGCGAAAGTGATTTGCTTAAAGAAATTTGCACGCTTAGATTTAGAGGTAATAATAAGCAAGATCTTATGCGGAACTGAACGATAAGATAAATATTAAGTGGTACTCAGCTTAGGTTAATTCACATGAATAGAAGTTGAGTTCAAAAAGATAGCCTGATTAATCCAACATTGCATACATGGATAGTTCCAACAATAGATTCCAATACTAACAATAAGATTAGTCTATGAAAGGTCCCTCACACAACTCTTCTAAATACTAAGCTTTAGCGGAGAAGCATTAATACGACCTTCATGAAGATAATAAATTCACATTCAAGGATGCAACTATGAAGATAGAGAGTCGGGTGTCAAATTTACCCAAAGACAAGAGAGATACGCGCTCCGGCAAAGCTATTTGTAGTTGGGAATGAAGTGGGCAGCAACCCCGAACCTCCTCGCATTAAGGAACACCCGGGAAGTGGTGCAGAAATTCAGGACAGCAGCCACGTGGTCTCCCGGGATAACTTTGTTGCTGATTTGGGCATTCTTGGACAGAGGACAGCAATCTGGAACTTTCCCAAGCAGTGGACAGCAGGTAGAAATGACAGAAAATCTGTAACAGCTTTTAGGATTCTTCTGGACAGCAACATAACTCCAGGAGGCTTTATTTTCAGCAGTCTCGGGAAGGGTTTGGAAGAGTAACCCGTGGAGGAAGAAGGGTGATTGATTTCAAATCTGAAACAATGTCAGCTTGCTGACGTTGAAAGAGGGACTTAGTTGGAGAAAACAAATCAAGTCCAGAAGGGAGCTCGGGTAGGAGAGAAAAGCTTCAGGAGAAACACAATTTCAGATTTCTGAAATTGAGCTCTAGTGAGGAGACGTGGAGAGGGGAACCTAATTTGAAAATCAAATTAATTTCCAAAGGAAAGGGGGTGGCGGTTTAGTGAGGAATTAGGGGAATTGATGGGAGGCAATTAATGTAATTGCAGAGAGACTTAATGGGTAATGGTGGCTGGCCATAGAGCAAGGAGAGAGAGGCTTGGAATTTCAAAGGTGGGGCCCACGTTTGAGTAATTAATTCCCAATCAAATCTGAAATTATAATTTCAGATTTGATTATTTCTTAAGTAACTCTCAAAATTGATTTATTAAGAGGGAATAGAATTTGAATTTCAAAAGGAGCATTAATCCCCTTAAATGTCTATCATAAATAGATGAAGACAAATTAGGAAATTGAATTAAATATGGATTTGAAATTCAAACATACTTGGGTCCAAGGAGGGGAGCCGACGGCAAGGTAGGTGCTGGGCGGCGGGCTAGGGGCCACGGCTGGTTGCTGGGGGAGGGGAGTGAGGGTCGGCTGAGGGATTAATAACGGGAGGGAGCAATTGACCGACGGCCAATTTTCTGGCCGGACCAACAGAGCCGGCGGCCGGACCAACAGAGCCGGCGGCAAGCAGGAAGTGGGGAGGGGATTCCAGAGCCTGGAAGCAGGATGAAAATTGTGGAGAAAATTCGGAATTTTCTAACCTCACGCACCTCTTCTTCGAGATCTCAAAGGGAGATTGTAAAAATGCCGGAATTCACACAGAAATCCACAAAATTCCCCTTAAGAACTCACGAAGAGAACTAAGGAAATGGAGAGAAGAAGAAAAGTTATTGGGTAGAAAACCAAGAGCTCCATCAAGGGGCTGTTGGGTATTGCTTTGAGCCTCTCCTAGGCTTTCCTCACTTGAGAACTCACAAAGAGAACTCTAGAACTCACAAAGAGATTCAAAACCAAAATTTTCATTAACAATAATCATCATCCCTTTCCAAGAGGAAGAGGAGGGCTTAAATAGCCTAATACATGAAGGAAAATAAAAAAGACACAATTGCCCCTAGAGCAAACATAAAACAAAGCCCTCAAGTGAGGGTAGAAATGGAAAAGTACTGATAACAAATAAAATATACATGAAAATAAATAGACACGATCGTAGCCGTTGATCTTCGATGTCCTCATCAGTTGATTTGTGCCACACTCCAGTTTTTATCCTCAGTCATATCCCTATGATCTCATTTTTCCGATCTGTCCACATGTTATCATACTTTCTCTAAGAAAGACATTTTACACTCTGTTGTATTGCTTCCCTCTCTACATCATTCCTTTAATGTTTTCCTCACTCATTTTTGTCCAAATCACAGGGCTTACTTCGACTTTTGTACCTACATGACATCTCAGATGGTCTCCTTACTCACAGCACTCTTGTTGATGATTACATGCTTCTTTTTTCTACTTTTTCCTTCAACAACCTTGCAGCATTTTGAATATCTTTTGCTTTTTTTTTTTATTTGCAAGCCAGCTATTTATTTCATCCACCATTCATGTTTATTTATGTCATCCTTAAGGCAATGGATCTTTGTTTTATTCATATGACAAGCTGACGATGCATTAATAATGCCTATGGATGGGACATTCTCTAGAGTTCTTTAGTTCTAAAAGGAGTTTCTTTCTCTTCACCTTCATCATTTTGATTGAATTTGTTTGGTCCTTTTTTAAATCATACTTCATTCCATCTTCTATGTTCTTTAATGTTGCTCACTTGGTGTCTTCCCCAGTGATCCTTTTTAAAGTCAAGTAAGTTGGAGGCATTTCGTATGTTGCACTAGGTTGAGAACTTACTCATGAATTGAGAGGGGAGAGAGAGTGTCTGTGTCAGAGAGATAGATGGGTGAGTGGGTGGGGGTGGGTCTACCCTTTTCTTGGGAGGCATTAGTGAAGAGAGGGAGGTGAGGGGGCTGGAGACAGAGGAAAGATGATTGCCTAGAGATGAAGTGCAGTCTTGTAGTACTTTTTAAAAAAAATTTCCCCCCTTCTTTCCTCACGTGGTGAGCGAGAATGACACCCTTAACAGATCACGTGTGAGGGCTCTTTAGCACCTTGATTTAAGAGGAATCTGAGAGGAATCAACTCACCTTAATACTATATATATAATTTTATCTCTCTTTTCAATAATAATAGAAAATTAATAATGATATTAATATTATTTTTTATAGATTATTATATTATATTATTACTTATATATTTAAATACACTTTTTTTGTTGATTTTATCATTTTTTATTAAATATTTAACATATTATTCTTCTTCTTATTGTTAATTAAAAAAAACGAAGTGCCTAAACCCTCCTATAAATACTCTCCTCACACACAGTGGATGTGTTTTCTCTTCCCGCACAACAATCTATGCAGTGTTGGGGCATTCTTGAACTATTTTAGTGTTCTAGATGCATAAAAATGATCTATTCTATAAGATGGATGATGATTGAATGCCTTTATTCACAATTTTATTATATTTATGCTATATTTGTTTTATTTGGGTTTAATTCAATTAACTTGTGGATTACGTGCATATGCCAACAATTATTCCTTAACAAAATCATTATAATGATGAAAATGTGTTGGAAAAACAAACTTGAGTGTGAAGTCACCTCTGGGGTAGAGAAGGACATGAACCCTTAAATTAGCCATGTAATCCTTTAGCTTCACCGAAATTTGTTTATCTGGAACTGTGCCAACCAAATTCTTTGAGCAAAATATTTCGTCATTTGAAGTGTTCGGTCAAATTTTTTTCATAATGTTGAGTAGTGAAAAGCAATCAACCGCATGGCCAACTGGTTTTGGTTTATTATCAAGTCGTTTTAAGGCACCTTGCCAAATGGATTTAATCTTTCTAGGCTGAAATCTAAGAGGATTGTACTGTGAGCTTTCAATGAATGAATGCCATAGAAAATGAGAACGTACCATCTTTAGAGATGAAAAATGTATTCAATGGATGATACATGAATACACACAATTTTTGTAGAATATTGAAAATCATATTTATAAAGTAAACTAACTTGATTATATATACATTAGATGCCATGTAAGTATCAGGCAACAAACAAGATAAACTATCAATACCCTATTGTGTATTTGTTAGACCGGTCTCGCTGGTCCGACGGAACTGGCTTATGCGAACAATGGTGGAAGTCTTCGCCTCCTGTACGCAGGATCCAACCACCAAATCTTCACAGAGCTGTTTAGGAAGTTTTTTTAAGGGAGTTGGGAGGAAATTTCAAAGTCGGGCTGCTTATAGATTTCCTTTTGAATTGTATGCATTAAATAATTCATTTTCCTAGGGTTAGGGCATCTTGAATTTGGTTGAAAATTTGAGATCTCTTAGATTTTTCTTGGGCTCTAGCGATGTCTAGAGATTTGGGAGAGATAAATCCTCCTCTCTAATAGAGGATCAATTGTATCTTGGTATTTTCCGTTTTCTTTTATCCAATAATACAAATTATCGATTGTTTTCATGGTTTTGTGTGGATCTTTATGGAGAACTCTCGCTGTTTTCCGAAGATTGATAGGAAATACTTGAGATCTACTAGTGTTTCTATCAAATTGGTATTAGAACTGTTTTTGGGACCTTTTGTGGGTTGTTTTGGTAAATTTCAATGTATGCTCTTAGGATTTCGAAGAAGAAAGTTGCTGTTTTTGAAAGTCGAAGTCTAGATTTTTATTTCTACAAAAATTCGGGCATCAATGGTGGCAAAAAAATGGATGCGTTGGAGGAACGCCTCAAAGTGGATATTGGACAAATGAAATTTGAAATTTCAGATCTCCAAACTTATATCTTCAGATTTTAAAAACAATGTTTCAGCCATCCATGATAAGTTCGATTCAAAATTTTCCATACTGGAGATGTTGAAGAAAGTGCTTGATGGCCAAACCAAAATATCACCGTTGAAGGGGAAGGAAGGCGCCGACAGCTAGGGAGATGGGAAAAACCCTAAGCCAATTAGGCAAATGGGAGTTCAGGAGGTGGTGTATCGAAAGGGAGAAGAGAGAATACCTCACATAGAGTTTATTCTTAGGGAGGAGCTGGGCAGAGGGTATGAGGAGAGGCGTGAGGAGATAGGGCAAGAACGAAGATGTGCTGATTTGGAGAGGAGAGGGATGAGATTGGAAAGGGAAATGAGTATTTATGATCAAATGGGGGCTGAATTTGAAAGGGGAGGGGTTTGCTATGATCTAAGGGGTGCTGAATTTGAGTGGAGAATGTGAGAATTTGATGAAAGGTTGGGGTATGAACGTAGAAGAGATGATTGGGGCATTTGGGGGAAACCACCCCCTTGGGGATGGGAAAGTTACGAAGGGAACAGAGGGAACGGAGGTGATCTGAGGGTGGGGAAGCTGAAGATGCCTATTTTTGAGGGAGAGGATGCCCATGGATGGATCTAAAAGCTGGAAAGGTACTTTACCGTCAACAGGTTGATGGATGGGGAGAGATTGATGGCAGCCGAGATGTGCTTGGAAGGGAAAGCTTTAGCATGGTACCAATGGAGGGATAAATGACGACCATTAAGGACCTAGAGGGAGTTTAAGTACTGCCTCTTGGAATGTTTACAAACCAACAGAAATATTTAATTAATAAATTCAATTACTTCATAGTGATATCATGTATGTATTCTCCCTCTTTCTCTTTCTAGCTCTCTTGCTCTTGTTTATTTCTCTCTCTTATCTAGAAGTATCCACCTCCTTATCTAAGTGATGGGGAGCCTAGTTAGTTCAACTGTGCTGATCAATCTTTTTTAATTAAAATTATAGGATGTTATAGTATCAAACTAGATCTTGGTTATTTTCATATTTCTAACTCTAAAGTGAAAGAGCATGAATCTCAAATTGCCATTGAAATTTAGTGTTGTGCTACTACTTGAATTGTTGCTTTTTTTAGTAGTATTTGTTGTTTTCTTTATTAATATAATTTTTGCTGGTAATTTTTATGAAGGCATAACTTTTGAGAAAAGGACCAAAATGATCCCTTGACTATTTAGGAAGGACCAAAATGGTTCTTAACTAAGTTAAAGGATCATTTTGGTTCCTCAACTATTTAAAATGGGATCATTTTTGTCCCACTGTTAAAAATCAATAGAAAAAAATAAGTAAATGTGGGATGACTGAAGCATGGCGGAAGGCTATATTCGGAATAACAAAAATTATGCGAAATCAAAATCTAAGAACCGAGTTGCATTGCGTCGAAACCCCAACGAAAACACCCATATGCTTCAAACCTCCAACAGCTTAGACCCCCTACCTAGAACCATTAACAACTTCGAACCCTAGCTCCCCTAAGGCATATGTATGTATGAAATATGGCTCTATGGTATACAATAAGTGAATAAATTCATCATCTCCTTGGTAAAACACTTCGGAAAAAATAATCCAAAATCATCCTACTATATAAATATGACAGACTATTCATCAGCTGTCTTGATGTTTTTGCGGTCATGCAGATGTTAGTCAGGTTTGGCTGCAGGTTGTAGCCGTGTTGTTAAGTCTTTTTTTTTTGGATTAGGCTTATGTTCTTGAGGTATTTAAAATTTAAATTGGCTTCTTAATTTAGGTACTGCATTAAAAGTAAAATGCATCATAAGATTAATACTGATAACCGATGTGAAAGTATTGGAAAAAAAAGTATACCAAAAATAATATTTTGTAGGAGTTGTGCAATAAGACTAATTCAAGTTCGAGCTAAATCTTCTATGATATTCATATTCAATTGACTGGAGGATTCATAATGTAGACCTGAAATGGTTGAGCTACGGCATGAGTTTAAATGTAGGCATTATTTGAATTTGTTGCTCATCCCACTTGATGCTCGTTAGCATTGAATTTGCATATGCTGCATTCATGTTAATCTAAGCCGGTCTGAGAGGCTGAAATTTTTTCTTCATGGATTAAGTATACCAAAAATAATATTTTGTAGGAGTTGTGCAATAAGACTAATTCAAGTTCGAGCTAAATCTTCTATGATATTCATATTCAATTGACTGGAGGATTCATAATGTAGACCTGAAATGGTTGAGCTACGGCATGAGTTTAAATGTAGGCATTATTTGAATTTGTTGCTCATCCCCACTTGATGCTCGTTAGCATTGAATTTGCATATGCTGCATTCATGTTAATCTAAGCCGGTCTGAGAGGCTGAAATTTTTTCTTCATGGATTAAGTAACAATGAATGTTTTCCTAATCATTGACAATCATATTCTTTTACAATTATTCCATGATAATACTCAATTTATTTTACAGGATAAAGCAGTAGAAGCTGGAATATTTAACCACATCATAGCATGTGTGAGGCTTGATTATAATGTGTGCACATCTGCAGCGAATCTGCTCTTTGAGCTCTTGCAAGAAAATGATAGGTGGGGCCAGGCCATACAACAAGAGGATTGTCGATGGAACCCAGATTTTTGTAGAAAACTAAAACAACTGCGTGGTACAATTGCTTTTCTTGTATTGATCATCCTGGACAATCAATTTTCAGAATCAGCTAAGAAGATGGAAGCTATCTTGTTACAGCTGTGTTGCGATGATGATGCTACAATTTTAGATGTAGCTTCTTACCATTGGTGGTCAAACCACTTGTCCGACGATTACGTGATGGTTAGTATGAGCTCTTTTGCTTTTCTTTTCTTCAGTTTATTTGTCCTCTGTTATTGAAATTGTCTATTATCATACATATATTGGCTTAGTCTATGTTTTACTCAGTTTATTGTTGCTTTATGTCTATTAAGATTTCATTCTACAGTGACTTTGATTTTTATCCTTGTAGAGGATTTTGTGATAGAACCTTAAAACTTGATATCAAATTTGTTCTAGGAAAGTCAATGGACTAGGATTTCTATCCCATTTATAAAATATAATGTAGATTATGATGCAATTAATTGATCAAGAATGTACACGTTCATATGAAAACAATTTATTAATGTGATAGGAAATAGTTGTAGAAACAGAAAAATAATTGCTGAAATAAGAATTTTAGTAATATCGCCAAGCAGGTTTTGAGGATTTCATGGAGGAAAAACAAAAAAAAACCACTATTGATTGAATAGTAGATGAAAGAAAATAACAATGTACAATTGATTCTCAATTTGAGAGGAGGATCTATTTCTCCCAAATTTCCAGACTCCATTAGAGCCCAAGAATACCAAGCACCACAAAAACATTGAAAACTCAAGATAATCCTAACCCTAAACCAACCCTACTACATAAAGCACACAAATTGAACTCTCAAAAGACTAAATAACCATTCTAAATTTAAAATTTCCTCTTAATCACTCTCTATCTCTCTCCACTTAAGCTATGTGCCCCACCTAGGCGAAAACAGCAGGCTTTCGCCTGCTGTATAGAAGGGGCCGACTCTTGTTTTAGGCCGGCTAGACTGGTCCCTCCTGGACCGGTCTATCAATTCCCCACTCCCGAAGAATCACCTTGTCCTTAAAGTGAATAGAGGGGGAACTGATGTTGCATCCTCTCATACGACTCCCATGTAGCATCATAATCAGGAAGATCCCTCCATTTAATCAACACTTCTTTGATCCCTCCTCCTCCTTGGCATACCTCCTGTAGCTCTAATGGTTCTAGAGCCACTTCCAATTCCTCAGTCAGCTTGGCCAGCAACTCTGAACAAACTTTGTAATCCTCAATAGCTTTTCTCAACCGAGATAAGTGAAACACTGGATGTATGGTTGCGATGGGAGGTAACATCAATGATAAGCTACTGCTCTAATCTTCTCTGATATCTCATAAGGGCCAAAATATTGCAGAGCTAGCTTCTTGTTCCTCCTATTAGCTACCTTCTTCTGTCTGTAAGATCGAAGCTCCAAGAACACCATATCCCTAACTACAAACTTAATGTCCTTCCTATGCCCATCCACCCGTTTCTTCATAATATGCTAAGCTCTCAATAGATGCATTTTCAATTCTTTCAACACCACACCCTGTCCCTCTCCTCCAAGTATTCTTCTATTGAAGAAACTGGAGTGTTATTCTGCCCAAAATGCACTAAGTGAGGTGAGTGTCATTCGTACAACATCTTGAATGTGGTCATCTGGGAGGCGGAACCAGTTCTATACTCCCAAGTGACCCCTAACTGCACTGCTATGGAACTCCTGCAGTAGGTGTGGAATATGAATTGATGTCTTAGACATCACATATCTCCCCTGGTACAGTAGCCTTTCCCCTCCTAGAGAATAGCCAGGATATCTATTCCTATCCTTCAATAAATCTGCCATAATCCTCCGCAACTCCTTATCCCATGCACTTCCTCCATAACGCCCCCAAAATCTAACATTAGCAGTATCGATACTGCCATCTGCTAGTGCTCCCCCATACATCTGGACACAACATCTGCTATCTTGTTCTCTATCCCAGGCCTACACTGAATTTCAAAGTCATATACTAATAACTTTGACAACCACCTTTAGTGCTCTTCTGTCACCATCATTTGTTCCAAAAAGTACTTTTGGCTCTGCTAGTTCATCCTGACAATGAAATTTTGACCCAACAAGTAAGGTTGGCACTTTTGGATGGCTAGCATAATGGCCATCAACTCACTTTCATAGATTGACTTCAGCCTAGCTCTAGCTGCTAACAACTAGCTGAAGTAAGAAATGCGTTGGTGGCTTTGCATAAGTATTTCTCCCAATCCATACCTTTATATGTCTGTCTCCACTACAAAAACCTAATTGAAATTTGGTAGGTCTAGGACTGGTATGGTGACCATGACCTTCTTCAACCTTTCAAAAGCTTCAGTGGCCACCTCTCTCCCCAAGAAGTTATCCTTCAATTGTTCTGTCAGTGGCCAAACAATGGTGTTATATCCCCTCATGAATCTCCTATAAAATCCTATCAGCCCTATAAATCTCCTCAGCTCCCTCAAATTCTTTGGTAGTGGCCTCTCAGCATTGCCTTGATTTTAGCTTGATTTGTGACCACACCCTTCTGAAATACTACATGTCCCAAGTACTCCATACTTGCTTGTGCAAAGCAATATTTCTTCAAATTTTTCCTTAGCTGCTACTCCTGTAACACACTCTAGGATCGTCCTTAAATGCTCCCAGTATTTCTCACCTGATCTGTTGTACGCTAGGATATCATCAAAGAAAAAAAACACAAATATCCTTAGATAGGGATGGAACACCCTATTCATTAGGGACTGGAATGTAGCTGGGGAATTAGTGAGGCTAAAAGACATCACCAAGAACTCATAATATCCCTCATGTGTTCTCAAAGTAGTCTTTAGCGTCCTCTCTTTTCATGCGGATCCGATGGTATCCAGACTTTAGATCTATCTTGGTGAAGATAACTTCCCCACTCAACTCATCCAATAGCTCATCTATCAATGGGATAGGAAATTTTTGCGTAGTTTTCTTATTCAAAGCCCTATAGTCCACGCAAAACTTCCAACTCCCGTCCTTTTTCTTAACCACTAAGATTGGACTAGAAAAAGAACTCACACTAGGCTTGATAATTCCTGCCTCCAATATTTATCTTATTAATTTCTCAATTTTATCATTCTGAAATTGAGGGTAATGGTATAGCCTGAAACTGATGGGTGTCAACCCCTCCCTCAACGTGATGGCATGCTCCTGCTCGCTTGGTGGTGGAATTCCTTGAGGTGGCTGAAAAACCTCACTGAATTGCTGTATCAGTGACTGTAGTTAATGAGGAATGTCTCTACCTTCCTCAAATCTGATCCTCTCTAATCTTTGTAGCTCCACCAGGAAACCTCCCTCACCTCTTGTATGCTCCTCACCATGGTTTTGAGGGACACCATAGCTTTGGATAACCCTGCATTTCACCTGATCACTACTCTTCTGGCCTCCACCACAAGCTCCATGGTCAGTGCTCCCGAGTTAACCTTGGTATTCCCCAAGGTTTGCAGCCACTTCATTCTCAGGATGCATCAGTGCTGCCTAACTCCAATGAGATAACAGCCTCCCTCACCTAAATCCTCTGTATAGTTAACACTACTCCCCTACAGATGCTCTTGTCGTCTCCACCTTCCCCATCCCCATCATCACTCCATAGCTCCCTGTATTCACCAAAGTCACCCCTAAATAGTCCATGATTTGGTTGGAGATGAAATTGTGGGTAGCCTTACTATCAATCAACACTACTACCTCTCGGTTTGCTATTTACCCTTCACCTTCATGGTATTACTTGGAGTGAATCCTACCATTGAGTTCAGAGAGATCTCCGCCATGTCCAGATGCAACTTATCCTCCTCCTCTACTCCGGTCTCACTCCTACTTTCCTCCTTAGCTTCCTCCCCATCACAGATGATGATAACCTAAAGAGTTTAGTCTTTGAACCTATGCCCCAGAGTATACTTCTCATTACATCGGAAGCATAATTCCTTTGCCCTCTTTTCCTGCACCTCCCTCTCAGTCAGCTTTTTGAAATTTCCCCCACTTTTTCCTCCTATAGACTTCTCCCTCTGAATCTCACGAAGGTTGCTTGGTATAGGCCCCTTTAGTGCTAAGAAAGTAGTGGTCATCCTGTATGAACCACCTGAACTATCGTCTATAGCCCCACTCTCCTAGTACTTATGATCATCCATCAGTTTAGCTAGCTCCATAGCCTCTCCTTAATCTCGAGGCCTTATGACTCTCACTGCTGCTCAGATCTTTGATTTGTGCCCCTTCGTGAAATTACCCCCCCCCAGAACATTCCCAGATAGCCGATTCAATCGACCCACTAGGTACTCAAATCTCTTGTTGTATTATGTTATTGAGTCTTCATTTACTAGGGTGAATGATTGCTCATAGAAGTCCTCTCCCCTGCTAGTTTGGAAACGTTCCAATGAGCACTTTTTGAACTCCCTCCAACTTTGTTTGGGTTGCTTTGTGTCTTTCCATTGGTATCAAGCATATGCTTTTCTTTCCAAACATAGGCTAGCTTTCGTCAGTTTCTCCTCCTCTGTTAACCCATTGACGGTAAAATATCTCTCTACCTTGTAAATCCACCCTTGTGCACCCTCCCCCTCAAAGATGGACATCTTTTGCTTCCTGACTTCGGATCCTCTCCATTTCCCCTAATTCCTCCATAGTCTCTTTCCCCTTCCCCAAGTGGGTGGTCCCCCCCAAGTGTCCTGATCCTCCCTTCCACGTTCACACCCAAGCCCTTCTTAGAATTTTACCTCCTTCAAAATCAGCACCTCTCCGGTCATAATTTCCCTCCCTTCTTTCCTAATAAGCAACGCTTTGCTCATGCCCTACACGTTTACCCCTCTCTCCATACCTTCCACCTCTCTCCACCCTCTGGAAGGGTTTCTCCACATCATTTTCATTCCTATGAATTTCAAAATTCATATTTTTCTCTTCAGGTCCTCTCGCCTCTGATGTTGCCATTTGGTTTTAGAGATCCAACAATTTCTTCACTTTGTCACATAGGTCAGAGAATTGTTCTTCCATGGAAGAAATTCAATCCTCTACGGTTTCTTTGAGTTGGCTCATCTCCTCCTCAAGACATTCTTCTAATACATCCACCTTCTTGGTCGCCTTTGATCACCAGATCTTTGTTAAACTCAAAAATTCATATTTACACGCCAAAAAAATAGCAAAAATAATTGTTCAGACAAGAAAAATTGCTGCAGGAATCAGCCCAAACAGCCCTGGAAAGTGGATATGATGCAAACTTGAGAGGAAATAGTAGTAGACAAAAAAATGATTGCTAACATCAAAATTTCAGCAATCTTGCCGAGCAAATTTTGAGGATTTAATAGAGGAAAAAATAAGAAAAAACTTTCTTGATTGAATAGTAGATAAAAAAAATAACAAGTACAATTGATCCTTAATTTGAGATGAGGATCAATCTCTCCCAAATCTCTAAACATTTCTAGAGCCCAAGAACACTAAAGCACCTCAAAAAACTCTAGATAGCCCTAACCCTAATTTAGCCCTACTACAACACAAATTAGACTCCCAAAAGACTAAGCAACCCTTCTAATTTCAAAATTCCCTCCTAATTCTCTCTCTCTCTCTCTCTCTCTCTCTCTCTCTCTCTCTCTCTCTCTCTCCTTAAGCCGTTGGCCCCACCTGGGTGGAAAATGGAAATAGCAGGCGGGCTGGCCCTTATTTTGGGCCAGCTGGGCTGGTCCCTTATTTTGGGCCACCTGGGCTGGTCCCTCCAGGACCAGTCTATCAAATTACCACCACATGCTATGCCCTAATATCCTTTCTCATTTTTCAAAACCAACCCAAGTTAATACTAAACTTAATGGTACCGTTCATTTTTTCTCTTCTAAAGATAATTTCTTCTTCAAAGTCTATTTAATATCTTTTTCAATAATTTTGTTGACCTCTGTACAAAAAAAAAAATCCCGCATACCATGTATCTATCGAGGAGATCCGGTAAAACCTGCAGGAAATCCCGCTTACCTCGTACAGATCGACGCCGAAACAGTCTCCTTTCCGTGATTCCTTCTCAAAACCCGCAAATCCAGTCTGCTTTCATGCTCCAATCCGGCCATCTAAATGCAACAAAAAATGGAGGTGTTCGGTTCCTGCGAGATACCCAAGCTCTTCTGTCCGATCCCCTCTTGTCGTTGCTCTCTTCTTCCTCCCCCCATACCGCAAGCTTTTGAGCCCTAATCATCTGATCCCTTCGGCCAGAGAGAGAGAGAGAGAGAGAGAGAGAGAGAGAGAGAGAGAGAGAGAGAGAGAGAGAGAGAGAGAGAGAAACCCTACCTGGCCGGCGCCTCCTCTGCCCGATTCCCCCTTTGCCGATCGAGCTCCAACAGAGCAACTAAGACCCGAGCCCCTAGCCGAACTCCTCACCCGACCGACTCCCTTCCCCTTTTCATTCTCTGTTATGATTTAACCTAGTTGCCTAAACCTACTCACTCCAACTCAGCCAAACACACTCACAAACCCAAATCAGCCCAAGGTTGTCTCTCTCTCCCTCACTTCAATGTTTGGATGATAAGTGTATTTAGCATTAATATTAATATTAATGCTAATATTAATATTAATGTTAATATTATTATCATAAGAATAATAATATACTTTATATTATTTTAATAATATTATTATAAATAATAATAATACTATCATTAGTAATATTATTATGAATAATAATAATAATATTATTATTATTATAAAAAAATCTTTCTCTCGTGGGTTTGCACGCTCACGTAGCGTAGTAGGGAGAGAAACCAGGCTGGTACTTGCGATGGCTTAAAAATCATTCTTCAATGCTAGCGACGAGCCGGCAACTCCCTACGGGCTCACATAGCGTAATAGGGAGGAAAACCGGCGCGGCACTTGGGCGAGGGGGATAAAAAATAATAATAATAAGTACCCACAAACACTCATGTAGTGTAGAGGGGGAAAAATTGTGCTCTTTTAAAAATGTGCTCAGAATCCTTAAATGCTCATATAGCGGGCGGGGATTTAAAAAATAAAAAAAATAAAAAAATGCAACCGCGGTGTCTTTTGACACCTACCTGAAGCACTCATGTAGCGTCGAGGGGAAGGCTGCCTCTTGGTTTTCCCCTAAATGGTAGAGACGTTGGGAGTCTGCCGAAATTTTGTCTGAAATAAGACAATGTCCTAGAACAATATGGAACTTTACTTGGACATTGATTGGAGCATCAAATGGACTTAATTAAAACTTAAACAATTAATAATAAATAAATTCAACTTGAATGCAAACAAAACAAAAGAGTAGTTCGAGCTCAAGTGAACTACATGGGACTTATGAACTCGAGCCGAATTGATTAAAAGTGAACTTTTGAATATGGACTTGAATTTACACACCAAATTTGTGAACTTGAACAAACCACAGTGGACTCAAGTGAATGTGAACTGAGTTTGAACTCAAGCATGGACTGAATATAGAACTTAAACTTTCAAGAAGAAGGGGACTTGAACATTCACAAGAGACTTGAACCAAGATAACAAATGACTTGAACTCGAATCCAATCGCAAGAGACTTGAACAGCATGAACTATAAAGAAATTGAATGGAATACACAAAACTGAGCTTTGGATGAATTAGCAAATCGAAGTCTAAATGCATCATGTTCATCCAAGTGAACAGCAAGTACTCAACTACCATGATGACTTTCATTGATTAGCCATGTGTAGTCTAGTTGCAAGTGGAGGCATAATGATATTTCAATAAACCTTACAACACATGTGCAAGATGAGTCATTCATAATTGAAGACCAAGTAATTATCAACAAGAAGAAAGGACTTGTGGATCCAAACTTGAACTATAGTTTTAGAATCAAATTTTAATGAGTGTATGATTATCTCAAGATTGCAAGTATCGATCATTGAATTTGACAAGCATGTGGAAACAAGGAGCTTACGATCGTACCCTATCTACAAACAATTCATCTCACGACAGGTCCTTCACACATAACTACAGTGTGTTGTCTATAAATGAAGGAAGTCAAAATGATGACTATAAATGAGCAATGAATGTAACAAACCTCCTCACATTCAACATCATATAGTCTGCAAATGAACATAACCACCTATCAGTCAATGTATATGGGGAGAATATGCAATGAATGCAATTTATCTGTAAGCCAAATATCAATGTACAGATGGGTATATCAACTCAATAACAAACGACAAAGTCAGAAGTAAATACACACAATGCAGTATGTGATGATTATCATAATGGTAGAAGATCTGCATTCAATATTAACATACAAACATGCGCATTGGATCATGCAAGTAATGGCGAATAAATATTGTACATCTTCCATATGTACTAGACATCTGCATATCTACGAGCTGCCGTAACATAAAGCGATGAATGCTACGACACCTCTATATATTCAATGTTAAGCAAGTATATTGATCTGTTACGAGCAAAGTCGGATAATATACAGCGAAATGTAAGCTTTTGCAAGTCTCCAGCAGAAGACCCATTTTGTGTTCAATATGTCACTGGCAGGCAATGAGGGGAGAGCTACGACAAATGTAATGAAGAGATGCAAGCATAGGAACTCCTACGAGCTACTATATAAGATCCCTCGTGCATCCAATATACTATCCACAAGCAAATACTAAAAAGACCACAACAAAATACATAAAGAATATGACAAATGTATGCTCATATGAGTCATTGTAGGAAACTCGTTGTACACATAATATAGCATCTGCAAGAAAATATGAAACAACTACAATGAATACAAGCATCAACAAACCATAAAAGCGGGAGATTTGTTGGTGCACTACATCCACCTGCAGAAAGCAACAAGTAGTGCACATCAACCTACTTGTACAAAATGGGCAAAATAACTACAGTACAACACCATGCCCCTGCACATGCACCGTAATTTATACACACATAGGTACACAAAGGGGTAAGTACAATCATAACCCACATGGGCCCCGGCGAGCGTGTTATTAGTACACACGTAATGTCTAGGGATGTTGCGCTGGTCACTAAATCTGAACCCAATCTTCCTAAGCAGGTAGATAGGAGTTGACAAGGTTCAATAAATAACTATAAAATGCCCCCAAACACCCGCATGGGCCCTGACGAGCGTGTTATTGGTACACACGTGATGTTTAGGGATGCTGCACGGGTTGATAAGTGAACTCAAGTTCGAACCCAATACTTCTATGCGGATCAATAGGAGTCGACAAAGTTCGAACTATCAAACAAATATACGATTATAGCAATCGATATACTTGTTTTAATACATTCATATTAGGCCTTCAACAATGAGAATTCACTAACAAAGGTATAAAGTCTACGAAACCCGATCCCCTATCGGCAAGTTGATAGGGTCGACAAGGTTCAAGCTTTAAAAGAAAATGCCCTCAAACACCCCGATGATGGCCGTGTTGAATATTTATCTCAACCGGAGGGGTTCATAAACACTTTCAAATGCATTTCAAGCTCCATCCAAATACCCACAAAAATCCAAAAATTCCAAAAAAATTCAAAGATGTTTAAATTTGAAATCAAACAATCAATACTTAAAGCAAAATCCATCCACCATCCGCAACAGTCTGTCGAGGTGGACAAATTCGAATATAACTTCAGCTCACATAGAGTTAATGCCTAGTCGAAAATATCACTAGGATCCATTCTCAAATAATCTCCTTCCATTACATTAAGTATGTGGTATGTGTCCTCTAACCGGCGATTTTGCTGCCAAATGGCACCGCAGGATAAATTGTTACAACCTAGATCCCTCTGAACCGAGTGGTTTTGCCGCCAAATGGCTCCATGAAATACAAGTTATGACCAGAGCAAATACACTCCTTAGTGGCATCAAATCCTTGAGATATGAATCAATAGGATATAATTGATAGGGCACAAAGCCCTCTGTTAGCTAAGGTGGATTTAAATTTGTCCCCTTAGACAAACATTCATCCCAGGTCTATAAGGTCCCCTTGGTCAAAGCAACCCATGGCTGCCGACAAGGATCCTTCTGTCAGGTTGGGTCAACTACCTCCTCTAACTAAGTAGACCAGGGACCATGATGGCCCGGGACGATGAAACCATGGGATCTTGATCGGGTCTACCATCCATTCCCCCACCATCCGCTTTTAGTGCAAGTTGGTGCAATTTTAAATTTTAAATACCAATTCTCCAAGCATTATGAATTCCCATCTGCTACTATATGCCAGATAACACGTATTTTTGCATATCTGATTGATGACTAGCCTTAATCGAAAGTTCTCCCTCTTTATCGAGAGGGGTAATTAACTATAGGGTCTTGTGCTTATAGGAAACTAGAACTCAGATCATAAAGTCCTTGCAAAATGAGGGCGAAATCTCAGGGTAGCGTCTTATCTACAAACTCATCTGTCTTTCTAAAATTTACCTCGGAACTCAATGCATTAAAACTTCCCCGAATAAAAAAGCAATCAAAGCGGGCGGAGGCCGGGGCCAAATTTTTGGAGCCCACAAATGTTTGATAGAGTTTGAGTTGAACTACGTCATATTATAAATCCTAATTTTACATAACCATTTTGATAAAGTTATTGCAAGGTTTTCTTTTTTATTTTGTTTTAAATAAATAAGAGAGATTCCACATTGGCTTGAGGTTCAATTAAACGAAGCCTGACTAGAGGGGAGATTTCCATGAGAGCTTAAGTAGTTATCTATATTTTCTATAAAATATTCATGTATACAAATTCATGATTTGTTATTATTTAGACAAATATAGGTGTTGGTTCCATTTGATAGAATTATATAAGCGGTAGTTGGAAAAGAGATAAGAAGTTGCTAACCAGTTTCTTTCGATGGAAGGCCTGTGGAAACTGAAATAGCTTTCCTCCCCCTCTCGCCTTTGAAAGTGGAAGTTGTCCTCCCGGTAGTTTCGATTTAAGATCAAGTTTTATTTCTAGTTCATAAACAAGCTCATTGCCTTTATCATGGGCATGTGAGTGGAAACAACTATTAGTTAGTTTTTTTGTTTTACTTGTTGGTCTATTTTTTGGTATTTCCTGGATAAATTTAAAATGTTTTTAGAACATTTAGGCCAATTAAGGCAAACTCACACACATAATACATACACGAGACTTGAACTCAAGATTACTTGGTTGGAAACTAAAGCTCCTAACCAACAGACCAAGGTGAGCTGCATGGATAAATTTAAAGTCAGTTTTTCTCTTTGGATGATAAAGGACAACATCATTTATTCTATCACTCCTTTGCAAATTTTTCTTTGTTTTGGGGCATGGAAGACTTTTATGATGAAATATTCTAAGAACAATGATGATTTGTTATTCATGGTTCATTAGTATAAACATTTGGAAAATGTAATTTTATTCTTTCTGTGTTTGTGTAACATCATAAATAGGGATTTCTGTTAAAGATCATATTGACAGTTCTTGATGGTGTTTAGAATGAAAGAATGTTCATCTTTAAAAAAAATATTTTGTGACTCGATAAACCCATTGTTCATATATTTAGCTTGAAACTCAATTCGAATACATCTTGTAATATCTAATAATATAGTGGAATATTTATTATCGAGTATGAGACATGAATATGGCTTTTAGAAGTATGGAGTATCTGACTATCTTTGTCAGGAAATCAATGGCCCTTAAAAAATCAAACTTGCTTCTTATATTTTAATTGTTTTCAATGAGCATAAACAGGTAGGAAAAAGTTAAAGTTAGTTTGTTATTGTTGTTATGTCGCTATGCAATAAAATGACATCAGTAATGAAAGCCTAGTAGAATATTTTTGTTACCCAGTCAATTTTTATTTATTTATTTTGATGTATTAGTGAAGCTCAAGTTAGAGATGCTTTAAAGAAAACAAAGTGCGAAAAAATTATTGGACCAGATGATATTCTATTAGAGCTTTGGAAATGCTTATGAGATGAAGAAATGTTTTGTCTTATGGATTTTTTTAATATTATTATAAAGACTAA
This sequence comes from Dendrobium officinale, assembly GCA_019514585.1. NCBI lineage: Eukaryota > Viridiplantae > Streptophyta > Magnoliopsida > Asparagales > Orchidaceae > Dendrobium > Dendrobium officinale. Next base: position 22,535,749 of record CM033682.1, on the reverse strand, counting down.
AAAGATGCTAAATGAGTGGAGGAATATGCTGAGTCGTATTGTTAAGAATAAATGTGATGCACAAGAGTGTGCGAATTATAGAGGAATTAAGTTAATATGTCATTTAAACTTTAGAGAGAGTTATTAAGCTTAGGTTACGACGTGATACTAATGTTTCTTATAATCAATTTGAATTCATGTCGGGTAGATCTACTATGGAAGATATACATTTATTGAGAGGTTTGATGGAGAAGTATAGGGAGAATAAGAAGGATCTATATATGATATTTATTGATTTAGAGAAAGCTTATGATAAAATTTCAAGAGAAGTGCTATGGGGAGTTTGAGAAAAGAAAGGGGTTCAATCCTCAAGTCATTAAGGATATGTATGGAGGAGTTGTTACTTGTGTTCAAACACAAGATGGTTGGACCAAGTATTTTCATATATCAGTTGGATTACATTAAGGACCAGGTTTAAGACCACATATTTTGCTTTAGTCATGGATGTTCTTACTAGACATTTGCAGGAGGATGGACCCTGGTGTATACTCTTTGCTGATAATATTCTTCTTGTTCATGAGACTAGAGAGAGAGTTGAAGGTAAACTTGAATTATGGAGGTCAATGCTAGAATCTAAAGGTTTTTGTTTGAGTTGATCTAAAACCGATTACATTGAGTATAACTTTAATAATAATATACTTAATAGGGTGATTGTTACTTCTGGCGATCAAGTTTTTAATAAGAGTTCACGTTTTAGATATCTTGGTTCTATTATCGAGAGTGATGATGAAATAGATGAGGATATTATTAGTAGAATTTAAGTTGGATGGTTGAAGTGGAGGAATGTATTGGGCCTGTTGTGTGATAGAAAAATACCACTCATACTTAAGGGAAAATTTTATAAGATGGTGTTGCAACCTACAATGCTTTATGGCACAATGGCATATAATTTTGGCCATTACAAGAGAAGCATACAATTAAGTTGAGTGTTGCAGAGATGAGGATGCTCACGTGGATGAGTGACTTTACTCTTAGAGATAGAATGCGAAACGAGAATATACTTGAAAATGTTGGAGTAGCTCTCTGGTGGAAGATAAGATTAGAGATAGTCGCCTTAAATGGTTTATTCACATAAAACTTCGGCCTTTTGATGACCTTTTGATGACTCAGCTCAGAGAGTAGATGTAGTAGATTTGACATATGTTCAGAGAGATAGAGGTAGACCTAAAAAGACATGGTTAGAAAATATTAAAAATGATTTTTGTTTATTAGATTTAAATGAGAATTTGACTCTTAACTTGATACAATGAAGAAAAAATATTCATATACCCGACCCCATGTAGTGGGATAAAGGCTTAATGTTTTTATTGTTGTTGTTGTATCTACCTCTGATTAATGATTGGCACACAAAATCCTCTTTGGTATGATTCATGAATTAAATTGACTTGTAGGTCCAGAGTCATCAAAGCAAACTATGATGAGAGGTCTTGAAAAAATGCAATTGCTTGATGAGGATGTAAAGCATCTTGGGGAGGACGGAGTGATTAATCCTTTGGTAATATTGGCGTCAGGAGATGCTAAATCCAGAGAGCTTGCTTTTTCAGTTATGGCTAAGTTGTGCACTTCTTTTGAGAATAGAAGATTAACTGTAGAAGCAGGAGCAGTTTCTCTCATTCTTGAACAGATTTCCTCGCCACAAGTCTCCCCTATTATCCGAGAAAAATGCTCTGGAATTTTTGAGAAGCTTACGTCCAGTGGCTTGGAATTTCTCAATGGTACTGGCATTGTACTCCCTCAGCGAGAGCTGATGATAACCAACCTAATAGGCATCTTTGAGACCCCAAGCACATCCATTGGTATCCGGAAGCCAGCTTTTAGAGCACTCCTTAGCCTCTGCAAGTCAGCAAAAGTTGCTGCAGAGAATGCAATTGCCTCCCAAAATGGCCTTTCCATTATTCTTCCCCTGCTCGAGGATTCTGATAAAGAAATTCAGAAACTAGCACTTGAACTTATCCATCAGTTCTCTCAGAACGAATCTTCTCGTATTGCAGACTTCCTCCTGGATGGCACGAGATTGGAGACATTAATGCCTTTCCTTGAGGATGAAAGCCAACCAGAACTCCAGCTTCTAGCAGTAGAACTGTTGACCAATCTTCAAAAGTCCAATATTGAGCTTATCAAAGGCTTAGCTAAATCAGGGGCAATACCTCTAATTTTGCACATATTAAACAGGGGCACTATGGAAGCAAAGGAAAATGTGCTTGATTTGCTCGTTGGGTTCATGAATCCTGCTGACATAGAAATGCAGAAAAGGTTGGTTGAATCAGGTGCTTATCCTTTGCTGGTGAACATTCTGATATCTGGAAGTAAGACAGCTAAAGCAAGAGCAGCAGCACTCATCGGTAACCTGTCCTCAAACAGCCTGAATTTGACCGAAGAGCCAAATCGCACAGGATGTTTTTGTTTCCTTAGGAAGAAAATTCCTACTTGTGAAGTTCATGGTGGTATATGTTCTGTGGAATCAAGTTTCTGTTTGTTAAAAGCTGATGCTCTTAAGCCGCTGGTAAATTTGCTTGACGAACGTGATGATGCGGTAAAACTAAAGGCAATACTGGCATTGAAAACATTAGTTGAAGGAATTGGATCTAGAGGCGTAATTTGTCTGCATCGATTTAAGGCCATAAAGCCAATGCTTGATGTTTTGCGTGAAGAGAATCCAGCGCTGAAGGAAGAAGTGCTTGAGATGCTGGAAATGTTGTTTAAGGTTAGGGAGGTTTTAGATAGCTACACTGATGATGTAAAGATCCCTCTCATACACTTATCTGCTTATCGCAGTGGGAATACGAACGATCATTTGAGAATCAAAGCTGCAAAGCTCTTGGCTGACCTTGAGCTTTACTCGAAGTCGGGATCCTGGCCTCTTTAAGAGAAAGCTAGTTCTCGTTATTTTACTGGTAAACTTTTAAAGCATTTGAGTGATTGATTCTTATCCATCAATGTAGATGCATCTGTATCTTGATCTTTCTTTGGCCAATTTGTTTTATGAACATGTACTATTTTGGGGTGTACCCATTTTTCTGTTTCTGTTGTTTCCATCTTGTTTTATGCTACGGTGTGTTTTTTTCCAAATTCCAACATCTGAAACTCAATCATCCTATCAGATCAGGAGTGGAGTTTTTATTGAATGTTTATTTCATTTTTATGTTTCTAAAAATTGTTTTCTCATTTCTGTTATTATGCAATGGAGTCTGAACATGTGCTGAGTCCAAACCCAAGCTACCCAAAAGTTCATTTTCTATGCTTTTGTTTGAATGAAATGGAAGTGAAGGTTAAATGTAGAAATTAGTGCCCCTTTTATACAGTAATTATTTTTCATTTTTTAATGTAAATTTGATTTTATTTTATTTTAGAATATTTTTTTTTTTTTTGGAATTTTTTCTGTTAGTTCATCTTTATGAGAAGGTGATGAATCAAAGCTTTAATTGAGCAAGAGCAGAGGCTAATAAGAATGTGCTGTGTTCGCAACGGTGGCAGTTGGTAGTGGGCAACTTGTCTATTTTCAAGACCCGTGTTCTTCGGTGAAAATAATGCTTGTCTATTTTCAAGATTTGAATTAGCTTTTTATTTTTGGATATTAGATCAATTAAGGTAAATTCACACCCACCACATATACAAGACTCGAATCCCAAAACTTTTTAATCATTAACCAAAGCTCCTAACCACCAACAACAAGCCTTTGTCCCACTACGTGGGGTCGGCTAAATAAATCCTTTTTCGTCGTTGTGCCAGGTTAAAAGTCAAATTTTTTAAAATTAGATTTTCTAATATTTTTTAAACCAAGTCTTTTTAGGTCTATCTATTAATACAAATTTAATACCTCAACTTTTCAATCGGGTCATCAGAAAGACTTCGTTTAATGTGACCAAACCATCTAAGGCGACTTCTTAATCTTATTTCCATTGGAGCTACAACCTTTTTAACATATATGCCAATTCTAAGGGTCAAGCCACTCATCCATCTAATTTAAGTTCTCTTTTAATGGCCAATTATCAGAATTTTTATAAATCATCTGTCTTCTTATTTTTTAATTTATTATTCCAAATACTGATATACCAAATTAAGTTCCGTGAATTAGCTTTTTATAATCCATGTAAATTATTAATTCTAAAGGCGAAAGTTCTAATTGGAAAAAAATTAGCTCAGATCTGAAAAATTTTACTTGGAATGAATATTGACTTAGGGGATATATCTTTTGAATTATTTTGGATGTGTGGTAAGAGCCACCACAGACAACCAATGCCATCACCACTGCTAGCGTCCACCACCATCATCTCCACCACCTTTCGTCCCCTGTTGTTTGTTGTTGAACATCATTGTTTTTGGTTGTTACTACATTGGTACCCACCACCATTGCCAGCCATCTTCTACATTCTTGCCACGACACCAACTAGTCAGCATGTTGCTGGCTGACTGACTCGCAACTACAACCATTGTGTTTTATGCTGAATTAGTTTTACTTTCAAACCAAACACAAAAAAGTTAGTATCATGCATTGTATTGAACTCATCCAAGAAACTGAAAAATATTTTAAATGCACTATAATTATCTTACATTGTATTACTTTTACTATGCATTCTTCACACAACCCCTATATAAAATAATAGAAAGCTTTTGATGCATATGTTGTAGTGTGATTAGACATTAAATTGGTATATAATTCATTATAAAGGTATATATATTAAATATATAAAAATGAAAAAAAATGTGGCATATATGTAAATCCCATTAAAGAATAGGTGGGACCAGCATGCTTGATGATAAGGTTTAGAAATTTTAACAAGAGAGTTATTTTTTTTAATAGCTATGATATTTAGATGTTAAATATATAAATACTAATTTTCCTAAGTGCTATGTTTATAAAATATTTCATAATATAATATAGATCGTGACTTGATTTTTTTTATATATTATACTTATTTTAAAATAGATAATTTTTTTTTTTTAAATAATGAATTGATCATAGTACTTTGAACTAGAAAAATTAATTTCGAATTTGGTTATTGGCTGGGCGATGCCCACTATTGTGATTAGAGATGGTCGTCAATTCCAGCATAGTTGTTGGTTATTGAAGGAGTAACTAGCAGTATGCACTAGTGCAAAATTCGTCGTTAGTTCTAAACTTTTTAAACATATTATATATATATATATATATATATATATATATATAAAAATATATATATAGCTCAATTTAAGCTCATTTGATATTATCCATTTCTATGGTTCTTTTTTTTTTTTTTTTTTTTTTTGTAAAATTAATGGCGAAGTCCAAGTTCATTAATTAAGAAGAACTAGATAAAAAATCAGCTAGAAATGAGTATTCAACTTGGGTACGTTAGTAATATCTTGATAATAAAAGGTCAAAACTTTTTTTTTTTTTTTCAGCCCAAGGCTTTATGAAAGGGAAAAAAAAAGAACTAGAAAGGTTGTTTAATAAAAGTAATACAATGTAAGAAGAAAGGAAGAGGCATAGCACTCTTTGATGGTATCATAGGAGGCTAACAAATCATTGCTGTAAAGCTTAAGAAGAAAGGAAGAGGCCCATAGTAAGTATTTGGTAATACAAAGTGAAGGTCTACGAGTGGATTTTAGTTTTTGGATGTTTATGGCAAAAGTAGCAACAAATATTAACCTCAATGTTGGAGGAGTTAAGGCCAACCAACATTTTTAAGCTATCCATCATGCATAATAAAGTAAATAAAAGGTAACCTTAAAGAATAGCTTTTGTGCCAAATGAGAGCATGCCAGTCCATTGAGCCAAGATTGTTATAATATGAAGTTAGGAAATCCTTGAATGAAGGATTAAAACTTTCATCACACATAATACTATTAGCCCCATCCACAAAGTGAGAATATCATCAATAAATTGGTAATGTTTGTGTCCGTGGTACTAGATAGATTTCATGTAAGATAACGGAAGAGTTAGGAGGAAGGGGATGGAAGACTAATCCGTCATAGTAAAATTCTCTTATAATATTTTTACAATTGCATCAAGGGTCCTAAAAGTGCATCAAATTGTTACAATTAGAGATAACATAAGTGAGCGTAGTTCTATATGTAGAAGCAACCTTTAAATATTTCTTCTCCAAAATGGGGAAGGTCTTAAAAGAAAATTTTTCATATAGATTTATTTGGCTCTCCAACATTAATCCAATAGGAAAGTACATTTAAAGACCCTCCAAATAAGAGAATATTTATCAGCATAATTAATGCTACCCTTCCTTTGGATTTAGCCTATAGGTCTTGACCTAAGAGGCTAGGACACAAGGTGAATTTTTTTTTTTTTTTTCCAATGAGAATAGCCTTAAGGATGTGGAGCAATAGCTGTTTAACTATTTGATAATAGCTTTAGAGATTAGGAGGGCCCTTATCATTTTTATGATTTTGTAGAGAAACTCTAATTGGATTACATCTAGCTAATACCTTAAAATATAGTATTCATTCATGCAAATAATAAAAAAAGTAATAAAATTATACTAAAAATTAAATTTGTTTCCACTTCACATTCAGCTTAATGTTCTATCTAAAATTTTAATTATTTAATTTTTTTTATCATTTTAAAGATTAGATCTCTTTAATTTATTTTTTATTTATATTTGGATTGTCCCTTTTAAACATTAAGAAAATGGGATAATTATGATTAAACATTATTTGGAGGATTTATTTGTAACTAATGGATTTATTGTTTCGAAGGAAGAGGTTGAAGAGACCTAGTTCCATTAAGTTTGAAAGCATTAAGTTAATCTTTCATTTCATATATCTCCATTTAGGATCTTAGATGATTTGTGCGAAGCATGTGTGTTTTTTACAATCCGAATAGAGGTAGCAAAAGCTTTATATACCTATAAAATTTAATAATAAACAGTAACTTGAGAAAAAAAAAAAGCATTTATTGTTAGCCAATATATGATGAGATGAGGGAAAGGGTCTATATAACAAGGATGCTTTGACATGGTAGTATTGTAGATAGCTTGGTGCATGCAAGATGCATTGCAACGATGTTTCATGTTGAGGTGTGGGGAGAAGGAAGAGAGGAGGTGGAGATTCTGGTGAGCTGGTTGAGGATCGATGAAGCGGTGATCTATTTAGGCTACACATATGTGGCTGCTGGAGAAAAAATATATATATATTTCTATCTTGAATTTGTGACATGGATACTAAATATTATGATGAATGGGGATTAATATTGGTCCAATAATCATCATAAACAATGGGCGGTTTTGAAGAAGGTATATTTTTGTGTGGCAATGAAAGTAGGATATACAAAAATATGCACATGAAAAAGTATATTACAAAAGTTAACAATTTTCTTGGCGTCAACATCATAGACATGATATCATGTGGTTCCATAAGAATAACAAAGAAATAAATATTAGGTTTATTGAGTGAAAAAGTTAATAGGTCTATGATAATGAGAGGTTGCATAATATAAACAAATAAAAAGTATATACATGATGCATATTTCTTATGAAAAAGGAACTTCATTTCATATATTGTTTTGCCTTTACAAATTATTGTGGGGGTGCAGTTGATGATGTAGGTGGAAGTGGTAATTTCTCTTTCATAAATTATGTTGAAATATTTGCTTGAAAAGTAATGATAACATATTTTGAAGGTGATATTGTTTGTGTCCAAAAACTCTATTTTGTTGTGGATTAGCAACATAATTGGTTTGATGTAATATCCTTTTATGTTTAAGGAGTTGGGGTTATGCCCGCCATTTATCTTTAAGCAAGATATACATTCTCTAAACCATATTGAAGAAATTATAAGAAAATTATGTCTTAAATTTTTTGCACAATAAATAAATATATAAACATCATGAAAAAATATTATTAAGGTTTAGTTAATTAGGTAGGTGGATGTGATAATTGGCCTTTCCTAAATTATTTTGGATTGTTAGACTAAAAAGCAATGCAAACATACATTTAGAATGTGATTGTATTTGTATTCAAAGACACTATTTTGTTATGGAGTAGCAATGCACTTGATGTGATGTAATATCCTTTTATGTGACAGGAGTTTGAATGGTTATGTCAAATATTTCTTTTCAAATAAGGTGTAAATTGTCTTTCAACCATATTGAAAGTAATAAGAAAATTATGTACCTTAATTTTTTTTGTGCAATAGATAAACACATATGCATCATGAAAAATCATCTGATGTTAGGAATATATTTAGACTTATTAAACATTGGAACACAATTTTCACCCATACACTAAATGTTAACATGAATCGATTCAAAAAATATTATCGTTTTAATAAAATTTAAAAAATATATATTTTTGTGTTTGTTTAACAATATGAAAACTAAAATAATCATTACTAGAATAAAAATGTATGATTTTATTAAATAAAGACAAAGATTTCAAACTTTTATTAGCAAATTTTCTAAAACATCTGTTTCAATATTGGGACGTAAAGGTGCTAGTGATTTAAATAGAACAACATCATTTATTAATTTGAATAGTTTGGTTATACCTAACTCAATAATCTTCTACTAACATTGGTTTTAAATAAAGTAATGTTCATTAATGAAAATTGGAATACAAAAGGAAGTATTCACAAAATTGACCATTAATATAGTTTAATTTGACAAATAGAATACAAAACATTATGAAGTATGAGTTATCCAAAAATAGAATGGTGTGTATATGTTACACTAAAAATAGTATAGTTTGGTAAATCAACATCTTGATTGGAAATAGGTGTACTAGTGGTCAACAATGTTTTATGGTCGCTATGTGAAGATCTATGTGATTTTTAATATAGAAGCATGAGTTCAAATCATTGTACTTGAAATATTATTTATTATTTTGGTAAAAATATCTTGATTACTCATGGCAACTACTTAGATGTAAGTAATTAGGGCAATTAAATCATTATAGTGTAAGTAACTAAGCATATACAAGAGAATTGGGGGGGGGGGGGGGGTTTGACTTATTTAAAAAAAAAAAATTCTTATAGAGTGCACAAAAACAAATTGCAACTGAAATAAACTAATTGGGAAACTCACAATTTTATTTTTTAATTCTTATTTCAAAATAATTTGAGTGCAATATAAGTATTTAAAAATTCTTTTATAATAATACTAATAATTCTATTTTATTTTTCTTTTTAAAAATCAAAATAAAATGCAACCTCAACAGAACAAGGTAGCAAATTAAAATGCTAGAAATAAAGTAAAGCTGAAGAAATGAACTCAAATTTTTTTTGTAGTGGTTTGGTCTACCAGACATGCATCCACTCCTCATAGTCCTCTCATTGAGTATTTCACTATTCAGTCCTATTCCCAGTAAGACCAAGAAGCCTTTCTCCTTCACAAGGACTAGAGAATACCCTTGAGTACCTACTCTTTTCACCCATCATGACAGAGATACCTCACTTCTAGCCTTTCGCTAGACCAAGAGTTTTCTCACCAAGACTCTTCAGAGCTCTTACACCTAAGAGCCCTCACTCTTCCAAAATATTAAGAAAAGAAGGATATAGAGTACGAAGAACAACCTTTGAGCAATGAAAACACTTTCAAAAGATCCCCCACAATCACTCCTTTCTCTCCCACCTTCGCTCACTCTCATAATAGATTGGGCCTCTTTATAAGCTCTTTCACTTCTCAGCTCTCTTGATCTTGCTCAAAAAAGCTTGAGGCATCCAAAGACCTCTAGTCCACAGATTCTAAAGAAGAATTTAAATTAAGCTATTAATTAAACCAAAAAATCATTATATTGTTAATTTTATAGGAAGATCGTATAGTACAATCTGAACAAAATTACCAACTTTTGGAACCAGATTATCCTTTTAAATAATGTACGTTCATCCAAACAAGCTCTTTATTTTTCGAGAATGTATGATAAGGATCATATAGTATGATCTTCACATGGATAATGACTCAATGTATTCAATCGGCCTATCCAAATATAGCTTATCTATACATACTTTCTATTTATTCAGAATATACATTTGGGATCATATAGTACAAAATCAACTCCAATTTATCCCCTTGATTTCAAGTTTCAGAATAGGTAATTCATAATACATGATAATAAGTTTTGTATTGTATGAAGTGGTTTGTCTAGTATAAACAATTCAAATTTTGAATTCACATATTTTTAAAACTTTCAAAATTTTACGATTTGAATTTAAATAATTAATTGATTGTCCAATACAATCTAAATTGAAATATATTATTAGTTATGCAAATTTGCAATTATAATTTTTAGTTAATTAATCCAATTTAATTTTTAGAATTTATTAAATTTCCATTAAAAATGTATAGTATAAAGTAAATCAAGTAGTACTATTAAGTTAAAAATTAAATGCTTTAATTAGCTCTATTTAATTTTATTCCATGCCCTATCCATGTGTGATTAATCAACCCACTTTATGCCAAATATACAAAAAAGACTCAAGAAAAATAAAAAATACAACTTATAAGTTGACCCACTATCATATTCTTGGTCTTCTTGTTCTGAAGATTTTTCTTCGTATTCATTTTTTCTAGCTTCAACAAGTTTTTGTCTTGAATCCATCACCTATGTGCTTTCTATAATGTTAAATTAAAAATAAGTATCCTGCACACATAGCTTGATTAGTGATTAGTAAAATCAATACTATTTGTAATCATTAAATCCTATGGTATATCAAGCTCATGGAGTTTAACAATATCCCACTAAAAATACTTTTTGTTATTGTGAAAAAGTCATTACAACAACAACAACAACATCAAGCCTTTATCCCACTACATGGGGTCGGCTACATGAATCCTTTTTCTCCATTGTGTCCTATTAAAAGCCAAATTCTCGTTTAAATCTAATAAAGAAAGGTCATTCCTAATATTTTCTAACCAAGTCTTTTTAGGTCTACCCCTACCTTTCTTAACACAAGTCAAATCTAAGACCTCTACTCTCTTAACTGGGTCGTCGGAAGGCCGCCTTTTTATGTGACCAAACCATCTAAGGCGACTCTCTCTAATCTTATCTTCTACTGGAGCTACTCCAACCTTTTCACGTATATGCTCATTTCGTATCCTATCTCTAAGGGTAAAGCCACTCATCCATCTAAGCATCCTCATCTCTGCCACACTTAACTTAGTATTATGCTTCTCTTTTAATGGCCAACATTCGGCACCATAAAGCATTGCAGGCCTCACTACCATCTTATAGAATTTTCCCTTAAGTTTGAGGGGGACATTTCTATCACATAACAAGCCTGATGCATTCCGCCACTTCAACCATCCAACTTGAATTCTGCTGATAATATCCCCATCTATTTCACTATCACTCTGAACAATAGATCCAAGATACCTAAAACGTGTACTCTTATTAATGACTTGATCGCCCAAAGTCACAATCCCCTCACTAGGACTATTACTGCTAAAATTACACTCCATATATTCCGTTTTAGATCTACTCAAGCGAAAACCTTTAGACTCTAAGGTTGACCTCCATAATTCAAGTTTACCTTCAACTCCCTCTCTAGTCTTATCAACAAGAAGAATATCATCAGCAAAAAGCATACACCAAGGTACATCATCTTGCAAATGTCTAGTGAGAACATCCATGACTAAAGCAAACAGATATGGGCTTAAGGCTGATCCTTGATGTAACCCAACCGAAATAGGGAAATACTTGGTCAAACCACCTTGTGTTTGAACACAAGTAATAGCTCCTGCATACATATCTTTAATGATTTGAATATAAGCATTATTGACTCCTTTCTTATCAAGAACTCTCCATAGCACTTCTCTTGGAACTTTATCATATGCTTTTTCTAAATCAATAAATATCATATGTAGATCCTCCTTATTTCCTCTATATTTTTCCATCAAACCTCTGAATAAATGTATGGCTTCCATAGTCGACCTACCCGGCATAAATCCAAATTGATTTTGAGAAACATTAGTATCACGCCGCAACCTATGCTCTATAACTCGCTCCCATAATTTTAAAGTATGACACATTAACTTAATACCTCTATAATTCGTGCAATCTTGTGCATCGCCTTTATTCTTAAAAATAGGAATTAATACACTCATTCTCCACTCATCTTAAAAATAGGAAAAAGTCATTCAATAATTTAATTATTTTTATGCCCTTAGTTGGAACTTTGAAAAATATAATATGTTAATTTTTAATTAAATTTTTTATATTTGTGAGAATCAATTAAAATAAACAAAACACCAAACATTTTCCATTAATATAAAAGAAATATAAAAACTAATGCAATTAAAATTCTCCCCCTTTTTGGTATCACTAAAAAGTGGAGCAACTAACATAAAAAGAAAATACAATCATGAAAACATTAAAAAAAAAACATTAATATTTCAAAACCCCCTGATTAGGTGATGGAGGAGGCTAAAAGTAATTATGGAGGAGAGAGAATTGTTCTTAAAACCATTAACGATCGTCCTAATGTTGTGGTTGTATCTCCTCCCATTCCTTGTTGTTCTTCTCAATATGATAATATACTTTAAGCTCGAGGCAAGCAATGCAGTCTATCGAGACATCCTACAGATATTGGTATTGATATGTTAGGGGAGGAGGTGGCGAAGTTTGTGGTGCTCCACCTTCTTGTTCCTATTCTTGCTCTCCTTAGTAGAATTGCCTACACCTCTTACTATAGATTAGGTGAAATGAATTATTGGAGAAGTAGGAAGGTAGGCAATGATATTATGCAGTAAATGTGAAATTATATTTACTTTCTAACATATATGCTATAATTTGTAATATTGCTAGATTATTCATTCAACATTCCCTAAGACTCTTAATAGTTGTCAAGTTTTCTATATATCAGATAATTATATTTACAACATTAAATTATGTCTCAACCATATAAAGGATGGTGTTGAGGCATAGGTGACTTCATAAGGGTTGTATTCATAATAGGCCAATTGTAGTGCAGGTCCATTGAGATGTCATGGGGTTTTGTGTTAGTATTAGAAATATGAAGGTATTTGTTTAGTTCTTAGTCAGTGATTGTAACTTGGTGTTCGCATACCACGATTGCATAGAAGTCCTATGGCTAGTGATTATTAGGTTGGAAAAAAGTTTTAGAAGAAGTTATATATGAAAGAAGAAGGCAAGGGAAATGATAAATTGATGGGTGGGGGCATCAAATAAATTAAGTACTTGAAATCTTAGATGTTCTTAGCGCAACACATGAATTAGTTATAGAAGCCTCTTGATATAGTCTATAGGCTTCCGTGTCTTCCTCACATACAAATCTTGCATCACTTTAGGGTTGGTTGCTAGTAACCATTTGGCCTCTATTAGTTGAAATTAGAGTATTAGAGTGAGTATATGATTCGAAGTAAAAAAAACTTGAAGTGAGTTGAAATGAAAATGGTCTCCCTTCTTATAGGATAGGACCGATCATACAATATGATGGTGGCTTATACAATATGATCAAAATAAGAAAAATCATCCAATCAATTTTTGTTTGAAGGATAGTCAAATCGTATTGTCCGATCATCATCATACGATGTATTCTTTAGTTTTAAATTATCCTATCATATAGGTGGCTGAATCTTTTGACCTAGTCAAATTGTCCAATATGATGAGGTGTTTGTCCTAAACTATTTATAATAATTATATGTATTAGGATAGTTCATAATACAATTAACATAAGTAAATATCTAATTTAATATGTATGGTACTATTTGAAAGGGTTTTTAAATTATGATTTGTAATGCATATTCATCATATTCTACTCAAATTTGTAATTTGGACTGTAAGAATTTTGCTAGTCTATGTGTATCATATAATACGAAGTGATTCACACACTATTATGTGACATAATTCTTTCATTTTCTAATGATCATGCCTTTCGTTTTATGCACACAATGAATGCCAATCACACAAACATGAATATCACACACAATAATGAAATAAAATGCATAAAACATACCACCATGAAACACATAAGATATAATAATGAGTACACATAAACATATATATATATATATATATTGAAAGAACAATAATAAGAGAAAGAACAATAATAAGAGAAATAATAATGAATTACAATGCCAATTCATACACAAGTCAATATATCAAAATCCTCCAAGCACTTAAATCAACAATTTCTATTCTCTAGTCCTAAGTACACTAAATCTCTCGAAATATAAGGGTTTGATGTCAACCAACTAATTTTTGCTATCAATGAATTGAACATCCTCATCTCCTTTGACACATGATCCCTAATAAAATGATGTATGATATCAACATTTTTTGTGCATGAGTGTTGGCTTGGATTTCTAGCGATTCACATCACACTCATGTTATTACACATTATGGGTATAATATCCATCACCAAGCTAAAATAAAGAAATTATTATTTCAACCATAGGACTTGGGCAACATAACTTCCTATTGCAATATACTCTTCCTCTACAATGGATAGAGCTACTGAGTTATGCTTCCTTCTTGGTTAGAAAACTTAGCATTGTCCTATAAACTGACAAGTTTCAAAAGCTCTTTTCATTTATCCGACACCCATGAAATATGAGTTTGAATATTCTATTAATTCAAATGTTAGACTATTCCTAGGATACTAGATACCTAAACTTGGAGTACCTATAAAATATTTTAAGATCCTCTTGACTCCAGTCATATGTAATTTCTTAGGATCAACTTAAAATATAGAACATAAGAAAATGCTAAACATAATATAAAAGCAAACTTGTAGTCAAATAGAGTAATTAATGTGCTAATCATTCCTCTATACTTCTTCTAGTCAATGAGTTATTCATTTATTTCCTTATCTAATTGGGTAGTCGAGCCCATGGGTGTGTTCATACTCTTGATCCTTCCATATTAAAATTCATAATGATCTACTTAATATACTTTGTCTGGCTTAGGTAGGTCAAATATTCCCTTTGTTTGATATTAAAACCTAGAAAATATAACAACTCACCCATTATGCTCATCTCAAACTCATTGCTCAACATGGATGAAAATTTCTTACATTATTTTTCATCGGTGGATCTAAAAAAAATGTCATTCACATAAATACGCACTATTAATATAACAACTCCAACTCTCTTAATAAATAATGTGCTATCTATTATGCCCTTAATGAACATTTTTTTAATAGAAATGTAATAAGCCTATCGTACAGTACTCTTGGTGCCTATTTTAATCTGGATAGTGTCCTTTTGAGCTTATACACATGTTTTCGAAATGTCGAACTCTCAAATTTAGGGGACTTCTCTACATAGTCATATTCTTTTATTATGTCATTCAGAAATGCACTCTCACATCCTTCTAGTATAATTAAAATTCTTTAAAATAAGAAAACACCAATAATACTCAGATGTATTCTAACCTTGCTACTAGTGAGAAGGTCTCTTTAAATTTTATCACCTCCATTTGATTAAAAACCTTAGTAACTAACCTATCCTTATTTCTTACAACAAATTCATAGTCATTTAATTTTTCTTTAAATACCCATTTCATTTCGATAAAAATCTTATTAGTCAGCTAGTCACTAACTCCTACACATCATTTCTTATGAATTGATTTAGTTCCTCCTACATTGTAATAATCCAGTATTCTTCCTCCAAGACTTGATCTACACTCATGGGCTATACCGTAAAGATGAAGGCTATGTGGATAATGTATTTTATAAGTGAATGTCTAGTCATAAATCATGTTAATGGGTCTCTTATGATCACGTCCCTTAGATGAGTAGAAACATATATTGACTTTTTAGGCAAGGATTCCTAAGATCACCTCTGTCCTCTAATCCCATGTTCTGAACTCAATTAATGATGTCACCCTCTATTTCTTCCACTCTAGGAAGAACATTCTTATATGTATAATCAAATACCACATGAGTTGATTTTTTTACAACACATATTTTTTTGTTAAAGATCTTATAGGATTTTCCTATAGCCGAGCATCCCATAAATACTACCTCATTATACTTTGCATCAAGCTTTCCTAAACTAGATTTTTTCATCACTCAACACATAACCTTTACATCAAAAAAATATTTTAAGTGGGAAAGGTTTGGTGTCCTACCCATTAGAAGTTTTAAGGGTTTTATTCAAATTGGATCTAAAATTCAGTCTATTCACAACATAATAAATGTTGTTTATAGCTTCTACCTAGAAATATTTTGGTAACCTATACTCTTTTAGCATCACCCTAGCAGCCTCAACTAATGTTTTGTTCTTCCTCTCAGTTATCTCATTCTACTATGGAGTTTTTGGTGTAGAAAATTATGTTATATTCCAACTTCTTGGCAAAAAGAGTCAAACCTATCATACTCAAAATCTCCTCCATAATCACTATGAGTGGTGGAAATGGTGCATCCTAATTTTCTAAGGATCCAAGTAGAAAAGATTTTAAATTCATCAAAGGACTCTGTTTTATTGGATCAAAGTCTTACCCAAGTGAAACATTTGTAGTCATCCACAATTACAAAATCATATAATTTTCCTACTTAACTTATAGTACTAATGGGTCCAAATAAATCCATATATAATATATCTAACTGTCTACTAGTACTAATCTTCTTGGCTTAGTGAAATGAAGACTTAACCAAGAACTTACAGAGAAATGAGGGCTGAGTAATACCCTTATATTCCCTCCTTTTACGCCCAACATGGTTGAGACATCTTACTTCTAGGATCTCGCTACACTGATGATTTTCTCACCAAGACTCTTTAGAACCCTTACACCCAAGAGCTCTCACTTAACCAAAAAATTGAGGAATGAAAGATATAGAGTAGGAAGAACAATCTTTGTGCAATCTGATCTCTTGAATAACCTTTCAAGATATATGTCCCAATCACTCCTATCTCTCTCACCTTCTCTCTCACACAGTATACTATATCTCTTCAAAACATCTCTATCAACTTTCTTAATCTTCCTCAAGAAAGCTTAAAATGTATAAAGACCTCTAAACTAAATATTCTATAGAATTATCTATATTAAGTACTTAATTAACCCTAAAAATCTTGATATGGTTAATTTTTCAGGAAGATCAAATAGTCTAATCTATAGATCGTATAATATAATCTAAAAAAAATTATTGACTTGTGAAACAAGATCATTCTGACCAAATGAGGTTCATTCAAACAAGCTCTTTTTTTATTCAGAAGGTATGATGAGGATTGTACAGTCAAATCTTCACATAGATGATGATAAAGAGCATTGGATCAACCTATCTAAATGGAGTTCATCGATATATACTCTCTATTTGTTCAGACTATATGCTTTGAATCATACAATATGAAATCAACTCTAATTCGTCCCCTTGATTTTAGGTTATAGAAGATTTAATTCATAATACATGAGTATTGACTCATCTAGTGAATAGAAATCAAACCTGCTGTGATCCATCAAATCCCGTGCAAATCTTGCAAGAAATCTCAGAAATCTCATATCTATGTCAAAATCTCTATTCACATCTCATAAATCCCGTGAACTCACCTCGATCGTAGCTCCTCAGCATCGTTAAACGGCAATCGAATGAAGACATGGTTCTCTTCTTCTTCCACGCTAAACACCACAAGCAACTGTAACTCCCGCGACACTTCTCTCCAGCTCCTTCCCCATCGCAAGCTCGTCGATTTCCTCCAATATCTGAAGTCTCTTTGCAAGCTGAACTCAACCCCATCTGCATCTAAAGCTTTGAGTCACCCGATCCATTCTTCATGACTTAGCAAACCGGACACTGCAGCCACCGTTGGCCTGTCTCGATTCCTTCAACCTGATGGCCTCATCTTCTATCCCGACTGAATCCCTAGCCGAAAGATCCAACCTGACTGGATCGATCCTTGCCCAATGCATCCTCTTTCTTTGGCCTATTCCATACCGAAGCTCCAGCCGTCCCAACTTCCGAACCCAAACCAAAAACTCCATAGCAGCCCTAGCCCCGACCGTGCCCTCTACTCGTCGCCTCCACTTCGATCTCCACTATCAAACCCGCAGCATCAACTCCAAAAGTTGAATCCTTTTCCCACATATACACCTCTTAGATCCTCCTATACTCATCAAACTTGTGCACGTCCGATGCCGAACTCCCTCACACGCTGAAGCCTATTGCTCCCTACTTCCAATCGGCCCTTCACTTCCTTAGTCCTAATCAAATACCTCACTCAAACCCACTTACGATCCTTCTAAACCCCGCTATTCCTACCCATTACTCCAACCCATTAAGCAGCCAAAAAAGCCTACAATAGGTAAAATTTTATTAAGGCTTTTTTTTGTAACCACTTTTCTGAGTAGATTATTATTAATGTAATTATTATTATGTTTGATAATAATAGTAATTATTTTTATTACCATTGATTATAAAGATAATAATAACAATTAATATTATTTTTATTATAAATAAATATATGTAAGTGTATATATTAATATGTACGTATGTGTGTGTTTTTGTGAGAAGAAAATACAAAAAAAAAAAAAAAGAGACAAAAAAAAGAATGAAATGAGAGAAAAAAAGTTAAAAAAGAAAAAAAAAGAAAGAGAGAAAAAAGAAGAAATGTTATATGATTTTGTGTGAGATTGCAAAGGTTTGAAAACCTGTCCTCGGCACTTGCAGTGCGATGAACTACAATTCATGTGAGCTTTTTTTAGTATGGTGGGAGAAAATTCCTCGTGTTCCTCGTGGCGAGGCAGGTAATCTCCAAAAAGTCTTAATTTTTTATTTTTGTAGTGCCCCGAGGGACCCCATGTACACGCTTTTCTTAGCATGGTGGGAGGGAACTTGGTGTGATGCCTACGACAAGGCGGGTGAATCTTGTGAGCACTTTTCTTAGCACAGCGGGGCAAAAATATAAGTACCTGTACATGGGAAAAAACTGACTTTTTCAAACAGGTGCTTTCGGAAGATCCATTCACACCTTTCTTGGCATGGTGGAGGATGAAGACTACAGCCACGGTGTTTCACGACACTGATCGTGCACATCTTTCTTGATGTGGTGGATAGGCTAAGACTCCTGTAGTTTCCCCCTAAACGGGGAGACTACGGGAGACTGTCGAAATTTAGACTAAAGATACAATGACTTGGACTGAAGCTTATTGAACTCAAAGGACATCAGGGGACTTGTGAACTTGATATAATTGACTTAAATGAACTCAAATCTAAATGATCTTGAATTGAATGTTAACCTAATTCAAATTTAAATAAAGCAGTGAGACTTGAGCCAAGTGCATAAGAACTTGAAGATACTGAACTTGAACCATACAATATCAAGTGGGACTTGACAATGAGCAAATGAATGAGAAAATAAAGATGGGCATTAATAAAAACTTGTAAATTTGATAAGATGATGACTTGCAAACAATGATTAGGTGAATGATGCAATGGCATGCTCATAACTTATCACACAAAATTTTCAATGAAGATCAGGTAGTATCTCAATTGGATTGAAGAGATTAATGAACAATGGTGTCAAACACATCATACATATTACAATCCATCTTTTAGGACAAAGAATTCGTGAGTAGCTTGTTTACAAGAAATAAGAAGGTTGTGAGAGATACGACTTGAGCATTTGATCAAATTAACTCTTAAGTGAGAATAAATGACACTCATATCACACATGAAACAATTGTTAGGATATCCATACAATCTATAATGGTTCAGTGGCAAGAGAATACAATAATTCCTTAAAGTAAAAAGGGTCAATGTGCAACTAATAAGATGAATGTAAACATGATGAATGACAAAGGCATTCAATGCACTATGAGCAGGACTGGAGAATGATGTCCATAAGAATCTTGCAAACGATCATTTCAAATGCTTGCAATGATTCGTCTATGAGTGGGGTAGTGATACGCTCATAAGCAAAGCTCGGAGATCTAACATCCATACAAGACATGGTGAGTATGAAAGCCGACAATAATTATCCTTATCAATGGAAATAATATTATGGCATGTATACATGTCCATCCCCTACAAGAAGAGAGAAATATTGATGTTGGAGGGCTTAAAGGATGATGATTGTTTGTAGCTCCTCAACAACCATGCATTTGCTAATGTGGAGAACCATGAAGATAGTAAATTAAAGCTCATTGCCAAAGGGATATTAAGAATATTTCATAATATAACCTGAAGGATTCGGCATACAGTAAAAATAATGATATGATACATCCAGATACATTCAAGAGAATATCAACACACACTATATCGTGCCAACGGGAGTTAATGATCCAAGTTTGACAAATGTACTGTTAGAGATTAATGATAAGTTTGGTTGCCCAAACTCACAACTACAAACAAAAAATACACTTGCTATTCCAATCATCCCAAGGGTTGCAATAGTTATTTTAAGAATGGGTGTCTCATATGGTTCTCCTGGACGGTCCAATGTGCATCCAATTACTACTATTAGTTCAAGACTGTGGCCCCCCAATTTTGAAGCATAGGGCATCAATAAAGACAAAGTCATCCAAGGTTAAAATGATTGATTCTTTATTTAAGCAAATAACAAAAAATTATGATGATGGTATAATAAGAAAGTTACTCATCGATTCTTCAATGAGTTATGGGAAAGGAATGACAGATCAAATTTGTTGACCTCATTTTTGTAAGAGGTCTCTAATAGGATCCTAAAATCAATTCAAACTCAACTCAATTCATATTTCAACTTATCTAGATTTTATTCAAATCCAGACTTCAAACCAGACCAATTCAGATCCTAGGATCTATCCTGACCCTAAATCTATTCAGACCTTAGAATTTATTTAGACCTTAAACCTATCTAGGTCTTAAATCAATCTAGGTCTTAGATCAAGTTTGATTCAATTCAATCTTCATCTCAAATCCATTGAGATTTCACCCATTCAGTCAAATCAATCAACTTAATTCTACAACCAGCCTTCAATCAAGTTCTTATCACTCAATCTTTGGCTTGTAGTCTTAAATATGTCAATCACTTCAACAAATCCAAATCAATCATCTAATCTTCAATCTTCTAGCCTCCATTCAATCAACATTCAATCATATATTTAATGTTCAATCAACTTCTAGCATCTACAATCTTCTACTATAGCCACATACCCAGTTTTCAATCATCTCAAATAAAGTTCAATAATATCAATTCACATCCAATCATACTTTAAACATTCATATAATCAACATTCACTGAATTCCAATCACTTGATCAAACTCAATCTAATCGAACTCAATCATCATACATGATTCCAATCAACCATTCTATTATATGAAAACAAACTTCAATATATAACTCAGAGACTTCCCAAACATGCTTTGAGTCCAACCATCACGGCCTGACTCAGCCAACCCCTAAAGCATGATCAAATCACATCACATAGGGACTTCCTTTGCTTATATATCAAATTCACACTCCCAAACCTTTCATAATCCATCAAATCTATACCTAAACACTACTTACATTCTATCTTATCAACATTGCCTACAGTTGACCAATCAAATTAGTCAACTTAAGGCTCAAAATCATTTTCCTAATCAATCTTTATTGAAACTCCTTGTCCATTGATTTACTTTGCTTTTAAAACCCTGCCATCATTCCCTAATCCTCATCTGCATGCCACCTCAGCCACCCAAGTCAAGTTGACTTGGTCAACTTAAATAAACATGGTCAAACCAACCCATTCAATGAACTCAGCCCGATCCAGCCCATTCTAACACCCAGGCTCAGTTCTAGAAGCTTCTTAGGACTTAGCCTGACCCAACCCAGCCGTTTGTTTTGCCTCTAGCTCAGCCCTAACAGCTCGTGGTCCCCCATGGAAGTGGGAAGGACAACCGTCCTTGCCACCTGAGCAACACGCTCTCTGCTCCTCTAACCACCTGATCCAAGTGTCAAGCATCCAAGGCATCCATTTGATCGACCCAGCCCTTGGTTTTGGCTCCAAGCAGCTAATAGGAAAGAGGGACGAGATCAGCTAATTCAAACCTATCTCCCACTAGTCATTCCCTAGAGCTCTTAGGATTTCGTTTTCATTTCTCTGAGTTTCCTCCACATCCTGAGCATCATCCCTGACGTTTGGAGCTTGCCAGGAAGAGATCGAAGCCGAGCCGAGAGAGTGTTCTTCCAAGCTATCCCTGCTCGTCGTAGAAGCTTCCTCCGAGCTTGAAGTCTTCAAGGAAAGTGAGCGCGGACAATCAACGAGCTCAACAAGATCTTAACCATCCAAAATCGTCCTTTATATTAAGGTAAATCTTAAGCCCTAGGTAGTCTTCTAGGTTCTTAAATAACTCATTAAGTATTGCATCAAAAACCTAGAAAACCATCCCCCACTCTTCCTTAGACTCTAATATACCTATGTTAAATTTTTTACGTCATTTGGATCAGTGGTTTATGAAAACGAAACAAAAAAAGGATCCTAGGGTTTGCGATTTAACTGAGCGGGGAAGACGAAATCACAGCCGTCCGTTCATCCCATTTGATACGAACGGTCTTGATTTCATTGTTTTAAAGGTTTGATCCAACCTGTAAAAAAGCAACGAATGGACAGATCTCGTCCGACTTCATCCGATCCATTCATTTCAAACTGCGAAGTCGGATCTGGCCGTTCGATCGTTCTGAATTGAGATGAAGCGCGTGATCTGATCTTAACCGTCATATCAGAACCACATGCACCGCTTGTCCCGATCAGCGCCGCCGTTTAACTGACATTTAAAATATTCAAAATAATTCAGAAAATCACCCAGAACTTCAAAATTGCATAGGAATTTCATTTCTTGTCCAAATTTGAAGTTCTTAGGCTCGTTTTGTTCGTCTATTTAAATACTATATTTTAAAAATAATTAAAAATTAGTTTGACCAATATTTTATTAATAATTTCAATAATACATAAAATTTAACTTTTTTTAAATAAAAATATATAAATATTTTTTGGCTGAAATTTGGTAGAAGAGTTCTAGGGTCTAATGTTGGTGTTCCATATTTTTTTTAAGTCATTTTGATGCAATATCACTTAGTTTATGAATTTACAAAAACCTAAGTCAAAATTTGATTTAGAATTTTGGAAATTCATAAAGTCATCCTTTCACTGAAATGTTAGTGTTCTATGGAATCAGTGTAAAGTCATCCTTTCACTGAAATCTTGATCATGTATAGTTTAGTTAAAATTTACCTTCAAATATCATGCTTAATCTAGTTTAAATAATTAATAGACTATACATGATCATTTCATCAAATTAGATTGATTCTTGATTTAGGGATATCGACACACATATGCATATATATATATATATATATATATATATATATATATATATCCCAAAGTGACCTCATTCTAATTTGATATATATGTTCCTCTGTAGTAAATTGTTTGAGTTTATAGGTCATTAAATGACCTATAACTATAATAATTCAATATATTCATTCCATAGAGCATTAGGGCACTTTTATTGTTCATGATTGTTATGTTTTATTGTGCTTATAACTAGTGTTCAAAGGGTTAGTATACTTTGATTGTAAACCTATAACCTAGTGACATTAAGGACAACAATTAAGGTTGTGTCTTAGTTAACTTAGATCAATCTAGGTGAACTTCACACATCCCTTTTGGGATGAAACATCAACTTAGAAAACTAGTGTCATAACCCCTTGATCTAATACACATCGATTTGACATTAATCAATCTTATAATAACTAGTAGATTTAGGTGACTCTTCATTAAGGGTCTTAATGTTCAATAAATTCAAATAAGGCAAATAAAATTCCTAAAATCTAAATTGATCTCAATCAACTCTAATCAACTATAAAACAAACTTTAATCATTCAAAATCAAGATCAAACTTAAAAATTATTAAACCTAAACTAACCCTTAATCACTCTTAACTAAACTTTAACTAAACAAACCATAATAATTGAACTAAAATTCTTTAAAAATTCAAATTGATTCCAATTAACCTTAAAATGAATAAATAATCAATCTAAAATCAATTTTAAACTTAAATCACATTTGAATCCTAATTAAATTCTTAAATTTTCTTAATTAAACATTAACTAGATAAATACTTTAAAATTCATATAAAATTCCAATAAATATTAAATATATAAAAATAAATTCATTTAAAATCAAACAAAACCAAAAACATGTTAATTTTAATTTGTAATAATTTTCTAATTAAAAATCCATTAATAATTCATTAATTAAGTAATTTCTTTAATAATTCATTAAAAATACTAAATAAATTCCAAAAATTCACAAAAATTCAAATACAAATTAATAAAAATTATAGAATAATATATTGAATTAAAATAGATTTTTTAAAATATTTTTTAAGTATTAATTCATTGATAATTCACTAAATAACTCATTTTCTAAAAAAAATTAATTAAAAATAATAAATAAATTCTAAAATTCACTAAAATTCATATTAAATCAAATAAAAATTAGAGATTATTTATCCAACTAAAATAAAATTTTTTATGTTTTTCTAATTTAATTTTATTAATAAGTCATTTATTCTTAATTAAAATTCCTTAATATTCAACAAATAAAAAAATTCCAAATATTACAATAAAATTCATTAAAAATTAAATTAAATTTTGATTCATTTAAACTAAATCGATTTGATAATTTGATTGATTAAAATTTATTTTAATTAATCAAATTTGATTATTAATTTAGATTAAATGAATTAAGGCCTTTACGCCTAAAGCTTGATTCCTTTTGAAAGGCTTTAGGCATTTTGATTTAAAGGGCTTTTAATACACTTAAAAAACCAAAAGATCTCATATGTACTGTGCACGACTCCTTTTAGGAGGGCACTAATAAATTTGGATTCAGAGATCTTCAAACCCTTAATAATATACCAACCTTATACGACGTACTAGATTCCTTCGGGAGGGTACGTGGTATTGCATTTGTAAGGTCCCTTTGTCTCTCTAATAAAACTTCAGGGACTCTCAAAATGTACACTTATCTTCTTTATAAGACGAGTGTGCATTTTGAAAGTCCTAGAACTTATAAATTTATAATTTCATGCACTTAGGAAATTATTAATCTATAAGTTCTTTACAACTAAATCAAATAACTTTAACATCTAAAAATGGAATAATTTAAAATTCAAATACACACTATTTAAACTTCAATTAAATTTTCATTTGGCCTTTAATAAATAAACCTTCATAATACATGCAATCCAAACAATAATTCTTATAGGACCTATCCAAGCCTCACGACCTCTTTCACACGCTTAGATGCTTGCTAGGACAACCAACTTTAGCCTAGGCTAGGCCGGTGGTTTGTTTGCGGGTGTCTTGCCTAGAGGGCACCTATATGTTTTTGCTTACTTTCCTGTACTTAATAGCATGTATATTTATTTTTCTGACAGTACACCAGAGAGTGGAGTGAATACGTGAGGGATGTGTACTTTACTTTTCTGTCTTTACTTTCCTGCATTTATAACTGTTCACAACGCACTCATAACTTGCAATATTATATAAAAGTTTTACTCTATTGCTTTTACTTACCTGCAAAGTAGAATGTTCCTAGGATCTGATGTACTTGTAAAGAGAAATGTAAACTTTATTTTCTTATATCCATTGTATATAGATTGAGTATGTAAAGTGTCTGGAGTCTGTAAAAGAATTAAAAATAACTACTTATACATATACAAATGGGGCTCCAAAAAGTAATATTCTCCCCCAGGAGGATGTTCTTTTTTGGAATTTCATATAAGACTTGGAGCCTGAAGACTATAAGTAGTTGTATTTAATTCTATTCTCTTATAGGCTTAGAACCCATATTTGTTGCCGGTGGGGCCTGGCCACCTTTACTTTACTGCAAATCCTGGGAAGTAACTTATAAATTTGATATTAATAAAATCAGCACTTTTATATATACAATTGCCTCATGCATCATCAGCATACGAGTAGATTTTCAGTTTTTATAAGAATATTATCCTGCATCTGATTAAATTTCTTTAACCATTCCTTGATTTATAGGATAGAGCCACCTTAAATCTTGCATTCATCAGCAATTGTTGTGATTAGAATTGTTAGCTGGCAACCCACTCTAGGAATTTTTATTGCCTCAGGTTATTTGACGTAGAGATACATCAGGTAGCCTATAATATATTGCCACGTACTCTTACTCTTTACCGCGCTGCCCGACGACCCAACCTGAAACGAATATGCGCTATTTGCTCGGTATTGCTAGGTACTACTCGGTATTTGCTCGGTACTTGCTCGGAAAAGGAAGAAATGGTAGCCCCCTTAAATTTCAGAGAGAAACAAAGATGAAGGTAGGGAGAACTGCACGAGAAAAGATCCCTGTGTGCTGGTTGAGTTTGTTTGCACATAGGAGAGCTTCTTCCTCCCTCGGGCTGGACGAGGACAGGCAAGCATTCTTACACGAACCTCTGCTCTAGACATTGAACTGCAAAGCCCAAATGCCTAGATGAAGCTTAACTAGTGCTAGATCAAGATCTAACTGTGAACTAGTTGTAGACTAACAATTAAAGCTTAAATGAAGTAAAAGAATCAGGCAGCCAGATATGTAGGGGAGACTTTAGAACCTTAGATTGATCGGGAGATGGTGATTTGAACAAGGGAAAACCAAGTTCCCGTCTTAAATCAGGGAAAAGATATAGAAAGGCCAGTTTGTAAGCAGGAAGTCAAAACCTGATTGTTCTGGAAATGGCGATTCGACGAAGAAGACCAAAGCAGTAGAAGCCGAACTCGCTTTGTGCAAAACTCCGCTATCCTACATCTAGGTACCGAGCAAATACCGAGCACACATGGATCTTTTCTCGTGCAGTTCTACTGCATTACAGAGCAAGTACCGAGCAAATACCGAGCATTACTGAGCAAGTACCGAGCAAATACCGAGCAAGTACCGAGCAAATACAGAGTAAATACCAAGCATTACTGAGAAAGTATCGAGCAAATACCGAGCAATACCAAGCAAATAACAAGTAGTACCTAGCAATACCGAGCAAATACCGAGCAATACACGAACATAGTAATCTCGGATTCGTTCCAGGTTGGGTCGTCGGGCCGCGCGATAAAGAGTAAGAGCACGTGGCGATATATTATAGGCTACCTGATGTATCTCTACGTCAGGTAACCTGAGGCAATAAAAATTCCCACTCTAGACAGGTGGTAAGTCTAGAATGTATATGTAACATCAAATCTGCTCCAGGATCGTCCGGGCCGATCTGGATCGTCCCGGGACGATCGGAGCAATTTTTATTCCAGATTCTGTCCAGAAGTTACAGGAAAAATTTCCTGTAGGGATCGTCCAGGCTGATCTGGTATCGTCCCAGGACGATCAGTGTATGGCAAAAGTCAGAGAGCAAATCGTCCTGGAAATTAATTATCATCTTGCGAAATCGTCCCGGGACGATGTGGAATTTGGTTAGATCGTCCAGGACGATCGTGCAATCGGCCGGGTCGATCAGTGTATTATTTAGTTGAAATCAGCTCATTTTAAAGAGAGAGAAAATCAAAATAAATATCTAAATTCAGCCGAGGAGAGAGAAGCTCGAGGGCAATTTTGGAAAAGTTGATTTTTGGGCGACGCCGGGCCGTTTTCGTCCGACGAGATTGTTCAGGAAAGTGTTGTACGCAAGGTAAGGCACATTCCACCTTTCTTAATTTTCAGAACGGTGAAGTTTGAACGACTTTTCTGTCCGGATTTCGTTTTTGTTAACGAATTTCGTCCGTATTTTTCGATTGGTTCAGTTTTTACCGCGTAACTTTTGATATGTTTCTGAGGTGCCGAGTGTGCACATTTTGATTATTTTCTGGAGAATTTTGACCAGGTAATTTTGATTCCGTGGTGTTTTCTTTCGACTGCAATTTTTGACGATGTCAAAAAATTTTGTGGCAATAGAATAAAAGTCTTATATTATTGCTGTGAATGTTTTGTGGTAATTTGGTAAAATTCTGATTCTATCAATTTTGTATAAATTCCGTATACTGTCGTTACGCTGTCGAATTTTCGTACGATTTCTGAATTTGTCCTAATTTGCTCTGAAATGACATGTTATGATTTTGTATGCTTTCGGGAGTTATAAGGGGAAGGTGTTGTAAGCACAAGGGAGCTATAAGGGGAAGTTCTGAGAAGTTCTGAAATTTTGTATATCTGTTCTGTTCTGGTGCTATAAGCACAATTGGGAGCTATAAGGGGAAGTTCTGGTGTTGTACGCACAATGAAGCTATAACGGGAAGTTCTGGTGCTGTATGCACAAGGGAGATATAAGGGGAAGTTCTGAAATCTGGAAGGAAGATCTGTTCTGAAATATTTGTTCTGATTTAATCTGTTCTGACTTCTGATATGTTCTGAATTGATATGATTTCTGATTTCTGATTTCTGATCTGTATTCTGATTCTGATGTATGATTCTGTTCTGTTCTGATATGACTTCTGATTGGATATGATTTACTCTGATATTTGATTTATGATTTATGTACATTCTGTCAGTTCCGATATGATGTATTTCTGTTCTATTCTGATTTGATTTGATCTGTACGATTCTGATTCTGTTCTGATTTGATATACGATTATGTTCCGATTTCTGTTCGGATTTCTGTCTGATGTGTTTGATGTGGACTCTGAGAATTTTGATTGGAGGTTTGTTGTCTTGCTGAACTGTTGTAGCTCATCCTTGTTTTCTGCGTGGTTTTCAGGTTCTGGGAAGGGGAAGGAAGTCCAGGAATAGAAGTTCAGAGTCTGATTCCGTATAGGTATTTTTGTCCTTTTTATTTTTATACAGTCATGGCTTTTCTATTCTGCTTTTCTTTCTGTCTGAAAGCCATGAGCTGTATTTGTACATGATTCTTTTGAGGAAGAAAAAGATAGAAGATCTGTTCCGCTGCATTTGATGTTTATAGTAGCTCTGTGCGTCTGTTTTTGTCTATATGTTTCGAAGAAAGTTCTAACACAAATTCCAATGCCAGATCTTGGAATCAATGCAGTCAGTCTGAAAGTTCAGGCCTCACGACCCGATGCGAGCGGGACCCTTTCCGGTCGGGTTGGGTCGTGACAAGCCTTTTTAGTGGTATCAAAGCATTGGTTTTGGAATTTGGAATTTGGATTGTAAGACAGAGCTATAGGAAGTGATCTGAGTCTGTCTGGGGTAGTTCTGATTTGTTTGGATTTTTATTGTGATGTTTTTGTGATTAGTTTTCTGGATTTTCTGTATGGATCTGCCAGACCCTGATATGACAGACGGTCAGAGTGCCAGTCAGGCAACACCAGTGGGTAGTACAACCCCAGTGGTTGGTGCAGATACGCTTTCCCAGTTTGCTACTTTGGTTGCTCAGATGATGAGTGAGACTCACAGTAGAGCCTCTACTGTTCGATCTGAGGATATTGATAGACATCTACAGATGTTTCTGAGATTGAAGCCACATAGGTTTGAGGGCGCTGTTAAGCCCAGAGCAGCTGAGGAGTGGCTGTGGAGGTTGGAAAAGACTTTTGACAGCATGCAGTGTCCGTCAGACAGGAAAGTACCATTGGCAGTATTTCTGTTGGATGGGGAAGCTGAGCACTGGTGGGTAGGCCAGCAGGAGGCAAAGTTTCAGGGCAGATTGAACTCTTTGATTACTTGGGAAGAGTTTACTGAGGCATTCCGAGATTGGTTTGTTCCTCCATCTGCCGTGCAGCAGATGCAGGAGAGTTTTTTGAGGCTGGTTCAGGGGAGCAAGATAGTGATGCAGTATTAGGAAGAGTTTACTGCCTTAGCCCGATATGCTCCGCAGCTGGTGAGTACTTTTGCTGCGAAGTGCTACCGATTTCTGAGGGGACTACGAGATTGTCTGAGGCAGCCCCTTGTACCATTTCACATTTCTGATTTTTCTGAGCTTTTGGAGAAAGCTCGTCTGATAGAGAATGATCTGATGGCTACTCAGCAGTGGTGGACTGTGAGTAGGAAGAGGTTTGGGGGTGATACGAGCAGTAATTCCTCTGGCAAGAGGAGGTTTGTTCCTGGTTCTGGAGACTCCAGGAGGAGTGGACAGTCAGGATTTTCTGGTACTACTACTCCCAGTACGACCAGTTCTGAATCTGTTAGTGGGGCACTTGTATGCCACAGTTGTGGACGACGGTATTTTGGCCAGTGCTACAGGATGACTGGTCAGTGCTTCAGATGTGGCCAGCCGGGACATCGGATAGCAGAGTGTCCACAGGCTAGATTTGATCGACGATCTGATTTTTGATCCGAGAGCTTTGTTAGACCTGCCGGTTCAGCAGGAAGACCGAGGACTGTTCCTCCATGCCCTGTGACTGAGGGATTTTCTGGTAGAGGTGGTGGTTCGAGTTCTGTACCACGGAGACCACCTACTGTTAGTTAGAGAGAGCCAAGTAGTTCTATTGCTTCAGCTCCAGCTCCAGTTCAGCCACGAGTGTATAGTCTTAGTCAGCAGGAGGCTTGAGATGCTCCAGATGTGGTAACAGGTACGATTTACATTTCTGATCAGCCCTGTCATGTTTTGTTTGATTCTGGAGCCAGTCACTCATTTTTATCCGAGCATTGTTTTGATGCCTTGCATCTGGACTTGATTTTGTTGCCGGTTTCCCTTTCTATGATTTTGCCAGTTGGAAGTAATTTGATTGCTCGGAAGTTTTGTGTTTGTGAGGTTGAGATTGCTGGCAAGAAGTGGAAAGCAAATTTAATTTTGTTGCCGATTTCTTCGTATGACGTAATTTTGGGCATGGATTGGCTGAGTCTGTATGAGGCCCAGATTGACTGTTTGAAGAAGCAAGTGAGCTTGCTTATGTCAGAAGAGAGGTGTGTATTTCAAGGCTTACGAGGTGTTCTCTCCAGTCTGATTTCTGTATTGGAAGTGAGAAGAATGTGGAAAAAGGGTTGTCTAGTATTTTTGGCTTCGGTGCGGGATATGAACCTGGATGTTGGTTCTGTTTCTGATATCCCAGTGGTACGGGAGTTTGCTGATGTATTTCCTGAGGAGTTGGTTGGGTTACCTCCGAATAGAGATGTGGAATTCTCTATTGATATTTTTCCGGGTACAGCTCCGATATCAAAAGCACCGTACAGGATGGCACCGAAGGAACTTTCTGAGTTGAAAGTTTAGCTTTAGGAGTTGGTGGATAGAGGATTCGTTCGTCCTAGTGTTTCTCCTTGGGGAGCACCTGTTTTGTTTGTGAAGAAGAAGGACGGAACACTCCGTATGTGTGTTGACTACAGAGATTTGAATAAGGTCACGATCAAGAACAAGTATCCTTTGCCACAGATTGGCGACTTGTTTGACCAGCTTTCTTGTTCTTTTGTGTTTTCGAAGATTGATTTGAGATCTGGGTATTATCAGGTGAAGGTAAAGGAAGCTGATGTGGTGAAGACAGCTTTCAGTACTTGGTATGGACACTACGAGTTCTTGGTTATGCCTTTTGGGGTAACCACTGCACCTGCTATTTTTATGGATCTGATGAACAGAGTGTTCAGGGAGTATCTGGATCAGTTTATGATCGTCTTCATCGACGATATTCTGGTGTATTCTGCTTCTGAGGATGATCATGCC
Organism: Dendrobium officinale; assembly: GCA_019514585.1. NCBI lineage: Eukaryota > Viridiplantae > Streptophyta > Magnoliopsida > Asparagales > Orchidaceae > Dendrobium > Dendrobium officinale. The sequence continues at coordinate 22,504,273 of CM033682.1, read as the reverse complement.
AGACATTTGAGCATTGTGTTGGAGACTCTGAGACGGCATCAGTTGTATGCTAAGTTCTCCAAGTGTGAATTCTGGCTGAAGAGCATTTCATTTCTGGGGCATGTGGTTAGCGGTGAAGGTATTTCTAGTGATCCCCAGAAGATTCAGGCTGTTGCGGGTTGGCCAAGGCCTACTACGGTATTTGAGGTACGTAGTTTCTTAGGCATGGCTGGATATTATCGGAAGTTTGTGAAGGGATTTTCTCAGATTGCTACGCCTTTGACGAGACTAACTCAGAAGTCAGTACCTTTTATTTGGACACCGGAGTGTGATGCTAGTTTTCAGAGATTGAAAGATTGTCTGACTTCAGCTCCAGTGTTAGCACTTATGTCAGGTACGGAAGGATTTCAGGTGTTCAGTGATGCTTCACTGAAAGGTTTGGGATGTGTGCTGATGCAGAATGGTAGGGTAATTGCTTATGCTTCGAGACAGTTAAAACCACATGAGAAGAATTACCTGACCCATGATTTGGAATTAGATGCAGTTGTTTTTTCTTTGAAGATTTGGCGTCACGATCTGTATGGCGTCAGATGTGAGATTTTCATGGATCACAAGAGTTTGAAGTACATTTTCACTCAGAAGGATCTGAATTTGAGGCAAAGAAGGTGGCTTGAGTTGATCAAGGATTATGATCTGACGATTCAGTATCAACCTGGTAAGGCTAATGTGGTAGTAGATGCTCTGAGCAGGAAATCTTCTAGATTATCAGGTATTCAGCTCACTTCTGATGATTTTCTTATTCAAGATATGGAACGTTTGCAGTTGGAGGTGATTTCCTCCAGATGTTTGGATTCTGGAGTTTTGACTCAGTTAAGTATTCAGTCTTCGTTGGAAGAAAGGATTCAGGAAGCCCAGAAGTTAGATTCTGATTATTCGACGTTGATTGCTCAGATGGAATCAGGCTTCTTACTTGAACTCCGAATTTTTGATTCTAGTACTATCTTCTGCAAGAACAGGTTGTGGATTCCTGTGTTTGGAGATTTGAGGAAAGAGATTCTGTATGAATCTCATCATTCAGGCTACACTGTTCATCTGGGAAGTGGCAAGATGTACGGAGATATGAAGAGTTTGTTCTGGTGGCCGGGAATGAAAAAGGATGTAGCAGATTTTGTTGATAGATGCGAGGCCTGTCTGTTTGTGAAGGCAGAGCATCAGCGACCAGGAGGACTTTTGCAGTCGTTGCCTATCCCTGAGTGGAAGTGGGAGGAGGTAACAATGGATTTTGCTATGAGTTTTCCTCGATCAAGGCAAGGGCACGATGCCATTTGGGTGATTGTGGATCGACTGACGAAATCTGCTCATTTTCTTTCGATCAGGCAGACCGATCCGGTGGATCGATTGGCACAGGTATATGTGAAAGAGATTGTCAGATTACACGGTGTGCCTAAGGTGATTGTTTCTGATCGAGATGGACGGTTTACTTCAGCAAGGTTTGGGTACGAAGTTATATTTCAGTATAGCTTTTCATCCGCAGACCAACGGACATTCTGAGAGGACTATTCAGGTACTGGAAAATCTGTTGAGGCTTTGTGTTTTGGACTTTGGAGGAAGCTGGGAAGATCACATTCCTCTGATTGAGTTTACTTATAATAACAATTTTCAGTCCAGTATTGGTATGGCACCTTATGAAGCTTTGTATGGCCGGAAGTGTAGAACTCCTTTGACTCTGACTGAGGTTGGAGATAGACAGGAGATGGGTGCCACTTTTGTAGATGAAACTGTTAAGAAAGTCGATTTGATTAAAGAAAGGTTGAAAGCTGCACAAGATCGACAGCAGAAATATTATAATCAGAAGCACAGGTTCGTTGAATTTCAAGTTGGTGACTTTGTGTATGTCAAAGTTAGTCCGATAAAGGGTGTAAGCAGATTTGGCAGAGTAAGTAAGCTCAGTCCAAGATATGTTGGACCTTTTGAAATCCTTGAAAGGATTGGGAAATCTGCTTATAAACTGTTGCTATCTGATCAGATGTCTGATGTGCACAATGTATTCCACGTATCTACTTTGAGAAAGTGGATATCTGACTCTGGAAAGAAAGTGTCTGCTAATGAGATTGAGATTCAGTAGAATCGGAGTTATAAAGAAGAACCCGAGTTGATTCTAGCTTACGACGTGCACAAGTTGAGAAGTAAAGAGATTCTGATGGTTAAGGTGCAGTGGAAGCACCGAACTATATGAGAAGAGACTTTGGAGAAAGAGTCGGACATGAGGAAGTCGTATCCGTACTTATTTTGACTGAGTTTTGATCGGACAATGTCGGGGACGACAATTTCTGAAGTTGGGGAGATTGAAACATCAAATCTGCTCCAGGATCGTCCGGGACGATATGGATCGTCCCGGGACGATCAGTGCAATTTTTGTTCCAGATTCTGTCCAGAAGTTATAGGAAAAATTTCATGTAGGGATCGTCCAGGCCGATCTAGTATCATCCCAGGACGATCAGTGTATGGCAAAAGTCAGAGAGCAAATCATCCTGGAAATTAATTATCGTCCTGCGAAATCGTCTTAGGACGATGTGGAATTTGGTCAGATCGTCCAGGACGATCGTGCGATCGGCCGGGCCGATCAGTGTATTATTTAGCAGAAATCAGCTCATTTTGAAGAGAGAGAAAATCAAAATAAATATCTAAATTCAGTCGAGGAGAGAGAAGCTCGAGGGCAATTTTGGAAAAGCTGATTTTCGGGCGACGTCGGGCCGTTTTCGTCCGATGAGATTGTTCAGGAAAGTGTTGTACGCTAGGTAAGGCACATTCCTCCTTTCTCAATTTTCAGAACGGTGAAGTTTGGACGACTTTTCTGTCCGGATTTCATTTTTGTTAGCGAATTTCGTCCGTATTTTCCGATTGGTTCAGTTTTTACCGCATAACTTTTGATATATTTCTGAGGTGCCGAGTGTGCACATTTTGATTATTTTCTAGAAAATTTTGACCGGGTAATTTTGATTCCGCGGTGTTTTCTTTCGACTGCAATTTTTGACGATGTCTAAAATTGTTGTTGCAGTAGAATAAAAGTCCTATATTATTGCTGTGAATGTTCTGTGGTAATTTGGTAAAATTCTGATTCTGTCAATTTTGTGTAAATTCCGTATGCTGCCGTTATGCTGCCGGATTTTCGTACGATTTCTGAATTCGTCCGGATTTGCTCTGAAATGACATGTTATGATTTTGTATGCTTTCGGGAGCTATAAGGGGAAGGTGTTGTAAGCACAAGGGAGTTATAAGGGGAAGTTCTGAGAAGTTCTGTGAAGTTCTGAAATTCTGTATATCTGTTCTGTTCTGGTGCTATAAGCACAATTGGGAGCTATAAGGGGAAGTTCTGGTGCTGTACGCACAAGAGAGCTATAAGGGGAAGTTCTGGTGCTGTATGCATAAGGGAGATATAAGGGAAAGTTCTGAAATCTGGAAGGAATATCTGTTCTGAAATATTTGTTCTGATTTAATCTGTTCTGACTTCTGATATGTTCTGAATTGATATGATTTCTGATTTCTGATTTCTGATCTGTATTCTGATTCTGATGTATGATTTTGTTCTGTTCTGATATGACTTCTGATTGGATATGATTTACTCTGATATCTGATTTCTGATTTCCGTACGTTCTGTTAGTTCTGATATGATGTATTTCTGTTCTGATTTGATTTGATCTATACAATTCTGATTCTATTCTGATTTGATATTTTGATTTTGTTCTGATTTCTGTTCGGATTTCTGTCTGATGTGTTTGATGTGGACTCTGAGGATTTTGATTGGAGGTTTATTATCTTGCTGAGCTGTTGTAGCTCATCCTTATTTTCTGCGTGATTTTCAGGTTCTGGGAAGGGGAAGGAAGTCCAGGAATAGAAGTTCAGAGTCTGATTCCATATAAGTATTTTTGTCCTTTTGATTTTTGTACAGTCATGGCTTTTCTGTTCTGCTTTTCTTTCTGTCTGAAAGCCATGAGCTGTATTTGTACATGATTCTTTTGAGGAAGAAAAAGATAGATGATCTGTTCTGCTGCATTTGATGTTTATAGTAGCTCTGTGCGTCTGTTTTTATCTATATGTTTGGAAGAAAGTTCTGAAACAAATTCCAAAGCCAGATCCTGGAATCAATTCAGTCAGTCTGAAAGTTCAGGCCTCACGACCCGATGCGAGCGGGACCCATCCCGGTCGGGTTGGGTCGTGACAGTATACACCCACTCCCTACTACACATTCTTCTTTCTAATCAAAATCTAAATCTTTCAAATTAAGTGTTAGAAATTATAATCTAAAGCCTGAGCATGAAAATTTAAATTAGCCCAAATATTTAGTTAAACTTGTATATAATTTTGAAATTAATTAGTCTTCATTTAAATCGAGAGTTTTCTCTTAGGAGATGTAATTAACTATAAGAGCTTGCCCCTATAGGAAGTCTAGATCCCAGGATAATCTAAACCCTACCTTAGTTTCCTTTCTAGTGTAGGGTAAAGATCTGTGGACGTAGATTAAGCTTTATCCATATTTTAAAATTTATTTCCACAATTAAAGGGTAGGTAGATAATTGATTTGCTTTCACAAGCAGGTCAAATATCTTCTATATTTGATTATGGAGATAAATTTCCAATTCATTAGTCTAATCGGGTCGATAGGATAATATACTTATCATCCTTTAAGATTATTTGTATATTCCCTATGCTGCATCTGATTAGAAGAATGAATTGTAGTCTTCTTTCTTTCAGATCAATAGAAGGATATTAGTCTACCCCTCGGGGTGGTATAATATCTGACTATGTGGATTTGATTGAAAGAAAACATTAAAATATAAATAAAGCGAATCATGTGAAAATCTATTTATATAAAATAATAAAAAAAAGCATTTCTAAAAATAAAATAAAATATTTTCTCACAAAATCATTATGGCGTGAGTGAGTTTTAGTTCAACCAGGTATTGAACATTGAGCTAGATAAGATTATCAAAGCTCACAAGTTCCTCGACGAACAGTGGTCATGCATTCAACACACCACCCACAAGTAAAATATAAGATTACTACAACAAATATAAATGCATGTGTACCACTGAAAGAGACCTGATACACATTCAACATGATATTTGTGGACAAATATGAAAAAAAAACTACGGTAGATAATAACTTCTACTAGTTAAAGTAGGAGATTTGTTAGTGCACTGGATTATACCTACGTAAAGTGACAGTAATGTATGACAATCTACCTATATATAACGAGCAAATGGCCATGGTACGATGCTATGCCATCGGATTTGCAACACTCATGAAAGCAGATAGAAGGCATCTACAAATTACAATGCTATGCCACCGGATCCGCAACATCCCCACAAGCGGACAAAAGGCATGTACAAGTTTCCAAATAGAATGTCACATTCAAATGGTGGTCACCCGTACAACTGACCAATGTTAAAATATTCCAAAAATGCCCTCACACATGCATTATAATATATATGCACATAGGTACACAAAAGGGGCAAGAACAATCACAAACCCATATGAGCCCCGACGAGCATGTTGTTGGAACACACGTCACATCTAGGGATGCTGCGCGGGTCAAAAAATTTGAACACAATCCTCCTAAGCAGGTAAATGTGATTTGATAAGGTTTGAAAAAAAATAAATAAATTACCCCCAAACACCTGTATGGGCCCTGAAAAGCTTGTTATGGGTACATGTGTGATGTCTAGGGATGTTGCGCGGGTCAATAAATGAATGTAGTTTGATCTCGATCCTTTTATAGGGATAGATAGGAGTTGACATTGTTCGAATTATCAAACAGATATATGGTCAAGGGGTCGACCGAAATATCTATATTTTATGTTCACATAAGGCCTTCAAAGACTATAAATATAGAAATTCACCGACAGCTTGACGAGGTTGATAAGGTTCAATCCACAAATGGAAAAAACTCCAAACACTTTGATGATGGCCACGTAAAATGTAAATCTCAACCGGAGGATTTAATTCTAATATCCCAAACTTCCACCTAAATATCCATGAAAATCCAAAAATACAAAACATCAAGATATTTAAAATTGAAATAATCCATCAAATCACTTAAAGCAAAATCCATCTACCCTTTATATTACTTTGCCAAGGTGGACAAATTGAAATTTATTTTAGCTCAAATAGAGCTAATGTCTAGTCAAAAATATTACTACGACCCATTCTCAAATAATCTTTTACTAGTAAGGATGTGATATGTGTCCTTTGACCAACAATTTTGTTGCCAAATGGCACTTTAGGTAAACAGTTATGACCCGGGGCCCTCTGAATCTAGTGGTTCTACCGTAAAAAGGCTCGACAAGAAAATAATTATGGCCAGAGACAATATGTTCCTTAGTGGCATAAAATTCATGAGATATGCATCAATAGGATATAATCGATAGGGCATAAAGCCCTCCGTCAGGTAAGGTGGATTCAAATTTGTCCCCTTAGACAAACACTCTCCCTTGTTCTACAAGTTACCCTTGGACGAAGGAACCTATGGCTGTTGACAAGGATCCTTCTGTTAGGTTGGGTCTACTATCTCCTTTGACTAAGTAGACTAGGGACTATGATGGCTCGGGACAACGAAACCATGATATCTTGATTGGGTCCATTATTCATTCCCCCACCATCTCCTTTAAGTGCAAGATAGTGAAATTTCTAATTTTAAATGTCAAACATTCAAATTTCCTAAGCCCAATGCTGCTACTATATGCCAGATAATGCGTATTTCTACATATCTAATTGACGACTAGCCTTAATTGAAAGTTCTCTCTCATTATCGGGAGGGGTAAATAACTATAGGGGCTTGCACTTATAGGAAACCAGAACTCAGATCATAAAGTATTCACAAAATGAGGGCAAAATCTCTGGGTAGTGTTATATTCAAACCAATCTTCCTTCCCAAAATTTACCCCGTAACTTAATTCCGCTAAAATTCTCCCCTCCCCCCGAAGAAAAGAAAGCGGCGTGGGAGGCCGGGGCCAAATTTTTGAAGATCACAATGTTTTTAAGTTTCATATTGTATGAAGTGGTTTATGTTGTACTAATAGTTCAAATTTTGAATTCACTTGTTCTTTAAAATTTCAAGATTTTAATGATTTAAATTTGAATAGTTGGTTATCTAGTATGATCTAAATCGTATTATATAATTTGCTATACAAATTTTCAATTATACTTTTTTGTTAATTAACCCCACTTTATATTCGCTATGTTGATTCTAGACCATAAAAAAAGCATTTCCATCATCATAAACTTTATAACATAGGAGTATCTATTGAACCCCATTAGCCTGGAGTATAGTAAGGTTTTGATGATTACAAAAATTATTTGTTATACTAATAACTAATCAAGCTATGTGTACAAGAAATTTGTTTTAAACTAACATTACAGGAAGCACACAAGTGATAAATTCAAACAAAAACCTACTGAAGAAAAATAATTGATTACAAAACAAAATATGAGTCTTTCAACTTATAATTTGTAGTTTTCATTTTTCTTGTGACTTTCTATATATTAGCATAAAGTGAGTTCAAAAAGTCATACACACATAAGGGATGGAATAAAATCAAATAGAATTAACTAAACTATTTAATTTCTTGACTTAATCATATTGTACAATTTACTTTGTAATTTTTTCATATGAAATGACTCTTTTTATTTTTTTACAAACGTTAAATGTAAGACCTACATGACCATATTTATTATGCTTAAGATGTGCTTAATAGCATTCAATGGAGTTTTTATGATATTATAATGATCACGTATAAGATGTGCAATTTTTTTTTGTGATTGTTGTTGAAGTTTGGTAAATCATTTTTAAATCAAATGCAATAATATCTTGTGTTTTGTCCACCAATTGTGAAGAAACAACCAGTTAATTTTGATCTTGAATGATAAAAGAGAATGCCTTGTTCATCACAGTCAAATATTCCATAAATAATATAATTCAACATGACATTAGATATTCTATATACGGTTCCATGAACAACTTTATGATTTGATATATTTATTGATACTCTTACAACATCCTTGCAATTTTTGTATCATAAGGTGGCAAGAGACATACATAATGCATCAAATGTATCTTATAAACCCCTTTTTTGTGTAGTATTCATCAATGTTCTTGCCAATCATGAATCTCTTGATCAAGATGGAAAATATACACATTGTGAAAGTAGTGAAACACTTCTTTGATTCTTTCCAATTTCAAAAGCAGTATCAACATAAATTATGCTTTGCACAATGTTAGAAGACATGGTGTTGAAAATCTATCCCTTGAAAATAAGAATATATCGAGCCAACTAGTTGATCTCCTCTACTTATCTAAATTGTTCAATAACTAAAGTAATCTATATTTTTGTTTAGAAGAAGCATGAGCATGCCAAAATTCCTTATGGAATAGTTTTCTTATGTCAATGATTAAGTTATAAGGACTAGGCTTTGTTGATTTGAGTGATGAATTGAAGGAGTAACAGATCATTCAAATAATTATATTTTTTTGGCTTGAAGTTTAAAAACTTTATTTTCCTTCCATATTCTCTTGTTATCCTTCACCATTGACCTAATGATAAAAGAGATGGCCAAGTATGGAGGACACACTAAATAGTTATACTTAGTGATTGCTAAAGGTAGATACAAGAATAAAAAAGGCCAAACACAAAGAATGTAGACATGAATGATATAGTGACATGGGTGCATACACAAAGGATGCAAACACCAGTGATGGTGACATCCAAGCATGAAGGCTGAAAGTGTTTGCCATTGCGTGATAAAAAAGGTTGCTTTGCACCCTACAGAACATGATCATAATGTGTGTGTGTGTGTGTGTGTGTGTGTGTGTGAGAGAGAGAGAGAGAGAGAGAGAGAGAGAGAGAGAGAGAGAGAGAGAGAGAGAGAGTAATTGAGCCCTAACTTAGAAAATTGTCTATTATCATAATAAAATAGTTTACATGAGCGATCTACTTTCATTGGACTAGCTATAAATTGGGTTAAATACAAGAGAAATAATATTTTAGATACTAAAGGTGATCTGTATATAACCAGGTATTTTATTCTATCTTATTTAAATTATAAGAGAATTAATTATATTCAAAAATTAACATGAAATCATACTCTTAGGATCCTATATATTTTATATACATAAAGTCAAAAATAAAGCTACCATAAAAGTCTATGATGATGTTTTCAATGGTGCTTGATCATTAATTTTAGAAAATGAAATTCTTTTCTTAATTAAAACATGTAATCTTCACCAATAAATCATTACGCAAGTTATTGCTCAAGACGGTAATAACTTCCACACTTATTTGAGGACCCTGAGAAACATTTTGAGTGTTATTTTTCTCTAAGTTTGTCATATATTTCCTTCTATTTATTTAGATAAATTGTTGAATCGCATTAAATCAACACTTGTGTATTTGTTCATATGCAACTTTTTCCTTCTTAAATTTTTGAGCTTTTGCACATCAATCAATGTTGGCCGCACACATTTGTTAACATCGAGGGTGGGGGAGAGAGAGAGAGAGGAGAGAGAGAGAGAGAGAGAGAGAGAGAGAGAGAGAGAGACAAAGAGAGGAGCCGCTCTGGCTATTTAGGGTTTCCCGAGCTTCCTTCTTCTCCGATCCTCTAGCTCCCTACGTTTCTCCTTCGCTTTTTTGTGCAATTGTTGAGCCTTGGTTCCCCTTTGAAGTGTTCTACCTCTTCTGGGCTTGGTTTTCATGGCAGGAGATCTTTCCTCTACCTCGTGGGGGAAAATCTCTGAGCCAGTGGTGCCACGAAATCTCCGTCTAGATATAGATCTTTTAAAGAGGTACTTTACGGTAAAACAACCGCAGGTGATGATCTTCCCTCTCTTTCACAAACTACTTTTAATGGTGTTCCTGCTGTATTATTGTCGGATGAGGAAGTTTTAAAGTTAGCTTCCCCTTTTTAGTTTACGCTAGTTGGCAAATTTGGCTTACGTATACCTAATCTAGATGCTATCTATCAATTTTTCTCTTTTTTGAAATTGTCCGATTTCTATTCAGTTGGTTTGCTTGATTCAAGACATGTTGATATCCAATTGTCTAACGATCTTGATTACAGTCATATTTTTGCTAGGCGTTCCTACTTTATTTTTAAATGTCAAATGAGAATTCTGAAATGGACTCCTTTTTTCGACATGAAATAGGAATCTCCAATTGTACCTATTTTGATTTCTTTCTCCAATCTTCGTCTTCATTTTTTTAATCAGAAGGTCCTGCATGCGTTGGGTTTAATTTTTGGAAGGCCTTTACAGACGGATCAGGCGACTGCCTCCAGCACTAGACCTTTTGTGGCTCGTATTCTTGTTGAAGTTGATATATCGAAGAAACATCCCAAAGAAATCTGGGTTAGATCTAAAGCCTTCGGGTATTTTCAAAAAGCCTAATTTGAAAATGTTCCTGATTTCTACTCTCATTGTAAAATGCATGGCCATGCTCAATCTGACTGTTTTAAACTGCATTCTTATCTAAAAAAAACTAAGGTTATGTCAAATGGGAAGCTTGGCTCCACCGAAACTCATAAAGTTTATGTGCCTGTAAATGATAAATCTATCGAGAATATCGAGAACAATAAGATAGAGGTGGAACCACAACCTATTTCTCATAACTTAGATAAAATTGTTGTGGAATCAGCAGATGGTAACTTAGAAACTGAAGAGTGTTTGGTTGAACCTTTGCAGAATGCTAATGCTCTTGTTTTAGATGAAAAAACTGATAATGTTGTTAATGTCAATGGTAGTATTTCTTTAGTTGAACCTTCTATTTTTGTTTCTATCGAATCTATGTTTAATGAAGTTGAAAATGTAAATTTTCCTGAGAATATGGTGGCTTCTGCTATTTTAGATAAACAACCTATTCTTTTAGATAATAATGCTGGTGAGGACTGTGAAGATGGTGAGTTTATTCCTCCTTCATGTTGTAATGTTAGTTCCAATGCTAATTTTGATTTGAATGACGTGTCCAATCTTAATAGAGAAGACTCTTATTGCTCTAAGGAGGACAATTTCAAAGTGGTTTCGAAAAAAAGGTAAACAAAATAAAAATGTCTGACCGGCTACACCTAGATCAACAAGAGCTCAAACTTCTTCAAAAGATTGCAATGATTAAAGCCCTTTTATGGAATGTGAGGGTATCGGTGGTAAGGACTCTAAAATTAGAGTCAGCAATATGTGTAGAATTCATAATATCCAATTACTTGTTTTGATTGAATCTTTAATTAATCGTACCAAGATTGAGCCTACTACTAAAGCTTTGGGTTTTTCTAATTTCTTTGCTAATTGCTCCAATAAAATCTGGATTATGTGGAAAAATGCTATCTCTTTAAATGTTATTGATGATTTACCTCAAGTTTGCCATTGCTACATCTCTCTCTTTAATGTCAACTGTTATGCTTCATTTGTTTATGCTGACTTCACTAGAATTAATCATATTTCTCTCTGGAATCAACTGAGACAATTTGCTTCTATTATTAACGGCCCTTGGTACGTTGGAGGAGATTTTAACATTATTTCTAATACTTCCGAAAGAATTGGTGGTAATCCCCCTAACACTAATGATATGGATGATTTTAATTCTATGATTAGTGATTGTAATTTAAATGATATTGGTTATTTTGGTAGCCCCTTCACGTGGAATAGAGCTAATTTGTGGCAAAGGTTAGACATATTTCTTTTTAATGATGATTGGATTGCGAATTTTCCTGCTTCTAATACTGAGCATCTTAGTAGAACCCTTTCTAATCATTCTCCTATTTTGTTGAACATTAATAAAATTATTCATCAAGCTTCTTATTCTTTTAGATTTCAAAATATGTGGATGTTGCATGCTGACTTCTCTAATTTGCTTTCTTGTAACTGGAATGCTCCTGTTCATCCTGATAACAACATTGCGGGTATGTTAAGATTATGGGCTAAGCTTTCTAGATTCAAACAATGTCTAAAATGGCGGAATAAGAACATTTTCAAAAACATCTTTTCTAATATTAAAGATGCTGAGTCTAAAGTTTCTGATTTGGATACTATTTACCAGCAAAGTCCGAATTCTGATAATTTGTTTTCCCTTAATCAAGCCAAAGACTCTCTATTTCAATTGCAACGTCAGGAAGAATGTTTTTGGAATCAAAAGCCAAATGCTAAATTCATTTTGGAAGGTGATAGGAACACTAAATTTTTTCATGCTTTAGCCAACAAAAAGAAAACTAGAAGTCAAATTCACAAAATTATTGAAGATGATGGTAATGCTTTTATTTCTGATGAATCTATTTGCAAATCTGGTGTTGATCACTTTAAGAATATTTTTAATAGTTCTTCTTCCTATTTGCCTATTAGCAATCCTCACATTATTCCTTACAAGATTAGTGAGTTTGATAATGATATACTTTGTCAAATCCCCACTGAAGCTGAGATCTTTAAGGTTATTAAAGATCTTAATGGCAATGCTATTGCGGGCCCCGATGGTTACACTACTAAATTCTTTCAAGAGAATTGGGTTATTATCAAGGATGATGTGATTAAAGCTGTGGAAGATTTTTTTGAGGGTAAACCCTATCCCAAATTTTTTTCTTCCACTTATATTGTTCTTATTCCTAAAAAAGATGGTCCCAATCATTGGAATGACTATAGGCCGATTAGATTGTGTGGTTTTCTCAATAAGCTTAATTCCAAGATTATTGCAAACAGATTGATTAATATTCTTCCTAACATTATCTCTTTGAATCAGACTGGTTATGTTAAAGGTGGAAGCATATTTGTTAATGTCCTGTTAGCCCAAGAGATAACTCATGATATTAATGTCAAAGTTAAGGGTAGTAATGTAATTTTTAAGCTTGATGTTACTAAAGCTTATGATAATCGCAACTGGAATTTCCTTTATAATGTTTTATCTTTATTTGGTTTTAATAATCCTTTTATTTCTCTTATCAAGAATAGTATCGAGTATTGTTACTTCTCGGTGATCATTAATGATAAGAATAATGGTTTTTTCAAATCATCCAAAGGCTTAAGACAAGGTGATACAATGTCTCCTGCTCTCTTTATTATAGCTATGGAATATCTTTCTAGAGGTTTGGATGACTTATATATGAGGCACCCTAATTTGAATTTTCATACCATTAGGGGTTTTCCCATTTCCCACCTTAGCTTTGCTGATGATTTCATTTTGTTCACTAATGGTTTTATTAACAATGTCACTTTGTTGCTCAACTTTCTTACCAGCTTTTATAATCAAAGTGGGTTATCTATAAATAAAAATAAAAGCACCTTTATTGTAAGTAAGTCTGTTAATCAAAATAGAACTCATGCTATTCAAAGAATTTGTGGCTTTCACTACAAAAATTTACCTATTACTTATCTGGGGACCCCCATCTACAAAGGTAAAAAGAGGAACTTTTTGTTTGATGATATCTTTACTAAGGTTGAGAAGAAGTTAAACAATTGGTCTTCTAATTTCTTGTCTTATGGTGGTAGGCTTGTTCTGATCAAGTTTGTTTTAAATTCTATGCCTATTTATCTTTTTCATATCTTACTTCCTTCGAAGTCCATTTATTCTAGATTAGAAAGGATTTTTAACAAATTTTTTTTGGGGTTCGAAATTCAATAGCAATGGCATTTTTTGGTCTACCTGGGAAAAAAGCTGTGGTGTGCTTATTGAAGGTGGCCTTGGCTGCAAAACATTACATGATATTGCTAAAGCTTTTTCTTATAAGTTATGGTTTTCCTTTAGAACTAACTTCAGCTTATGGGTGCGTTTTATGAATATTAAGTACTGTTATAGCATGCATCCGCCTTTATGTTTTCATAGAAATACTGACTCTTTGGTTTGGAAGAGACTTTGTAATATTAAATGGGAAGCTGACCAGTACATTCAATGGGGCTTAGGTAAAGGTGATGTTTTTTTTCTGGCAAGACAATTGTCTTGGGTATTCTTCTATTGACTCTTTACTTAATACTCATTCCTTAAGTAATATTAAAGTATCTTCTTTTATTACCAATGATAGTTGGGACATTATTAAACTTTTGGATATGGTTCCTCCTTTAATTGTTGAGAAAATTTTAGAGGTCCCTTTACAATTGCATGATAAAGACTTTATTTTATGCTCTCTTTCTTCCTCTGGCAAATTTCGGTTGAAATATGTTTAGGAAGCATTTAGAGTAAAAAAAGATGTCTCGATTTTATATTCTACTATATGGCATAAACACTTTCCTCTCTCTTACTCCATTTTAGTTTGGAGATGCATTAAAGGCTACATTTCGGTTGATTTTATGCTTCAAATGAAAGGTATTCATCTTTCCTCTAAATGTCTTTGCTGCTCGGATATTGAGAGTATTGATCATCTATTTGCTAGTGGATTGATTACTCAAAAAGTGTGGATCTTTTTTGATAGTCTTGCTAATAAATCACTTCATACTACTTATAACAATTTTATTTCTATTATCAAAAGTTGGGTGAATGACTCCAAAGGTCACATTTTTAATCTCATTCCCCTACTTATTGTTTGGTATATTTGGAAAGCTCGCAATGAGGCAAAGCACAATGGTATTAAGATGGATGCTACTATCATTATTTCTAATGTGAAGCAAAAAATCCTCCAACTGCATTCTTACAATCTTATTTCTAGTAAGAATTTTAGTAACTGTTTGAATTTTTCTAAGAATTTGGGTCTTACTTTTTTCGGTATTAATGTTAATTCTGCTGATAAAATTGTGAAGTGGATCAAACCCAAACCTCCTTATGTCAAACTTAATACTAACGAGTTTGTTGGTCCTAATGGCGCTAGTGCGGGTGGGATTATTAGAGACTGCATTGGTAATGTTATTGCTGCTTACTCTGCCCCGATTCAAAGTAATACTGCTATTTCTGTTGATCTCAAAGCTCTTTTATATGGCCTGAATATCTATACCAATTTGGGCATTAGATTTATCTAGATTGAGGTTGAAGCTATGCTTCTTATCCAGATTATTAACAATATCATTCCTGGCAATCCAAACCATTTCTATCTTATTAGGAAGATTAAGAACTCGCTTTCCATTGTTACTTACTATATTTTTCATATTTATCGTGAAGCTAATGTGTGTGCCGATTGGTTAGCGAAAAGAGGTTGCAATATTCTTAATTATGAAGAATTAAATCTTAGATGTCTGCATCCTCAGTTACAAGGTATGATCAACTTAGATAAAACTGGTTTACCTTACATTAGGAATGGTTAAGTTCTTTGTCTGTCAGGCTGGTTGGTTTTTCTCTGTGATTTTCTTTGATATGCGTATCGTTCTGGGTTTGGATGCTATTGTTTTTAATTTTACTAATCTTGTTTCAGCCTCTTTTTCTATTGAGTTCCAGTCGTTTGGCTGGCTGATTTTATTTATGGTTAGCTGTATTATTCCATTGTCTGCTGCTGAGTTTCACTGTGCCAAGCACCTCTCGGTTTCTGATTTTTATGTTCTCCACTCAAGTATTTTTCTGTTCTCCAGAGGTTGCTACTCCCGTATTTGCTGGAAAATGTTTATTGTGGGCAACTGAACCTGTTTGGTTATTCCTTGGTTGATAATTAATGCTTGTTTGTGTTTGGATGATTGCTGGAGGTGGAATATTTTTTTGAGTATCTGCAACAATTGGTTCAATTTTGGGGAGATGTTTTCTATCTACTACCACCAATACTATTACATTGTTAGTTTTATTTTCTTTTCCTCTAATTCTGCTTTTTGGAGAGTGCCTTACAGGGTTTATTCCATTTTGCATTCCAAGAGCTTCATTGGGAGCAAGGTACTCCTTTTTTGGGTTCTTTTCTTGCTTTTCTGTTTCTTCCTTCATTTTTGCAAGAAGATGGTGCTGAACGAGATTCTTCTGATCTTCCTTTTTTGGGTGTTGTCCGCTCACAGCCCGATTAGTTTTTTATGCATTTCTTGTACTCTTAGGATAAGGAACCACCGGCTCGTAGGTTTTATTTCCTTTTTGCTTGTAGCTCGTTCGAGCTTTAGTAAGCTAGTGGATCCTTTTAAGGACTGTGTAACCATATTTTTTAAAATAACACGTTGGCCCCTCTGCGGGTTTTAACCAAAAAAAAAAAAAATCAATGTTGGCCGCACAATTTTCTATATTATTTTCATTAATCTATTCAAAATAATGGATATCTATAAACATTTAGGAAAGGGAGATCAAATTAGATGATAAAATAATTTTAAATGTTTAATCACATAAAATATAGTACTAGAAATTTCAAATCCACATCACATGCGCATCGATTCCTATTTAATTATGGGGTGTGAAAATAATTCTGTCGATATAGAGTTGAGTGCATGTGATACATTCTGCTATTCGATTTGCTAGAATACAAATGAAGAAGAAGTATAAATAAAAGGAGCTTGAAATGGAGGAGAATCTCAAGTTTCTTTCTTTATTTATCTCTAAAATTCTCAAATAGCCTGTATTGAAAAACTTATAAAGACATATTAAGCACCTAATACCCACTAATAATCATTTGACTATATATGAAATTATCATTAGCCCTATATATCATCAAGTAATCATTAGCGTCAGCTATCTACAATTATTTTCATTCAATTCATATTTTGTTTCTTACCTTGCATGCTCCAAACAATCATAGAAGTTCAGGAATGAAGTACTACAGGAGAAATCTTTCCGTCTGCATGTCATAAGAAAATTTCTAATGCCAACCAGTTCAGAAAGAAATTAATATGACAAGCTACATTCGTTTATTATCATATATTTCCTGACTTCAAATGTTCATTTATTTGGAATATTGCAAGGAAAAATAGCTTGCTCAATAACTTTTTTATTGTTTTATTTGAATTTTGTTAGAAAAAGCTGTCATAATTCGCATGTTTAGTCAACCCATCAAAGAAATTTTCTTGACATGTTGTAGGGTATATAAGTCACTTAATAGTTTAGTGGGTGCCGAGCATGTGAAGTGCTAAACAAGAGACACATCATTGCAGTGGGAAACCAATTAAGGCGACCAAGATAGACAAGCCAAGATATGCCTGCTTCCCACACTCATATTGATTCTATCTTCGAAGCAGATAGAAAGGAATGATTGTGGTACAAACTTAACGGTTTGGTTTATAGATAATGGCAAAAGTGCAATGAGCTTCATCATCTAATTATTTGAAAGGGAATGTAAAGCTAGCATTTCTTATGTATATCATCTTAGCTTTTGTATATAATATTTTCCTCACTGGACAGCATCATAAAAATAACCTTTTTGACTGACAGCACATCAGATTTTTCCATTTAAAGCCAGCTATCATTGTAGTTCAAAATTTTTTTGTTGGTCCATATATATATGTAGAGACTTTAGACACACACAGACCAAGTTTTTCTAAAGAGTTTTTTTTTTTCTTTTTATTGAAAATATTTAAGAAAATATAGAAAGGTGTTAATTGTCCGTGGCATGGGCAACTTGGGGTGAATTCCTTTTTCAAATAAAATTTTATATAATTTATATAATTCATAACTTAAAAGATAATTAAAAAGTTATAGATCTGATTTTCGGAAATTTAGTTGCCCTTTGTGTTGTCCAATGCTCTAGCACTTTCATGAGATTGATGACTAAAGTATTTAGATCAATCGTAGGAAAATTATGGATAGTCTTCTTTGATGATAGTTTGATTTACATCATGGACGAGAAGTTGTATTTAGGGTATCTTCAACTTATTTTTTAAACCTCAAGAACAAAAAATTTTACATGAACTTAGGAAAATGTTTCTTTCTTAAAAAAAAAAATCCTTGCATTTATCATTTCGGCTAATGGACTCCAACCTGACCTACTAAAGTCAAATCAATAATGAAGTGGCCAATATAAAAATTATTCTTTAATGTTCATGATCTAACCACATTTTGCTGAAGGACCAATCACATACCTCCGTAAATAGGATAAGTTTGTATGGACTACTAATACAGCTAAATACTTTGACTAGATTAAAATCCTCATAACCTATTCACATATCCTTTTATTGTCCAACTTTGTGAAGCCCTTTAAAGTTTGTGATTACTTTACGATTGACATAGGTGCAGTGCTCAGCAAAGAGAACCATCTAATTGCTTATTTTAGTGAAAATTTAAATGAAACAAGGAAGTGATACTCAGCGTAGGATAAAGAATTTTAATGCATTATCCAATCACTTAAACATTGGAGACATTACCTATTACATTATGAATCTATCCTACATTATGACCATTATGCCCTTATGTTTATCAACATTGAAAGAAAACTTAATTACAGAAACAAAATGGATGAAGTCTTATCATGAGTCACAATACTATTCTTTTCTTTTGAAACAATAATTAGGTATGGAGAATAAAGCTATTGATGTCTTATCATGATTCACTTTAGTCATCTCCTTTTTAGAATCACAAATCCCTATATTTTTAAGGATAAAAGATGATTATACAATGTTCCTTGATTTTTATCTTTTTTATCATGATCACTTGGATACATCTCTACTTTGACTAGCCTCTTTTATGTTCTACATGACAATCTTTATCGAGAAAATAAACATTGTATCGCTATATCATTGTTGCAAGATTTTTTTTTATAATTGAACTTCATTTTGGTGGTATAGAGAGACACTTTAGCAAATATAACACCATTAAATTTATTGAATTATGATTTTATTAACCCTCCCTAAAAAGAGATATTGAACATTTTATTACTTATTTCCTTACTTGTAAACTTGTTCGAAAACCAAGTAAAAAGTTGGCAAGTACACTACTCTTATAGTCTCTAAGCATCTTGTTGACCTCATTTTTGTGTTAGGTCAAAAACATCAAATTAGATTAAATCCCAAATCAATCCATTTCAAAATCCAAAATCCAAAATCAATCATTGAAATCCAAACCCAAAACCCCTTAGTCCAAAACAAATTTTTGTAAAAATTTCAAATCATGCAAAATCCTATCAAATGACTTTTGATTCATGATCAGTTAGTTTCATATTATTTACGTATGTCCTAGGGTCAACCATACCAATTTGGGAGTCTTTCAAGCCACTTAATCCCCAAAACTAAATTAATTTTCAAATGCTACAAAATCTTTAAATATTTACAGCCTATGCCACTAGACCATGCATCTTATAAAAAATTACTTTAGAAACCTCCCAAAAAATATTGGTCAAGTTCAAAATCATTTTCATGATGCATCAAACCAATTTTTAAGCGCTTGGTGGACCATCATTAACCACAAAATCTTGAAAAACCTAAAACCCCAAAATCTCCTAAAATTGAATTTTCTTTAAACTTCAGCATGGCTCAACCAAACCAAATCCTAAAACTCTTCCTATACATTTCTAATGTTATTTGGAGTGAATTGAATCAAATCCCAAGCTATGGTCAATCCTGGTTGGCCAAGTTAATCTAGGTGGACAAAAATGACCATTAACCCTTTTAAATTGCATACCTCTTCTTGATTAGAGTGATAAAGATGTTCATCAGCCACTAAGCATAAGTTTATTACCTCCTCTTCAGCTTCAGTTTCAAAGGAGTCTGATACTGAGTCCGCCTAGAAAGCCTTTTGGGTCCTTTTCTTGGCCCTTATGAACTTAGATTTTTCTTCACCCTTCTTCTTGCTTGGTTGAGCTTTAAGAGTTAGGCACTCAAACTTTAGATTCCCTGGCTTTTTGCATTTGAAATAAATAATGTTAAAAGAAACTTTAGAATTTTTTTGGTTCTTACCTTTATTCCATTTATGATGAAGCTTTTGCTTTTTTCTTAACAAGCTCTTGAATTGCCTAGTAATTAAAGTAATGTCATTATTTTCAAAACAAAAAAAAGTGTCAAAATCATTAGCCTTTAAGACTATAGTTTTCTCCTTTTTCTTCTCACATGCATTAAGCTGCATTTGGTTCACTCCTTACTCGTAAGCAATGAGTGATCCAAATAAGTTATAAATTGAATAAACATTCAAATGTTTTGATTTAGTAATGATAATAGTTTTGCATCAAAACAAGAAGGTAAATATCTCAAAATCTTATTAACTTTTTCTTAATTGGTGAGTTATCTTCCTAAGGCATATAGGGATGTAACAATTTATGTAAACCTAGTATACATTTCAAAAATAATTTCACTAGCTTTCACGCAGAACAATTCATAATCATGTAGTAAAATATTCAACCTAGATTTTTTAACCTCATTTATTCCTTCATAAGTTATGCATAATCTGTCCAAAAATTTTTTTCTAGTGGAACAAGTAGAAATACGCATATAGACTTCAGATTTTAAGGCACAGAAAAAACAGTTCAAGCATTTTGCATCCATTTATACTAAATCTTTATCTTCAATAGTCCATTTAGAAAAAGAAACTTCAATTTTCATACCATTAACAAGTTTAAAAGGTAAAAAATAACATTTTTTACTAGTATTCACATTCGATAATCAACTTATTGTAAAAGGTGGACATGCAAGTTTTCTAAAATCAAAAAGAATATTATAGAAAAGGAGCAATTATTAGGTCCTTTCACTGGATGTAGAGGAAGGTTCGGTTTTAGGATTGAAAATCCTTCTGCAAATACCGGTGTTTTTTGAAAAATTCGGTATTTTTTCAAAAAACTCGGTATTTGCACTTTTTTATGAAAACCGAACCTCCTCTAATCCTCAAAAATAAAAGTTCATAAAAAGAGGTGATCTAGTATTGAAAATCCTTCTGCGGTGTTTCTATACCACTTGCAAAGTTTAATGTTTCTAGATCTTATGAATCCCGCTTTGATACCACTTGAATGTTTGAAACCCTAAAAAATTAGCCCGAGGCTAACGAAGCGGGGAGGTCAATTGCAGCATGTATGCAGACATTACTTCTCTCTACTCTAGTATCCGAGGAGATTTTGAGGCGATCATGGTTTTGTTCTCTTGCACGTTTGATTTTTCCCTCTGGATGTGGATTGCTTGTGCTTTTCGTTTAATTCCTTCTCTTCATTTTCTTCATTCTCTTGCGCTGATTTTGAGGTTTTTTTCCAGTTTTTTTGGGTGCTGGGAGATGATGACTCCATCATTATCTATCTCGTTGACTTCTTCCCTTGTTGAGGGGAAATCTCATTATTTTAAAGATGTGTTAGATGGTTCTTCATCATGTTCTTCTAAGTTTCATTTCATGTATTCCTCATTTAAAGGTTATTCAGCCTTGTTGTTTGAGGATTCTGTGGTTGCATAGTTGGCTGCTCTATTTGCTTTAATGTGGGTGGGTAAATTCCTCCTTAGACATCCGAACCTTTATGTTATATAATTTTTTTTTCTTAACCTAAAACTATTGGGATCATTTCATATCAGTTTACTGGATCCAAGGCATGTTGATATCCAACTATCTAATGATTTTGATTATAGTTATTTATTTGCTAAGAGATCTTACTATATACAAGCATGTCAAATGCATTTTCTTAAATAGACTTCGGATTTTGACATTAGGGAGGTATCCCCTATTGCACCGGTGTGGATTTCCTTCCCAAATTTGAGAATTCATTTCTTTAATACTCAAATCTAATTTATTTTGGCTTTGATCTTTAGAAGGGCGTTGTAAACGAACCAAGCCACTGCATTTATTTTGCGGTCATCTTTGGCTAGGGTGTTGGTTGAATTGGATGTTTCTAAGAAACATCCAACTGAGATATGGATTGAGCCGAAGGTGAAGGGTTATTTCTAAAAAGTGGAATTTGAAAATTTACCCATCTTTTGTTCTCATTGCAAAATGCGTGGTCATGGTATCAATGAATGTTTTCAAAAGCATCATCACCTTCATAAAGAAAATGACCCTTCTAAACAACCGCTTGTGGTTGATGTTTCTCATGAACTTACTACCCTAAATTCTCTAAATTCTTAGGGTAATACCTCTAAATTGTCTCAAATTATTGAGGAGTATGCAATTAATCGGTGATAATCCTGAACCAACTATTACTAATGTTGTCGTTTCAAATCATGAGTAGGGAGTAAATGCTGAAACCTCTTTTATTCCACCTTCTGTTGGTGAGAATAGGGATGAGCAAATGTTGCCAATAATGTTAACCAAAATATTGATTTTGTCTATTCCATTAGTCCTTGTATGGTTAACAAAAAATTGTCAAAAATGAATGGTAATCTACTATCTAACACAGTTTCTAATCCTTTGATTTTGAATGAGAAGGAGAATGTGATAGATGTTAATGCGGACATTGAATTACCTTATAAAGAAAGTGATGGGAATGGCAACCCGTAGGAGGAGGGTGAATTAGCTTTTGTGGAGGATAGCCTTCCTCTTGGGGAATGCATTGATGGCCTTAAATTGAAGAGTAAAGGTGATTTGGAGGATGATGGTATGTTTATGGAGGACGAATGTTCTCAACAGGTTAATCAGAGTGTCCAATATAATGATAGTAAGCTTCCTTCAACTTGTCATTATAATAATGATTCTTTTAATGACATAGAGGATATGGGAATTGTTGTGAAATTCTTTGTTAAATATGATAATGACACTACTTTTATTAAATTTCATATCAAGAGAGGGAGGAAAGGAAAAAACATCATTGTTCGATCTCCTAGAACCACTTACCGCTCACACACTAGTTACTAACCGTTGCTTATGTTTAAATATATTATTTGGAATGTTAGGGGGATTAATTGCCCCTCCTATAGGTTGAGATTTAAAAATTTATGTCGTATTCACAATTTTTTGTATTCTTATTTTACTTGAGCTGCTTATTAATGTTTTTAAATTACAGTCCACCGCTAGAATTTTGGGTTTTATGCATTATGTTTCTAATTCAACAAATAAAATTTGGGTATTTTGGAAAGATCATATTAGCTTAGATGTTATTGGTGACTTTATTTAAGTTTTACATTATAGCATTGAATTTTTAAAAGTGAATTGTTATGCCTCTTTTATCTATGCTGCTTTTGCTCGTAACATTAGAAAAATTCTTTGGGATCAACTTATTAATGTTCATGGTATTTGCAACTTACATTGGATGATTTGTGTGGTGATTTTAATACTACTTCTACTCCTTCTAAGTGTTTGGGGGTTTCTACTCCTAACTATCATTCTATGGAAGATTTTAACAACATGATTATGGAATGTAATTTGATTGACATTAGTTTTTCAGGTAACAAATTCATTTGGAATCGTGGTCATCTTTGGCAATGTTTGGCTCGTGTTCTTTTTAATGACTATTGGCTTAACTTGTTAAATGCTATTTCTATTGAGCATCTTAGCATAACTCTTTCTAACCATTCTCTGCTTCTGATTACACTTGAAATTAGATAGATGAACTCTATGCCTCATTTTAGATTTTAGAATATGTGGCTCCTTCATGATTCTTTCTTGGAGGTTGTTCAAGAAAATTGCGATGCTCCCTTGCTTCCTAATAACTCGGTTCAGGGCATGAAGAGGTTTTGGTACAAACTTAAAAGATTGAAACAGATCATTAATTGGTGGAATCACAATATTTTTAAAAATATTTTTACCAATATTTTGATTGTTGAAAACAAAGTTAATTCTTTTGAGGCTAACTGTCAACGTTTTCTATCTGATGCTAATTTTAACTTGTTTAAAGAGGCTAAAGTCTGTTTGTTTACTTTACAAGCGCAGGAGGAAGTCTTTTGAAAGCAAAAAGCTGCTGCTAAACATTTGGTTGAGGGGGATAATAATACCAAATATTTTCATGCTTTGATTAAGAGAAAAAGAGCCAAAAACTCCATTAATAAAATCAATAGGGATGATGGTCCTTCTACGAAAGATGGGGAGGAAATTGCTAATTTGGCTTTTCAGCATTTTCATAATCGCCTTAATAATTCTTTTTTCCCTATTAATCTTGTTAACTCTAACATTATCACTAATATGATATCTAAGGAGGATAATGATTTACTTGTTAAACCCCCTTCTTTAGAGGAATTAAAAGAGATTGTTGGTGATATGAATGGTGATTCTTTTGCTGGCCCTGATGGATTTACTTCTAAGTTTTCTTAGAAAGCTTGGAATATTATTTTCTTTGATCTTTTCTCTGTTGTATTGGATTTTTTTTGCTGGGAACTCCATCCCCAAATTTTTTTACTTCTACCTCTATTATGCTTATTCACAAGAGTAACTCGATTAGCAGTTGGAATGATTTTAGACCAATTAATCTTTGTACCTTTTTTAGAAAACTGATTTCCAAAATTTTATGAGTAGATTAAACTTTATTTTACCTAAAATCATTTCTCCCTTTCTAATGGGTTTTGTTAAAGGTCAAGCTATTATTGATAATATTCTTCTGGCTCAAAAATTTTGTCATGAGTTAAATGTTAGGGTGAGAGGCAACAATATTATTTTGAAGCTTGACATTGCCAAGGACTATGAAAACATTGATTAGAGCTTTCTTTATAAGATTTTACAATTGTTTGGTTTTGACTTGGTTTCTATTAATCTTATTAGAAATTGCATTGAAGATTCGTATTTTTCCATTATTGTCAATGTCTAGAGCAATGGTTTTTTTAGGTCCTCGCATGGTCTTAGATAGGGAGATCCTTTTTCTCCTGCTCTTTTCATTATTATTGTGGATTACTTGTCAAGAGGAATTGCTAATCTCTTTGAGAATCATCCTACCCTTTATTTTAGAACATTAGGTGGTTTCTCGATTTCTCACTTGTGCTTTGCTGATGATTTTATTCTTTTTATGAATGGCTCTTTAAATCGTATAAAAAACCTTTTAGATTTTCTTAAACATATTGAGAATGTTAGTGAGCATGCTTTAAACAATAATAAATGTTTCTTTATTGCTCCCAACAACTTGCCTAATAAGCTTATGGTGGCTATCAAAGCAATGACTAGTTTTGTTCAAGCTCATATGCCTATTAAGTATCTTGGTGTCCCTCTCTTTAAGGGGCGTAAAAAGACTTTTCTCTTTGATGATTTAAGGTCTTCGATCCAGCGCAAGTTTTTGTCCTGGGATTCTAACTTTTTTATTTTTGGTGTTAGACTTACTCTCATTAGAAGTGTTCTATGCTACTTTCCTATTTAATTTTTCAAATGCTTCAACTTACCCAAATTGTGTGCAATAGGATTGATAAACTTATCAATAAGTTTTTTTTTTCTTGGAAAGGGGCTAACATTGATTCTAAAATCTTTTGGTCCTCTTGGATGGTATAAATGTTGTGGGGTGTTAAGGGTTGTAAGAGCATGTTAGACTTACCCTATACTTTTTCTTTCAAGTTATAGTATACCTTTCGTGCTAATAGAAGCTTGTGGGCTAAGTTTATGATTGTTAAATACTGTGTGGGAAAACATCCTACTATATGATCTTATAACCAAGGTGACTCTAAAGTTTGGAAGAGGCTTTGTAAGGTCAAATGGATGGTTGAACCTCAACTTTCTTGGGGGCTGGGTGGTGGTAATATTTTCTTTTGGCAAGATCATTGGTTAGGCTAGCAGTCTATTGATTCCATCATTAATAATTCTTCTATTGCGGCATTCAAGGTAATTTTTTTCAATACTGATAATTGTTGGGATTATGATAAACTTGCAAATATGATTCTTGATTTTATTATTCATCAAATTCTTAATCTTCGCCTGAACACTGATTCAAAGGATTTACTTATATGTAATTTTTCCAATGATGACACTTTTAAACTTAAGAATGCTTGGAATGCATTTAGAAACAAGAAGGATAGCTCCTCTGTTTGGGCTATGATTTGGCATAAGAGCATTCCTTCTTTTATTGCTATCTTTATGTGGAGAATTTTGCATAAGTTCATTCAGATAATTTAATTAAAAGGGGTTTTATTATGGCTTCCAAATGCCAATGTTATTATAATGTGGAGAATATGCATCATGTTTTCCTTTCTAGTTTTCCTTTTTGGTCCTTTAGCCATTAAAACTTAGACTTATTTTGATGATATTTTTCAAACTTAATTGTTTTAATGCTAAGCTTTTTATTAATTCTTATCTTAACTCTTAGTTTGTCAATTCTAAGGGGCATATTAGAAACATTATTCTATCGCTTGTCCTTTGGTTTTTTTATGGTTGGATCGGAACAATTCTTATTTTAATGGTGTTGGCATTAACCATCATAGAATTATTAATAATGTGCAAGACAAAATCTTGAAACTTTTTTCTGTTAAGATGCTTACCTATAAGATTTTTACTAACTTTAGCTTTGTGGCTGATGATTTAGGTATTACTTTGAATAATTTTCTGCATCCCACTGGGTCAAGAATTGTCTATTGGATTAAGCCTCCTGTTAACATTTATAAGTTGAATATCAAGGGTATTTGCAATCAGCTTATTGCGGGTTGTGGTGGGGTGCTTAGGTACAATGATGGTAACATTGTTATGGCATTTGCTGGCCCCTTACCAGTGTGTGATAAGAAGTTTGCTGAGCTCTTAGCAATTCTCTATGGATTAAAATGTGCATTTCTTTGGATATTATCACTATCTTCATTGAAGTGGATTCTACCACTATTATACATTGTTTAAATAATTTGGAGGGCACTATTTTCAATGCTAATCTCTTCTATGTTTTGAGATGTATCAAATTGTTGATGACTTTTATTAATGCCTCTTTCTCTCATGTCTTTAGGGAAGGAAATTCCTATGCATTTTGGCTGGCTCATTGGGCTTGTAAGTTGGATCACCTAATTGATTTTACTGCTAATAAATTACCTGCTCTGGTTAAAGGGCTTATTAGATTGGATAAAATTAGTACTCCTTATGTTAGAACTTAATTATGTGGGGTTTTTGGTTTTCGGTTCTTTGTTTGGGCGTGGTGGCTCCCTAATTTTTTGTTTTCTTATTTCTTTGTTCTTCTTTTACTTTTTCCAGTTGGGTGTCCTGGCTGGTTGGGGGTTTGCCACTTTATTTTGTGGTGGCTTCTTGTCCTGGTTGTTGTTGTGTTTTGGAGCAGTATTTAGTCCACTTTGGTTTTTGTAGATTTTTTTTTAATGATGTAATTGGTTTATAACTTTTTTGCTGCTTCAGTCCTCTTATTTTTTTTTATTATGGGTTCCATTTCCTGGTTGCCCCTGTGACTGAGGATATTTGCAAGATTTTTTTGTTGGTTGTTCTCGTGATGTTGGTCTTTATGGACTTTGGTTTTTGCCTGTTTCACTCACAGTGCTTCTTTGTTGGGGAGTTAAGCAATGGTTAGTATATTAAAGGACCTGAATTATATCTCCTTGGTTTCTCTTATATTCCTATTTATTTTTGCTTGGTTTGGTCGAGAGGTTTTTACATGTGGTTGTTTCTTTTTTGCTGGCCTAGCTGTTGTGCTATCTTGGAGCTGTCGGGTTTTAGCTTTTAGTTACTACTGGGTGGGGATTTTTGGAGCTTTTGTTACTTGTTTCCTGGCCAGTTGGCTTGGTCCTGGGGCTGGCAGGTCTCCTTAATGAGTGGTTTTGTTACAGCGTGTCTTTGCTATTTTTTTGGTTGGGGGGCCTATAGCTGGTTGTGTTGGAGGTGGAAGGACCTGGTGTTGTGGTGTGTGTGGTATGTTTTTTTTTCAGTGTTGGTGAGGTTGGATTGGTTACATTTCCTAATTATCTCTGTTTCCTGGGCTTTTATGGGTTTGGAATTGATTGGCTTTGGGAATTTAATTATGAAGGTGGTGGCAATTTTTTGAGCTCTATTTCTCGGATGCCTTAAGCTATGGCCGGATGCTTGGGCTGTCACATGGACTATTGTCTTTGTGTTTTCTGGTTTCCTAGTCTGTATTTTCCCTGGCCCTTCTTATTAGAGTTGAACAATTGTGGTGATTCTTCATGCTTTAATTTTGGCTCTATTTCCATTATTCATAAGGATTTGGTTGGTTGCATGGGTTAATTATTCCAATGATATTGTTTGGACTCTTGGCATTGTTCCCTATTGGCCTTTTTCTATTTATAATAAGTATAATTGGTGGTTTTATGTTCCTTTTATAGATTATCATCTCTTATGTTTATGGTCTTCACCTTTTTTTGCAGGATTTTATTAGTGCAGGTGGTCGTGGGGTTGAATTTTTGGATAGGAAGCTGGAGCTCATTGTAGTATTTTGTTGTCTTCCTTCTTTTTGGGTGCTCTTACTTGTGTACCGTAGTATTTACCTAGGTGTTAATGTACTTTTGCCTAGTAGGGATCTTGAGCTTATAGTTTTTTTTTAATTGTGTAGATCTTTGGAGCATTAGAGAGCTTGAGGCCCCTTTAAGGACTTTGTACTTTTTTCCCTTTAATTAACGTGTAAGCCCCACTGTGGGTTTCCCCTAAAAAAAGAGGGGAGGTCAATTGATAGTTTTGAAAAATCTTAAATAAAAAGTGAAAATCTTTTTGATCTTTTAAATATTTTTAAAACTAAACAATGACCCTTAATTCGGAAGAAAAATTATAAATATTTTTAAAACTAAATAATGTCCCTTTTCAATCACAGAACAAATCACAAAAAGGTGCAGAAATAAAATGTGGTAAAATTAATAAGAAAGAATACACCAAATTTTATAGCGATTCGATCAAATCTCACCTACGCCCACTCCACAGAAATTTCCTTTCCAGGTATTGCACTAATCAGTTAGTGTCTCTCCTTTCTCCCCCACAGCAAGATAGAGAAGCCCTTATAAAATATTTTCATCGATCTGGTGAGGCAGAGTACCTTGATTACTTTTACTCCCTCCTGGAGTAGGCAGAGAATATGCAAATCCTTTTTCACCCTCCTAGTGAAGGCAGAGAGTTCAAGAATCTTTTTACTCCCTCTTGGAGTAGTAAAAGATCATTTGAATTCTTTAACTCTCTCCTCGTATAGGCAAATAATTGGATATAATGATGATAAATATCTCCCTCAAAGCCACTAAGGAACATAAACAGTGGCTATAAGAAGACAATGAACTCCTTGCTTGTAGCAACCTTTATGAATCCCTCACAACTCTCCCTCATAAGGATTCTCTCTCTCTCATTCTCTCCCTCTTTCCTCTCAAAGCTCTATCTTGGATCTCCTTCATAGCAAAACAATAACTCTAGGATTAATATAATTGCTTAAATAAAGAGCCTCCAAAATAAGCTGTAATTTTTTAGTTCTATGCAACTGATCGTCCAAAATGATTGACAGATCATTTAGTACGATTACTACAAAATAGCCCTTTCAATCAGGATGATCACATTTTCTCTGTAAGATCAGTACAAGTATTTGTACATATCGTCAAGCACGATCCTACGATAATCCATGATAATTAGTTCAAGATACTATATTGATTGTCTAGTACAATATTGGATGATGGGTGGTGCTCTCTCCATATCATCCCGCAAACATCTTGGGACATCCAGTATAATTTTTTCTGGATTATTAGAAGAAAATTATGGTTTTTTATCTTGGATGATAAAGGATCATCCTACAAAATATACTAGATCATCCAGAATGATCCAAATGGATCATCCTGTATAATATGATTGAATAATTTAACCATAATTACTCTCCTAATCACCAGATCAATTTAGGCATAATAGTCATAAGTCATCCAGGATGATATATATCATCCTTTATGATTATAATAAAATTTGAAAATTAAAATATTACCTAAATTGTGATGACAGTTATTTTTCATCATCTATACTAATCTTCCTGGACGATATGAATTGTCCAGTATGATTAGTTTAATAACTTGTAATTAACATGGATGCGATAGTCAGGGTTTCCATTTTTAATTGATCATCCAGTACGATTTCAAATTATTCTATATAATTAGTTCAAAATTAGAAAAAATCTCTAACTCACCAAATTTCTCCCCTTAAGTGTGTGTGCGCAAGGTTACTTAGCTTGGGATCTACCATATTCAAGATCTGACTCAAGAAAGGTAAAACATACATTGAAATGAAATTAGAAGTAGACTCAACCCTAATCTACCCGATCTTGAGCTAATTTTCATTACAAGTGATCTTTGTGGACCTAAAAGGTTAGTAAGTATGGAAAACAAAATGGATATGCAATAATAGTTGTGGTAAAGAAATAATAATATTTATTATCATCAAAATAATAGTATTTGGATTCATATTTGCAATGATAATATTCTATAAAACATTCAATAATATGAATGGGTTTTATTAAATTCATCATTTCTAAGATCAAAATATAACAAGGAGAATATCATTTCATCTAGGATGATAATAATGACATTCTATAAGTATATTTAAAATTAAAAATGAGTTTGAAAAGAAATCTATCTTCCCAAAGATTTTTCTCTTATTTTTTAAAAATAAAATAAGGTTTATTTTAATCTAGAGTCAAATTCCTATAAGGGCAAGCCTCTATAGTTAATTACATCTTAGGAGGGGTGCTCCTATAAAAACTCTAGATTAAAGTAGGGATTTCAGATCCTTTGAATACAAAGTAGAAGACAATCAAATAAATATAAGTTTTTCAAGGAGAAAACTCAATGTTGAATAATTCATAGTGGGTTAAAGAAGAAAAAGTAGGAGGTGCCAGATTCTGAGAGACTCAGAGGCAATCCTAGTCCATCTATACTAGACTTAACATTTTAAGAGAGTATTTATTATTCAATTTAGCATTTTATTAGAAAATTGGGATTATTTTTCTGAAGGGTGTGGACTTAAGATTTGAAATCTACCTTAGAATATAAATTTAATTTGGGTACTAAATAAAGGATGCCCGAACCTAATTAACACACTACTAATCTGGACTTAACTTGGACTGGATTGTAGAGCTAACTATTTATGTAGGCTCTCAAAATCCATGAACAATCTCTTTCTGAAAAGATGGATAGGGATGTTATTATTTAAGTTTTTAGGATTTGGAGCTGACATCTAGAGCTAACCTAATTGACTCCTTAACTTATGTGGGGTGATTGATGCTTTAAGAAAAATAAAATGTAATTAAAATTTGAACTTCTTTAATTTATTTCTAATGCAATGCATGTTGATTAACCTTGAATGCAAAATTGATATGACAAATTTTAAAGTCAGGCTTAAAAAATATATTTTTTCTTAGAGATTACACAACATCCCCTTGACAGAACTACATTCTAATGGAACGGGCGGTCTACTAGAACCCGTAGGCGAGGAGATGCTAGAACCCGCAGGTGGGGAGGTGCTTAATAAGGAGGAGAATATTTATTATTATGTATACGAACTCTCGATGATCTGGAGATTAATTATTAAGATTTATTATATTTTTATGTGAGCTTAAAATTTTTATTTAAATTTGAAGTAGAAAAAGTTTTTAATCGTACCCTCATGAGCCTCCATGCATATCCAGGATAAATAAAAATACGGTATGGAAGAAAGAAGCTTAGAGAAGGAAGAAATTTATACTGCATAAATAATGTAAATAATCAATCAAATAAATCAATTAAATATATTAAATGTTCATATGACATGTGCCACTTAATTTATACCTAGGGTCTACATAATTTAAAAGTAGCATGGTACCACACTGATAATAACATGGGTTCTATTCCTATAAATAACTTAAGCAAGTTTGAGTGACATATTTTCTCTATTTACATAATCATTTTCTCTCCTTCTGCTAGCTTCTTGGATTCATTGTGTTCAGATATCCAAAAAAAAAAAAAAATCCTCCCTGAAGGGATGTTTTCTTTTCTCTTTAGATGTTGAAATCATCCTAACTTGAATCTACAAATGAAAGGAAACTCTTCCATAAGGATGTTCCCCCCACTTTATATCTCAAGTAGGATGACTAATATCCAACTCAAAGTTACTTTCACAACATGGTTATATTAAAATATATTGCATCTCAAAGTATAAAAAGATTTAGACACCCTACATGGTTATCCTAGGCAGTTATAATGAAAACACATCATATGAAATTATATACTTGCATTGATCAAATTTAAAGTAAAGACATACTTGGCCATGCTCTTTAATTATAAGGGTCTTAGCATGCTTAGAACCTATAAAAAAATTATTAATTTAACATAAAATTTTCCCCCTTGTTTTTACCCCTATATGAGCATGGTCAGCTGCAGAAAATTTTATGAGCATCCAGATAATTCTTAACCTAAGGGTAATCTAATGCTTATCACATCAATTCACATATTGTGTCAAATTTACTAATAAATAAATAATCAAATCATTTAATTGTGCAACCAGACTGCAGTTAAAACTACGAAAAACTCATCACACAAGTAACATAAAAGTAAACACTGGCCTAGCCTAAAACTAGAATTGGTTGTCCTAACAAACAAATCTAAGTATGTGTAATAAGCTATGTGGCTTGGGGTTGTCTTATGCTTACCATTGGTTGAAATTTTCTAGGGATTGAATTTAGTTTGTTAAGAGATCACAGGGTTTTTATGTTCAAATTTAAGTTTTAGTGTCTTTAATATTTCTCAAGTTCATTTTCGGTTGGATTTTTTTATTAAAGTAAATTAATAATTGGTTATTTAGTGTGTTTTAACTAACCATTTTTTTAGTCCTTAAAGCTCGTAGTCTAATACACTTTTTCCCTCCTTGATGGAGTCAAGCACGAAGGTATGAGAGCTTTAAAATATATCTATTTTTTATTAATTATTTTTAATGAGTTTGAATCATTAATTATAAATTTATTATCATCTAAATTTTGATATATGTATTTTATATTTTTATCAAATCAATTTGTGGTATCATATAAATGAACGCAAGGCATAAAACCTCCTTAAGACATGTAGCTCCAAAGCTCAAAGGGTCTAACATATAAAACTTTTATCAAATTACTGGCTGTTTATTTGGTATAATGATTTATTGAGTTTTCTTTTATTGTTGGCTTAATATTTGACCTATTTCTGACTTTCATCAAAGATTTATATATTTAGTTTATTACATTTTTTTATCAATTTTATAATTTTGTTTAATCATCTATATATAATTATTATTATTTATTTTTAATTTAATATTTAATCTTTAATCCTTATGTTAATATTATTATATGTTATTATTGTTTATGAAAAAAAATGAATTTTATTTGGATTTATTATTTAGTTTGTTTATGTCTTATGACTAGTTGAAGTTATTATATTAATTTTAATAAGCCCTAAATAATTTGAAACCTACTAATCTAATAATAGACAAACTAATGTTGATCAAATCAAATTTTAGCGCTCCTAATTACTAACACGATCTCCAAACTTGCAATATATTGAGTTCGAATTCTATTTATCTAAATAACAATACTTTGCAAATTAAATATAATTAAAAAAACCACATTGTAAATTAAATTCATGGGGTTTCTAAAAGGCCCTAATTATTGACCCCATTATTCAAAGTCAATTTCCCCGGAATAAACTCTAGCACCTAAGTTTTCATAGCCTAGAGTAGACGTCGCCCCCATAGGATTTCCCTTAAGTGGATACCTAATGACATAGCATTCAACTATCTAATTCTTCAAATCGAGTCAACCCATTTAAAGATAATAAAAATTAAATTCATTAAAATTTAACATTAATCAAATTTAATTTAATTAAAATTACATTAATCTAATTGAAATTACTTAATTTCAACTCAGTTTGATTTAAATTGACCTCGATCGGCTCAGTTTAATTAAATTTAGCTTAATATAAATAAAATTTATATCATTTAGCTCGAGTCGATTCAACTAATTAATCCTAAAATCCACATCTAATAAAATCTGGTTAATTCAACTTCATTTTAATCAAATCAACCCCTAAAAATTCATCTTAAAAATACAAGTTAATTTAAGCTCCTAGATTGAGATAGATTAAAGAGGATAGGATGGTAATTTTAAGTCCATTTTAAAGATAATTTAAGAAACTATCCCCCACTATCCCACTCTCTCCATTTTGGCAAAAAAGAAAACACCTCCCCAATCCAGGTAGGGGTAAGTCCATATTTGCTCTTAATTAGATAGTTTTGGGTCACTACTTCATAGTACCATATTTAGATTTAGGTTTAGAGACAGATTTTTTTAATCTTAAGTCCTCACACTCTGGTAATATAATCCCAACTTTCTAATAAAAATATTAACGCAAACATAAAATTTCTCTCCTAAAATGTAAAGCCTAACATAGGATAGACAGAGGTTGCCTCTGAGCTTCTCAAAATCTAGCACCTCCTACTTTTCCTCCTTTTATTTGATAAGAACTATTCACCATTGAGCTTTCTCCTTGAAAAATTAATTCTTACTTATGCTCTGTGTTTTTTACTTTGTAGTCAAAGGGTATGAAATTACTGCTTTAATCGAGACTTTTCTTAGGAGTATATCTCTTAAGATGTAATTAACTATAGGGGCTTACCCCTATAGGGATTTGAAAACTCCATACTAAAATAAACCTTGTTTTATTCTTATAAGACAAGGGAAATTTTTTGGGAACATAGATGTCTTTAAAAAAAACTCATTTCTAATTTTAAATATACTTGTAGAATGTTATTATTATTTTTTTAGGTAATATTATATTTTATTTGTTATATTCAACATTAAAAATAATAAATTTAATAAAATCCATTCTTTCTTTTAGATGCTTAAAGAATATTATTTTCGTCTCTTAAGATGATATAATATTCTCCTTCTTACATCTAAATAAAAGAATAGAAAATTTTTCAAAAACATTATTTCTATTTTTAAAGACATTCTATAGAATTTAATGTTCATCTTTCGAGATGATATGTTATTGTTTGAACTTTGTTTGATAATAGAAATATCATTTTTCAAAACCCTTTGTTGATATTGAATCCATTATAGAATATTCTGTCAGTCTCCCGAGACTGTACTTTATTCTCAATGCAGCATTCGATTACAAAATAGAAGAAATCAAAATATGTGTGTCGATGACATGTTTTTACCACACAGGTTTTTCGGGAGACTCCACTAAGGAACAATCCTCTCTCCATCTTTAGCCGTGATTCATACCCTTACATCAGTAGTATACTAGTGCTCTGCATAAGTTCTAACTACCTTTCTTTCACTGGTTATATTATTCATTTCATTCTTGGTTAATCTGATCGGCATCACTTAAATTTATAGAATGACCTCTTATAGAATCTCTGTTAATTATTAACGGATGTTTTCTTTATGCCTCTTCATACAACTACTTAAAAAAAATATCTTTGCCCAGACTTTAGTAGTATGTACAATTACTTCTTTTAGTAACTAAATATATTATTTTGATTAGATCTAAAGAATTTAAAATCTTCAAAAATTTTAAATTCCCTATGGCCTAGCTGTCATGTTGCAGTTATATATTTTTGTTACTTGATATGTGGAAGGACAAATCTTAAAAGAAAATTTGAGTTTTTAAATCAAATTTTTCTCCCTATCTAAACCAACATATTGTAATTATATATTTTTGTAGCTTAATATGTGTGGTAGGACTGGATCCAAAAGCTCAAACCTTCAAATCAAAATTTTTTGCTTGTCTTATTAACATATTGTAGTTACATGTCCTTTGTAGCTTAATATGTTTGGCAAACAGGGACCATAATCTGATCTATGGAAGACTTTCAAGATTAAAGTAGATTTAATTTGAGAAAAGTTTGAAGGTTCAAATACAGGTCAAGCTTGTAAAAATAATTTTCTTAGAAAAATAAAAGGTTGATTTCTCTTAAAAGAAATTTACCTTTATTATTATTATTATTATTATTATTATTATTATTATTATTATTATTATTATTATTATTATTATTTTAAATTATAATGAAAAGTTCATTGTGGTTAACTCATCTAAAAACTTAAAGAATAAGGCCTAGGTTTGTTCTTTAAGAAAAGTTTGTTCAGTCCCTCCCTCCACTCAGGTGGATTAAAGCCTTAGATGAAGATATATTTAATCTCATTCTTTTGAAATATCAAAGCAAAAAAGTTCATCTAATTTAACTAGGTTTCTAGTAATCATCTAAATTAAATTCAAATGTATTTCCAGAATTTCCATTCAACCATATTATAATTTTTCTAATTTTAGGAATGTAGAATTATTGACTGATTTGTTGAAGTTTGAAAATCATTATGAATTTCCTCATCTTTAACCTTCTTGTAGGTTAAAGTTTAAGATGCCTTTAAATTTTATTTCCTAAGGGTACTATATGCATACGACGATTTGTCCTCTGTCATGTTGTTTAACTCTAATAGAAAATAGATCTTAAGGCATGTGATAAAGAAAAATTACCTAATCAATTATAGAAAAATATTTGTTCACCATCTGAAGTTTTCTCGTATGGTAATATTTTAAAATCAAATCTTAGCTAAGTTTATTCTTGGCTTTATCACTCTAGTTGAGAAAACTCAAGCAATTCTTGTAAAGATTGATCATCTTAAATTCTTATTTGAGTTGAAGACTTAGGACAATTCAATATTCTTTATTAAGGTTAACCCATGATATGGTTAACATTCCCTCTATCATGTGGCTTTCCCTAAAAATTAATTGATACTTATTGAATTGATACTAAGTTAGTCAACTTCATAATATTCCTAATTTTGTTTCCTTCTTCAATAGTAATAAAAAAAATTATTATCATATTTGGGTTCACCCATTATGATATCCATATATATTTTCTTTTAAATTAAGATCCATATCAAATTAAAATTGGAGAAAATGAATGTCTTATTCATTTTATTATTGTTATACATCTCATAGGCATCTTGCAAGTTGATGAACCTATTTTATAATCAGTTATGTTGTCTATTCCTACCATAGAACTAGGTCCAATTTATAGATACATCATCCTTGCATAAGAGGGTTAATTTTTCATTTTTATGCTTAGATGATAATTTTACAACTGAATTAATCATTTCAAAATTTGAGTAAAGGAAGCTTCTAAAAAAAATAAATAAAAAATAACAAGAAAAAAAAAAAGAGAAAAAGAAAACAAGAAACACATTCATAAATGTGTAGCAAAAAAAAAAAGGGATGGCTTACCTTTTTAAATCTTGAATATTAGATGACCCATTCAACTTTTAGTATTTTTGAGAATTCAAAATTTTGATTCATCATTAAGCATTGATGTTTTATTGGATGTAAAATATATATCATCTAAAAGATTTGGAAAGATTGGATTTCTACCTCCAATTTAATTATCTTTGGATAAGATTTTAATAAAAGAAGAGAGAAATAGAAGAAAAAAGAAACCACAGTTTAGTTTGTAGGAAAACTTTGATCTGGGTTAACAAAATCTAAATCCTGAGACCTCTCTAGTTAGTAACTTGAGCAGGCCATTTCATATCTTCAAATCATTAAAAAAAATCACATAGATGATCGATCTAAATAAAATTATAACGATGCTGGCTGTGCATTATTGGGCTTCACATATCTAACCTAATTGAGATGCATATTCAAACCATTATCCAAATATCTTCAACTTTCTTTTGAACATCTTAAAATTTGAATGAGATTCTAGATAGGGTCCTAATGCTTGATAACCTATAGTGATATTTATATGTATAAAATTCACTTTCTTTAGATTCAAAATTTTGAAACTAAACTAAGGGAAATCCCATAGTTGATTTTTAAGATGATTTTCTAATGTTCTCATTCACCATTGAGTAGATATCATGAAAATTTAAATTTATCATTGGCTGAACTAGGATGTTTGAACTTGAGGGGTTCTATCCTTAGGGATTTTGATGATATCTTTGTTTGAATTTTTATCAAACTTCAAACCAAAATCAAGCTACAATTTGACCTAGCCCATAATTGACTAAGACAGGGTGTCAGAACATCAAGGTTCTATCCTTGGTGACGTCCATGATGACTTTATCAAAATTATATGAAATTCAATCCTAAATTATTATCTAATTTTTGATCTTCTAGACTCAATGCTAGAGTCAAACTCTTTTTGTTTCCATAAAAGAGTTTTTGTTTTCCATAGCATTGAAACCTAAAATTTGTTGAAACTATAATTTTCTTTATAGAAAGTTATTAAGTTTTGGCTATTTGATTAAATTCATTTTGGTCAAATTCAAATTAATTAATTTAGATGGAGTCAACCCATCCTTCTTTGAGTTTTTTAATCTTTCTCATGTCATTTTCATTGGGTTAAGATGATTAAAACTTAAGCGAACACTTTCGAATATTATAAGAAAATTATTGGATGAAAACAAAGCTTTCATGTGTAGATGAAAATCAAAAATTTCTCAATCATTGTGAATATTTGATATTCCTTGTTCACTATAAAGGATGCTCAAATATGCTCCTTGTTCTATAACAACTCATGCAAAAGTTAAATTTTTTCTAAGAAAATTTTATCAAGTTGCATTTACTTTCCTTAGAACTTGTAAATGAGGACTCTAGAAAATTCAAGTTATTTTCTTTGAGTTACTCAAGACAAATTTAGTTACAAAATGAATCTTTAATCAAGATCTTGCATTCCTCCTCCAATGGTCGAGATGCTTTAATAAACTTTTACTTTTCAAAGATGATCAAACTATCTCCCTCTTTCTCCTTTTGTATTCTTCATGTTTGATGATATGATATAAAAACATAATTCCCTAGTGGAGTATTTGTAAGTTATAAAGATCATTTATAATGGAGGAGAAAATAATTTTTTTAATGCAAAGAATTTCAAGACTATCAATCTTCCAAATTCAGATCTTTATATGAAATTAAAATTTTGATGAATCTCAAACCAAATGTAACTCATTCGAAATTAAAAATTCAAATTCAAATATAATTTAAACTGAAATCAAAATTCTAGTCTTTTTAGGATAGGTGTGAGTCCCCGTGCTTCCTTTCCTTAGGATTAGGTTCGCTAGAGTTGAAGAATGCCCCTCATGGCACCATCCTAGTATAATTCTTAAACCTTAAATCTGATCCTCTATGGTTAGGTGTGAGCCCCAACAGTTAGGCATTCTTTCCATATGATCATCTGATCTTCTGAGGTTAGGTGTGAGTCCCCATACTTAGGCATCCTTTCTCATGATCATTCGCTAGGGCTGGAGAACACCCCTCGTGGCACCATCCTAGTATAAATCTTAAATCTTAAATCTAATCCTCTATGGTTAGGTGTGAGTCCCCACACTTAGTATTCCTTTCTATATGATCATCTGACCATCTGAGGTTAGGTGTGAGTCCCCACACTTAGGCATCATTTCCTTACAATGATTCGGTAGAGTTGGAGAATGCCCTCATGGCACCATCCTAGTACAACTTAAAATTTATACCTTCCAAGATTAAATATAATCTATTCCATAGGTTGCTCTCTTTTCTTAGAAGATGCCCTATAGTTTATTGAGGTAGGTGTAGGTGCCCACTTGGTGGCATCCTTTCTCTTAAACTAGAAAGAAGATTCTAGTCTTATCAAAATAATATTCAAATTAGAATCACAACAACTCTTACATTTCTTTCAAGTTACAATCAAATCACTAAATCAACTCGAAACTCTATCAAATTTTATTCTGATCCTCTATCAAAGCTAAAAAATTCCTTCAATTCATATACTCAGATCTTAAACTTCAATTTTGGATCTAGTTGATTGTTTCGGTCAATACTAATACGCACGATAAACTTTGTCAAGTTTATCATGCCTATTGGGGGTCCATTTATTGACCTCATTATTTGAGGTCAATTTCCCCGGAATGAACTCTAGAACCTTGGTTTTTATAGCCTAGTGTAGACATTGCCCACATAGGATTTCCCTTAGGTGGATACCTAATGACATAGCATTGACTCAAATATCTAATTCGACTCAAGTTGAATCAACTCATTTAAAGATAATAAAAATTAAATTCATTAAAATTTAACATTAATCAAATCTAATTTAATCAAAAAGACATTAATCTAATTGAAATTACTCAATTTCAACTCAGTTTGATTTAAATCGACCTTAGTCAACTTGGTTTAGTTCGATTCAACTTAATCTAAATCAAATTGATATCATTTAGGTTGAGTTGATTTGACTAATTAATCTGAAAATCCAAATCTAATAAAATCTGGTTAATTCAACTTCATTTCAATCAAATTAGCCCCTAAAAATTCCTCGTAATAATACAAATCAATTTAAGCTCTTAGATTGAGTTAGATTAAAGATGATAGGATGGTAATTTTAGGGCCATTTGAAAGAGAGTTTAAGAAACTGTCCTCAACTATCTCACTCACTCAGTTTTGTCGAAAACGAAACCACCTCCCCAATCAAAGCCGGGGTAAGTCCAGATTTGCACTTAATTAAATAGGTTAGTGTAACTACTTTGTAGTACCCAATTTAGATTTAGGTTCTAAGGAAAATTTTTTTAACCTTAAGTCCTCACCCTCTGGGAATATAATCCCAACTTTCTAATAAAAATATCAACTCAAATATAAAATTTCTCTCATAAAATGTAAATCCCAACATATGATAGATTGAGGTAGCCTCTGAGCTTCTCAGAATTTAGTACCTCTTACTTTTCCTCCTTTTATTCACTAAGAACTGTTAAACATTGAGCTTTCTCCTATAAAAAATCTTACTTTAGTTCCTTGTCTTTTACTTTATAGTCAAAGGGTATGAAATCACTTTTTTAATTGAGTGTTTTCATAGGAGTATCCCTCCTAAGATGTAATTAACTATAGGGACATGCCCGTATGGATTTGAGAACTCCAAACTAAAATAAACATTGTTTTATTCTTATAAAATAAGGGAAAAATCTTTGGGAATGCATATGTCTTTTAAAAAAAATTATTTCTAATTTTAAATATACTTGTAGAATATTATTATTATCTTTTCAGCTAATATAATATTCTATTTGTTATATTCAATTTTAGAAATGAAGAATTTTATAAAACTCATTCTTGCTTTTGGATGCCTTGAAGAATGTTATGTTCATCTCTTAAGATGATATAATATTCTCATTCTTACATCTAATAAAAGAATGGATATATTTTTCAAAAACCTTATTTCTATTTTTAAACATATCTAGAATATTATTTCAATCTCCTGAGACTGTACCTTTTTCTCAATGCAGTATTCGATTACAAAATATGAGAAATCAAAATATGTGTCTCTGTGACATATTTTTCCACACACTAAGGTTGGAAGAGCACAAAAAGACATCATGGGGCTTATAAACCTTAAGGCTATCTAAGTTTTAGAATACTCACTACACTGATGCCAGTGTCCGATGATATCTGCCCGTAGCACCTCCATTTCAAAGAAATAGAGGTGGGTGAATTTTAGGAACTTACTGTCTAATTAGCTCCAATTGTCCCTCGCAAATAGCAAAAAGAATCAGGCATTACTACAAAATGTATTCAAGTGTTTCCTCTATGAGCATATGAATATATACGTGAACAATCTATAAAAGAATCGATGCAACATAAGCATGGTTTGTAGTATTGTTTTATGTTTATCTTTAATTTTTTAAATAAATAATCCAAACATATAAAGGAAAAATTGATGACTGTTTGAAATCATGATTAATGGAAGGTATAACTCCATAAGAGTAAGATTCATAATTGTCTTTGTTTCTATACTTTGCTGACTTAGGATTCTTTGCAAAAATAGATGCTAACACTAAATAATTTATAATCTCAAACATGTAGTTTGGTTCATGTTAAACAATATCCCAATTCCAATCATGTTTAATTAAATAAAATAATTCACATAATTAGCATAGAAGGAAAAAAAAAATTATAGATATGTCAATTTCATGTATGATTAGGAGTTTATATGGGAATCATGATTGTGTTACTATTAATGTTAACGCCACTCCTACCTATTTTGAATTACTTCCTCTCTCGGTTGTCTTTTTTGACTAGCAAAAAGATCATCCAACCCCTTCCCTATTCGAATGGATTCTAATGGTAGGAAACGGTGTTAAATTAAACTCAATTTGAGTTAATTTAACTCGGTATAGAGTCAATTTGCTACAACGAGCTTCGATAGATACTTATTTGACTTTGATCGCTTCGAGGTGAACCAATTTAGTTCAAATTGTGACAAAACTGATTACTGTTGTTTAATTAATGACGAATTGATTTAATCGGGTATGGTTAGCGTGTATTTTTATGGATTTTATTTGAATTAACTTCAAACGGTTCGATCCGACATCCAATTAATTCTAATTAACACAAGATGGGTTATATAACGTCGACCAAACTTGACGAGTTGAAATTGAACTCGAATCGAGCATAATTAACATTAACGATGTTCGGTTACACTATCAT
This sequence comes from Dendrobium officinale, assembly GCA_019514585.1. Taxonomy (NCBI): domain Eukaryota; kingdom Viridiplantae; phylum Streptophyta; class Magnoliopsida; order Asparagales; family Orchidaceae; genus Dendrobium; species Dendrobium officinale. The sequence goes on along the minus strand of CM033682.1, from coordinate 22,462,251 downwards.
GCTTGGAATTAAATTAGATTACAATCAAACTGGGCTTGATTTTGGTCGAATTATAGGATCGCGTCAGCATTACGGCGTCGGGTATCTATCTACGGGGAATACTACTAGTGGGCATGTGTACGTTAGGTTGTGAAGACCTAAGCACTAAAGACCATCTTGAAGAAATTAACCTCATATAAAAATGAGGTCAACAAATGGACCTTCAATATGCATGATAAACTCACAAAAATTTATAATAAGTATTTGTGTTGATCGAAAGGATTAACTAGATCCAAAATTAAAGTTGAAGATTTAAGTATATGAATTAAAAGAATTTTGTGCTTTTATAGAAAATCTGAATGATGGTTGATAAAGATTTTAATTGATTAATATATTTGAAGGTTGATAACGACAATGATGACTTTAGCAACTCATAATTAATGGGATTAGTATCATGCACCTTCTCGAGCAGATAAGTTCAATTTCATGTATAAATTCATTGCGATATCTTATAACAAAACCTATTTTATCAAGATGCTTGGCATGGTGGTCTATGATATTGTTTCAGTTTGAAATTACATTCATTCCCTTGTGTGCTGTGAAAGGGTAGAATGCTGCCGACTTCTTGCAGCATACCGACTTCCAGTAAAGTCTCAATCCCCTAAATGATGATTTGTTGGATGAGAAAATCATGAGTTTAGAGGAATTTGATAGTCCAATCTAGGAATTATATTTCGATGGTGCTATATCTTCTCAAAATGATGCGACACATAAATCTACTCTTCCTGGAATTACCAGTGTTTACACGGTCTTCATAACACCATAAAAGAAATGATGCATTTTTTTCTATAATTTATTAGAGTCTTACATAAATAATGAATCTAAATATGTGGTTTTGATAACTAGTTTGTAATTTACAATCTTAATGGAAATACATGAGATCAAAATCTTTTGAGTTTCTCAGCGATTATCAAGAAAATTATGGGAACCTACAAAGTTGTGATTGATTAATTTTCTAAATTGGTAGAAGTAATTCTTCAACATCAAGTAACATCACATCATGTTATCAAATTCTTTAGTGACCAGATCATATACCAATTCAATGTACCTACAGAACCATATTCGATAAAGGGCATGCTTTTAAGTCAACTTAATGGGTTTGTTGAGGCAAGGGGTGCAATCAAGTGAAGCTAACCCATGAGCTAGCTTGGGTTCTTCTCATTAACAGGCTCGATGAGTTGAGCTTATCAAGCTCATAAGTCGAGCTTGAACATGATTTTGAGCTTAACAACTTATTGAGCTTGAGTTCGAACATAACTCTGCTCTAGTCACAAGCTTATTGAGTAGCTCATTGAACTGTGTTGCTAACAGGAAAATTAAATCACGCGGCTTTGGTAGGAAAGAAACTAGAAGTCAAAGCTCGAGTGAGAAAATGAAATTCATAGTTAGTGGGATGCTAGATGTGACCTCAGCTAAAATTTAAGCTTTCGAGTGGACCTTAAGATGGTGTGGGACCTCAAGAGGGAACTAAATCTTTTAAGAGGACCTAGGGATAGAGCGGGATGTGGATGAAGGATCATGAGCTACTTGACATGTTGCTAGATATGAGATGAGTTAAGCTTAAGCTCAACTTTTGATCTCGACTCGAGTTTGAGGTTGAGCTCAAGCTCAGTATTTGGTAGCTAAGCTTGACTTGAACACCCCTTAACTCAAGCTCGACCTAGTTGAGGCCTTCAAAAAAAATGTATAGATTAAAAAAAAAAAACTAGATGATAACAATTGTTAGTGGCATGAGAGGTTATTGAAAGCTTTGTAGGCTTATTAGACCACTTATCAAACACAAAATAATTCCAGTCCATTTATATTAGTCTATGGGTATAAGTCCATTCTCTCCTTAGAAGTGCATATTCCTATATTGAGAATCGCCATTGAAAATCAAATTATAGTTGAATAGAACACACGAAATTGATTGGAGGAACTTGAAGAATATCATTTACAAGCATAACATAAGTTAGTTGGCCCTATAACTTTAAATATGCCACAAATGGTTTAAGCTCATTATAAGCTGGTGTGCCTTAGAACATTTGAAGTTGAAGACATGGGTTTGGTTCTTCAGAGATCTATATTAGCCCATTGCAAGATCGACATAAAGTTTGAACCAATATGGGAGGGACCAATTATCTCTAGATAAATTCTACAAAGGATGTTTCTATCATCTTGTTTACTATAAAAGTGACTACCATATGCTTCCTATTAATGGGAGGTACCTAGAGAAATATTATGCTTAATGTAAGCCAAAATAAAAACTAAATAAAATCTTTTCAAGTTAAAATTTTATGAATCTATTATTCTGAATTAAAATTCAAATCTAAATCAAAATTGGAATCAATCATCATTTTAATCAAATTAAAATCTGAGTTGGATAGATTATGCCAATTTCCAAGATGTTTCAGTATACTATCTCCTTGACTTATTCCTCTAGCTAGATGTGAGTCCTTGTGCTTTCTTTCTAAGATATATCAAAAATCTAAATATGATCTATTAGATATAGTTTTGAGTTCCTAAACTTTCTACCTCCTAGGATCTAGCCCAAATAGTGGTGGATTTAAGCCTATTAGGCCACATCATAGGCCAGTCGCCTTCTAATCTGTTAAAACTTAGGCGTGAGCCCCCAATGCTTTCTTTCCTCAACATTACATCTACTAGTACTGGAGAAAACACTTATGACACCATTCTAGTGTTAGAATCAAATTCTCTCAGATGTTTTAAGGAGTAGTTGTGAGTTGCAGAGCTTCCTATCTCCAAGACTAGATATTTTTGTATTAAGCCTATTAGACCCTTCTTAATCTAATCATATTTAGTATCTGAAAGTTGGGTGTGAGTCCCCATGCTTCCATTTCTTAAATGTAGAGGTGACCTAAATCATACAAATATGTATCCTTTAGGAATATATTTGAGCCACTGAGCTTCCTATTTCTTAAGATCTTTGCTAGGTTCATATTGGATTAAGCCTATTGGGCTCCTTCCTAACTTAGTCATCTTTAATGTGCCAAGATTAAGTGTGAAATCATGTGATTCCTTTCCTTAGACCTAAAGGTAAACCAAATTGAGGGCATTTTCTTCTTGGAGTAAGTGCGATTCCCTACACTTCTTAGCTCCTAGATCATATAGTGTTAGATTTAAGCCTATTAGGCCCCATCATAGCTTTATCACGTTCTAGTATTTTAAGGTTAGGTATGAGTACACGTGCTTACTTTCCTAAGGATTAGATTCACTAGTGTTGGATTAAGTCCTTTCGTGTCACCATCCTAACATCAAAATTAAAAGAAATTTAAATCTTATAGGAATAAGTGTAAGTCCCTGAGCTTCCTATTTCCTAGGATCTTGGATAGCTTTTTTTTTATTTAAGTTTGGGCTCCTTCATAACTTAGTCATATTTAGTCCATTAAGGTTAGATGAGAGACCCTATGCTTCCTTTCTTTAATTCTTTTATCATTAGTATAGGATAAAGCCTTTCCAGCCCCTTTTCTAGTGATCTTTCAAATTTCTTATCAATGAACATTTTTTGCTTGGAAAATGACATGCATAATAACCCTTAAATACCCAATAAAAGGAGTGATGAGCTATTGTAGTCACTTGAAGAAGTTAGAGTTCTTAACATTAAAAATTTTCTAAATCAAAATAAAATCTCTTTAGACTTGTTTGATCACTTTGTTAATTTCAACATGTGCAATTCACTCTTTCAAGCTCATAACACCTATTGGGTGTCCATTTGTTTACCTTATTTATATCCAAGACCAAGAAAATTAATTCAAACTCTATCCCAAATAAATCCAAATAATAAATCCAACTCAAAACCAAAAATCTAAAATTAATTGCTGAAATCAAAACCCCAAATCCCTTGGTGAAAACCAATTTTTGGGAAAATTGTAAATCTTTCAAAACCCTATCAAATGATCTCAGATTCATAATCAATTAGTTACAAATTGATTAGACATGTTTCTAGGGTTAATGATATTAATTTAAAAGCATTTCAAGCTTTTTAACCCCCAAAACTAAATCAAATTTTAAAGTCTCTACAACCTTCAAATATTTATAACCTTTGCTATTAGACCTTAAATCTTGTTGAAAATCACCTTTAAAACCTCCACATAATTATTATTCATGTTCATAATCATTTTCATGATGCATCAAACAAATTTTGAACCCTTGGTGGACCATGGTTGGCCATGACTGAATACAAAATCTTGAAAATCCTAAAACTCCAAAACCTCCTAAAATTGATTTTTTCTTAAAATTTAATCTGGTTCAGCAAAACTAAATCCTAAAATCTCTTTTGGTATATGTGAGATGTAATTTAGAGTGCCTTTAACCAAACCCAATGCCATGGTCAACCCTGGTTGACCAAGTCAACCTAGGTTGCCCAAAATTCACTTTAACCCTTTAAACTTTCATTTTATGCATGGAAAACCCACAAAACCTTGCACCATTTCCAACACACTCAAAATATCATTTAAAGTTATATAGACCTCAACTTGACCTCTCGTCAAACTTGATTGACCATGTTAACTCATGAGTTGACCAAAACACATCAAAATGCTTCAAAAATTCTATTATGAAGTTCTTTTAACCAAATTAATGAACTAAACCTATGGGGATATTTCATGTGGTCACCATTGTTAAGAGAGTTGCTGCTTCGCTTTTGCATGTTTTACATTCTTGAAACTTGTATAGTTTTGATGATTCCAAATATTACTATTTTAATAATTATTTTCTCCTAACACTTTTTGAAAGAATTATTTTTTCTCTTGTGTGGACTAACATTTCAGAAAATCGTACTCCAGACTAATGAAGACTTCAAATCAAATTCCAGTATAAGATATTATAAATTGAAGTATGTATTTTTTATCTTTATTGAGTCTGAGAGAGTGTGATTCTAATTGAGTAACTTAGCGCACACACACTAGGGGAGATCTTTAAAAATCATTTTTTTTATTCTGATCGTACGGGATGATCAAGTCAGTTATACCCCTCGGAGAGCAAATGGAATGAACAGGAAGTGAAAAATTTTTTCTAAGTCCTGATCGTCCAGACAAATTCTTTAATTCATCCTTGGACGATGTCCTCTGATTTCTCACTTCATACTATTCGTCCAGACGAAATACCTAATTAGTCCCTAGACGATGTTCTTGGATTTTCAAGTTTAGACAGTTCGTCTAGAAAAAATGTCCTGTTCATCCCTCGACGATGTTCTCTGACTTCTCAATATTAATTATCGTCCAGACGATTTTCCCTGTTCATCCCCGAACGAAGTGCTCTGGATTCAAGCTTCATGCTATTCGTCCAGACGAACATGAACATTCATCACATGACGATGTTCTATGTTCTTTAAACATTTGGACTGTCTGCAGTTCTGTTTCAACGAGGCTTTAAAATAAATATTCGTACCAGACGAAGATAGTTCATATGGGACGATGATCGGGTACGAAGTCATTTCATCCCAATGCACATAGAGTTTGTATGCTACAATTTTACACTATTCGTACGTACAAAAATATGATCGTACGGGATGATCAAGTACGAACGAATTTGTAATTTAGCAGTTTTTGGATGGATTTTCATGTCTTTCATATAAAAGGTCCACTTAAAACTATTTCTTAATCTTTTTGTCCACTGGTTTTCATGCAAATTGAAGAGAGATTGAAGTAGAGAGTGTTTGAAGGAGATTTCTTACCACTGGAGCGTGAAGGATTCACTTGGTATTCAAAGGTAAGGATTTTTGTTTTTGAATTGTCATTACTTCACTCTTCTCTATTGTCCTTCCAGATTTCTCGGGAGAAGATCTTATCAAGGAGATCTGGTTCTCTGCCGACACTCGAGGAGTGTGAATAGCGAAGGGTACTCTGCTTACACTTGGAGAAGTGTGAAAGGACGAAAGGTTCTCTGCCTACACTTGGAGAAGTGTGAAAGGATGAAAGGTTCTCTGCCTACACTTGGAGAGTGTGAACAACAAGAGGTACTTTGCCTACACTTGGAGGGTGTAAAAGGATGACGATTCTCTACCGCACCGGGTAGTGGTGGAAGAGATTATTTGTAAAGACTTCTCTTCTTTGCTGTGGGAGCAAAATGAGAGACACTAAATGGTAATAGTGCAATACCTAAAGTGGGAGACTTCAGGGAGTGTATGTAGGTCGCGTTTGACCGAACCACTATTAATCTTATGTCTTTTATTTTCTGTTGATTTTTTCCTTTACTTTTCTGTTTGAAAGTCTGGTTGAAAAATTGTTTTTATAAAAAATTCACTAAACTTTTTATTGGTTCAAAAGGAGGCATAATTTTTTAAATTACAAATTCACCCCCTCTTGGTTAGCCACTGTAATATAAGCTTAGGACTAACAACCTAATTCATACTTAACAAAGTTTCAATAACCATAAGTCTCCTAAAACATTTTAGCTAATGGGCCCACCTGGTTTAACCAAGTTCATTGAACCAAGTGGACCCAAAGTGGTTTTATTGAGCCAAATCCCCATCCTTGTGAAATTAAACACTTTTTCCATTGATAATGTGAAGGTTAACTTTTTTTTTCTGCTAATGGGTGGGATTTGGATAGGCTTTCCGTTGTTCTTCTTGTTTCCATTATTCAGCTAATTCTTAAGATTCCCCTTAATTTCAACTCAAAGGATGTTTTGCTTTGCACTTTTATTAAAGATGGTTTATTTAGAATTAAGGATGCTTGGCACTTTTTAAGAAGCAAAAATGAATCGTATAAGCTTTTTAAAATGATTTGGCACAAAAGCATTCCCTCTACGATCTCTGTGTTTATTTGGAGAATCCTCCACAAGTATATTCCTACTGATGAGATGTTGAGGAAAAGAGGCTTTATCCTTCCCTCTATATGTCAATGTTGTTTCCATGTCGACAATATGCACCACGTCTTCATTTCTGGCCCCATTGCTGTGAAGGTTGGGTATTTTTTTAGGACTTATTTCACCTTAATTATTATAATCCTAATATTTCAGTTTTCAACTTGCTAGATGGTTGGTTGGTGAGGAATAGAAGTCATGTTCGGAATGTGAATCCTGCTCTGATTCTTTGGTTCCTTTGGTTGGAGAGAAATCTCTCGTTTCAATGGGATCGTTATGAATCATCAGAGAATTATTCATAAAGTTAAGGAAAAGATCACTGCTCTTTTTTCTGCCAACTTACTTTTGTTAAAAAATTTTAAGAACTTTCTTTCTACTCTTGAGGCTTTTGGTATTACTTTGGATGTGGCTAACTCCCAAATGTTTTCTAGAAGTATTAATTGATGTAAGCCTCTTCCTAACTCTTTTAAGTTGAATGTGGATAGTGTTTATGTGGGGAACAATTTTTTGTGTTGGTGGCCACATTAGAGACCATAATGGTACTTTTATTTTGGGTTTTGCTGGCAATGTTAACGGTGGTGATAGGAATTGTGCCCTTTTAACTGCCATGCTTCATGGTTTAAATCTTTGTGCTAGTCTTTATCTTAATAATATTATTCTGGAGGTTAGCCCTTACTTTGACTTAAATTCTCTTCTTAATTTGTAGGATAGCATTTGTTCTTATTCCCTTTTCTACAATAGGAGAAGTATTAGGGAGATATTGGTCTCTCTTAACTGCTCTGTCTCGACCATTTTGAATGAGGGCAATGCTTGTGCTCAGGCCTTGGCTAAGTTGGGCTGTAATTGCTCAAATGTGACTGAGTTTTCTCTTCTTCAATTGCCTATCCCGATTCAAGGTCTAGTTAGATTGGATCAAATTGGGTTACTCTATGTTAAACATTAATTTTTTGGTTTTCCTGCTGTTATGGTGGCTGTGCTCCACTTTTTTTCTGGGGTCCTCTTATTATTATGCTTGGTTTTTGGCTGGGGGTTTCTCCTTTGCTGGTTTGGAGTGGCCTTGTGGTGTTTTGGCTTTTTTTTCCTTTGTTTTGGGTTCGATCTGGGTATTTCTGCAGTGTGGTTTTTTTCATGTGCTTGGATTATCTGATCTCTTGGTGGGCTAAGGTGAGTGTGCGTTGCTTTTCCTAGGGAACTGGCTTTTTTGGGATTTTCTGTTCTGGTTACTTTGATGTGTTTGGTTCCTACTGTGTTAATTCGGGTGACTGTCTCTATTTCTTCTTTTACTGGCTGCTAGCCCAATTTCTCACTAGTGGAGTCCCAGCTATTCTGGGTGTTGAAGTTTTGGATTGGGTGTTTTCTTTTTTCGTTTTTGCTCCTGCGGGTTTGCGGGATTTGAGTGGTTTACTGTTGGTTTGCTGGAGGAGTTTTTGTTAACTGGGGTGCTGGCTAATCTTTTGCAAGTCGGGTGGATTATTTGGTATTATTCATGGTGTCTGTTGGATTATCTGAATGTTGGGCATGATAATAATGTTGGGAGCTGCGGTTTGTATCCCTTCTAGCTGCAGCTCATTTTTTCGTTTTTGGTCTCTTTTGGATCTGAGGTGGTCTCCTTCCATTCGGCTGTATCCTTTTTGGGGATTTTCTAATATTATGTTTAGGAACCTTATATGTTATATATTCTGCTCTATTTCTCTTGTCTATCAGTTGTAGTTGTAGGTTCATTTTTTGGCGATTGACTGGAAGATTTCCTTGGGGATCTGTTGTTGGGAGCATTTTGGCTGTTTTTTGTTAGCTCCATTTTTTGGGTGCTTTTTCTTAAGCACCATAGCATATTTTTAGGATTTTATGTACTGATTTCTAACAGGGAACTTGAGCTCGTAGGTTTCTTTTTTCTTTACTTTTGTAGCTCTTTGAGCAGTAGTGAGATTGAGCACCCCTTAAGGACTTTGTACTATTTTATCTTAATTAATGCGTAAGCTTCTTTTGTGGGTTTCCCCTAAAAAAAAGTGAAAAAATAGATAAGATGACATTAGAAAAAAAAAATAGAAATGCAATAAAAATAAAACTCTAATGACGGTATCAAACTTAATTAATATAACCATTAATAATAAAGATAACTTATACAAGTAGTCCTTCATTGTGATTGTAATCTTCTTTCCTTAAAAGTTCATCACCAAGAAATTTTAGGTTCATAAATTTAAAATTATGAAATATTAAATTAGTTTCAAAATGTTACTTAGATCTTCCTCCACACCTTTGAAGAATTTGAAGTAGACAAGGAGGAAGATAAGAACGCACTAGTGAAGCTAATAATTAAGCAAACTTTAATTCTCAAGATAGATGAGATATCTCCTTTGAATAAAGAACTCCGAAGCTTTCCATCTTACATATGATCTTATTTGTTGACTAGATGATGGCAGCATCATCATTGATGAAGATGTACCCATAGACACTACTCAAAAGATAGAACAACAATAAGAAGTAAGAATAATATTATTGGAAATATTTTTATGAAAGGTCAAGTTTGTCACACTCAATATTAGAAAATATTTTCAATATGCATAGGAATATTATGTTCATTTGCACTAATGCTTCACTTCATAACAATATTATATAATTCAACTATCATAGCTTTTAACTATTGAAATTGTACTATAACAAAGTGCCCATATATTAATCTTAGTAACAATATATCTCTTTTAACAAATTTAGTAAAGAATTTTATAAAAATAATAATATATTCATGCTTTTCATAAAAATCTAGTTATTGTTGAATTATCTGGTGAAAATCATATAACTAAAAATAATACAAACTCACTAAGAGAATGTCAATAGGCATATAAAATAGTGGAAGAGCTGAAAAAAAAAAATTCGAATAAAAAAATCTATATTTAAGTAGCATATCTTGAAGTTTAGTCAATTTGTTACTCTCTTCGGCTCAATGGAAAGAAGCACTCATCTATAGGTGGGCTCATTATGCTCATAACATTTAAAGATAAAGTTGATAAAGCTAGTATAATCAAACTCATGAAATCTAACAATATAAATAGTGATACTCCAAGATCTAATGGAAGATTTATTTTCCTAAAGTTACTTTTTCTCAACCTCAATATAGAATAAATTTGAGATGGAGAAATAAATCACATAACATTAACAGTCTAAGATATCATTCAAATTTCATTTCTCAAAAAAAAAAAAAAAAGATCATGTAGAACAATCCAGCTTGAGAAAATTCATACATCAAAAGAATAATTATGATTAGTAATAATTAATTGCAGTCATTAAAAAATAATTGTAATTAATTATAATAAATAATAATCAAATTATAATTAGTAATAATATTATAATTAACTATAATTAATGATAAATAATTATAATTCATAGTAAATAATTGCACTTAATTAAAAATAAGATGTTTGGATATAAGATTTGCAGAAGATTTATGTAGGATTTAAACAAAATCCTAATAAACAGGATTTAAGTAACTGTTAAATCTCACACTTAGTTTCCCATCTTTTTTTGTAAAAAGGGTTGTTTGACGGCAAGATTTAGTCAGGATTCAAATACAATTTATGTAGGATTTGAGCAAGTTTTTAACATGATTAATTTACACTAAATCTCGTCAAACATGATTTAGTGAATGGTTAAATCTCACATTTCAGGCTCAGCAGATTTATGGGATTTGGATAAAGAAGTGCATGAAAAGGAAGAAAGATGACTACCTTCATGGCGAGTGAGCTACCATCGTCAGAGTGTTGTGACTTCCAATTTACAAGAAGCAATGTCGTCTAAGGAGGCATCAGCTAGGGTTTTCAATCCAGCTTGTATAAAATTTTATAAAATAAATTAAAAAAAAAAAAAACGCTTTTGCATTCATTAGACTATATTATGCAAAACATCATTTAAACTATCAAATGTCCTAAACTGGTTAAGAAGAGCTTTAGATGTTAGTGGTTTTTTTTTTTAATTAAACCTACTAGAATAATAACAAATCTTACTGTACGATTTGAATGCTACTATAAAATAAGTCTTTTTTGTAAATTAAAATAATCAAGTTGTATTAATTAATTGGAATTTTAAAAATTAAATTTACAAAGCTAATCGTATTGCATGTTATTTATCACACTATATGATCAGCTATAAACAAACCCAATAACCATTATAAATAATTTTCCAAAATAGGTAAATTAGAAATTAAATTAATTATACTGAATCATATTGAATGATTATTTATATAATTTAAATTATTAAGGGTTGAGCATCAAAGGGAATAATTAAAATCATATCATGAAAAGTGTCATATTATGCGAAGCATATCAAACAGTCTAAGCAAACATAAAGTAGGCTGATTGATCCCCAACAATGTAATTCATTTAAATATCCTTGAGGTAGTAAATGAATTAATCATATTGTACAATATCCATCATATTGTCAAAACAAATATATATGATTTTTAGGATTTTGGGAAGGATTGTGCTAATTGTATTATACTTTTTGGCCATTATATTTAATAAATAATAATTTTCAGGATTTATTATTGATTAATCATATAAATTATATAAAAGAATACCCTAGGAAGACTTTTTGAGAAGTTTTGAGGAAGCCAAAAAAATTGAGTTATTCTTTTGAATTTTTTTTAAAAACAAACTCTCTCATTTTTTTCAAGCTTTCAAAAAATTTTAAGGGATTTTTTTAGTGAAATTAAACTTTCTACTTGTTCTCAAATCCTATGATCACTATGATCTTCTAATTTATGATCTTCTAATTTGAGAGATAGGAGCTTTGAGTTTATGAGCTTCTTGAGGTTGTGATTATAGAGATCTAGATCTCAAGGTGTCCTTTTATTTTGTGGATCCATCCGGAGTGGTTAGGAATTAGTGCTCTTTTTGAGGAAAAAGTGGTGTCGGGTTTCTCCATCATTTGTTAAGGAGAGAGGAGTATCTCTCTTGCTGGGGGCAAAAAGAGTGAGTGATAGTAGAATTCTTAAGTAGAGGACTTATAGAGTGGATGTAGGTCCATAGGCCAAACCATTGTCTGCTGGTTTGTGCTTCTTGCTCTTTTCTTTCATATGTAATATATAATTTTTTTTTGTAATAGCATCTTATTTATGTTAAGATTATTATTCACAAAGTCGATCAACAACAACAACAACAACAACAAGCCTTTATTATAATATGTGGAGTTGGCTACATGAATCCTTTTTCTCCATTGTTTCCGATTGATAAAGTTGGTCATTGTATTAAAATTATTAAAGGTTCAAATATTCTTTTAAACTAAGTAATTTGTCTCTGGAAAAGAGAAATTATTTTAATATTTATGAAGCATTTTCTTGAGAAAAACTTTAGTAAAAAATTTTAAAAAGAAGATAATTTTTTGCAATTTTTATCCCAAAATAATTTTTAAAAAGTCACACCGATTTTGCTCCTCTATTTGAGTGTGTCAAACACTACAAATTTGTAGCAAAACCCTATTTTTTGTTATTAAAATAACCTATTAAACAATGTAATAATTGTAATTACCTATAACCTAATAGAATAGGACCCACAAATGACCTATTAGAACTGCCCATTACATTATGCCTAACATCCAAACCACCATTAAATTCTTTTTTTTTTTTTCAATATTATTTTGTAACAACATTACAACCAATACAATAAACCAAAGCCACGAATTGCTTCACTAGATTTATCTACATAATATCTTGTTTCAAGGATTTGGGTCCTATCTATTCCAATTACTATATTATTTGGAGATGTAAAGTGACCAAATCTCAGCCAACTAATCTATTTTAAATGAATGAGATTAATTAATTATACTTTGTTTTGCAAAATCAAATTTTGAAGAGAAATTTTTTTTTTTTTTTCACTCATTCAATATAAATTGGACTGAGATAGGCAAATTTAACTCCCTAATAATGATCATAAAACTTTACAATAATTTTTTATCAAAATATGCATGGAGATGTACAGTATAGCAAATTCTATAATTTTGAACTGATATTACATGTTATATTCTTCTATTTTAAAAGAAAGTTAACACTTAAAGATAATTATCAATTCTTAATTTTAATAAGACAACATTATCTTACGCAGTAAAAAAACTGCCTAAACTGAATTTAATTCAAAGTATCAGTGAAAACTGTACATTTTTGTTGAGCATAGCGTCGTTATTCAAGATCTTCTTGATGTTTAAATCAAACTAATGCCGCATGCAAAGTTTATGTAGAAATTAAGAAGCTAAACGAGAAGATAAGGAGATTACAAGGTGATTAATTGAAAACATGGAAAGGAGTGGCTGGGAAGAAGTTGGAATTATAATCTTTTAAGATTATAAATAATGTTTTTCTATCTTTGTTAAGTGCTTGAACTAATTTTAAAGATGGGTATCAAATAGGTTAACAGCTTTCAACAATTATCTCTCAGACTAGTCGGATTCCACTATTCATCTCTATATAAGCAACAGGAAAGAAACAGTGAGAGAGAGCAAGAGCGAAGGAGAAGAAGAAGAAGAAATGGGGAGAATCAATATTCTAAAATTTCTTCTGTGGTGCATTTTCCTGATCACAAGCTCTCTAATGGTGAGCTCGGAGCCTCGTTTACTAAAAGAGAAGCAGCAAAAGGAACCTAATAAGCGCTACAGTGCCGAACAGCTGAATAAGGTGGCCATGTTTAACGAGTCAAACAGACTTAGCCCAGGAGGTCCAGATCCTGAACACCATTAAAGTGCTTGCTGAGCTTGTTACAATCCTGATTTGAATTGCTGTCATGGTTTTTACTTTTTGAATCAGTCGCGTGAATGATTGGGTCTGGATAAGTACTATTTTATGCTGTCTGTTTGATTATTTTTAAAATAGCCAAAATCATGGTATGGATTTCATATTTTTCATTTTGGTGTTATATAAGGCAAAGATGTAGATGAAATACTAATCTTGTATTGCATGTGTGGTGTGAGTGTTTATTTTTTAGAAGTGCTTTTTATAACAAAAGTGATACAGTGTCTCTAACTATCTAATTCAACTAGATATTATTTTCTTAGGCTTAATTTGGGATGATTTTTTCATTATTTTTTAAAATAGTTTTTTAGTATAAAAATTTTAGTCTTTTTTAGCCTCATGATATTATTATTTGTAGTCAACTGATATATATAAAAAAAAAAAATGACTGCTACAGCTCAATAGATCTTTACAACATAGTGTTTGGATGGAACTTTCATCCTTCTATAATCTACGAGGTGTGGATTGTCCTCTTACTGCGATTAAAGGACATAACACAGACACTACTGAGTTACACCATCCAATTAAGATCATTACTAGCAAAGAAATGAAGGTTTCATGGCTTCATTTGAGACATCTTTCTTGCTACTTCTTAAGACGGTTTTTTAATACAAAATTTAAATTTTTATATTAAAAAGAATTTAAGAAGCAATAAAAAAACCGTCCCAAACGAGCCTAAAATCCAAAAATCTATATAATATCATCACCAATATTGAATTGGGAAGCCATCAATCCCTAATACTTGCTTACTTATAAAATATTGAAGCAAACTTCATATACCATTTAAATTTTACATTAAGTAATATTAATTTCTGTTATGTAAAAAGTTATTTAATCCTCTAATGTAATTTATAACCTTCTTTTTAAGGGGAATAGATTTTTGGCAACTCCATTGAAGATATCTCTCTATCTTTGCACAAAGACGACTAATGAATTGATGCACATTATATTTACATGATTCATAAATAATAAATCAGCTATTCAACGTTTCAATGAGCAATCATTTACCAAACGAAAAATTAATTACATTTACATGATTCATATCTTATTATAGGTTATGTTCTTCATTTCAATATGCAAATTTATTATCAAGATTATATATTATTCAATTTGAATATAATATTATTATATTGATACAATTTTTTTTTTTTAAAGCCCGCGGAGGGGCCTACGTGTTAATTTCAAAATAGAGGTTACAAAGTCCTTAAAAGGATCCACTAGCTCGCTAATGCTCGATTGAGCTACAAATAAAAAGTAAAAAAGACCAATGAGCCTGTGGTTCCTTAACCTAATATTACAATAAGAGCAAAGAAAATGACTAGGGCTGCAGACTCTCAGCAACCAAAAAATGAAGCTCAGAAGATAATCGTTCAGCATCGGCTTCCTGCAAAAAAGGAGAAGCAAAAAAGGAAAGCAGCACAAAAAGAAACCAAAAAAGAGTTACCTGAATGTCAAAGCAGGTCATGAAGATAAGAGTGGAATTAAACCTGCAAGGAACTCTCCAAAAAGCAAAATTAGAAGAGAAAAAGTTTAAATTAACAATGAGAAAGAGAAGACAATAGTAGGCAGATAACTTGACTCGATCACAGTAAGATTTGTTGCATAAAAACACAAAAAATTTCCACTGGCAACAAAGCTCCAGAATGATATAAAGATACCCCAGCTGCAGCATAAAAAACTCGTAATCCACACAAGGAGACTGCATAGGACACAAGCAAAAACTCATCTGGAGAGGAAGAAAATCAGAACCAGAGAAAAGGATGGCACGGTAAGGAAAGTTAGTAGTCCATAAAACCAAACGCTGCCAGCAAACCATAGTAAAGTAGACTAACAAGGAAGTAAAATAAAGAGCAGAGAGCAAATTCCAGGTGAGAAAAGAACCCAAAAACTAGAGAAACATAAAATTGAACCGCAGATTAACCATCTCTAATATAAGGTAAGCCAGTGTTATCTAAATTGATCATACATTGTAAAATATATAGGATGCAAATCAGTAGGATTAAACTCTACATAATGACAAATATTGCAACCATTCTTAGCTAACCAATCAGCACACGTATTAGCTTCACGATAGATGTGAGAGATATAGTAAGTGACGGTAGAAAGAAAAATTTTAATTTTCCTAATAAGATAAAAACAATCTGGATTGCCAGGAACAATATTGTTAATAATCTGAATGAGGAGCATAGCATCCACCTCAATCCAAATGAAAGAAAAGCCCATGTTAGAACATATTTTCAGACCAAGAGAAAGAGCATAAAGTTCAGCATTAACAGCAGAATTGCAAAGAATTGGGGCAGAGAAAGCAGCTAGCACATTACCAATAGCATCTCTGATAATACCACCAGCACCCGCAACATCAGGGCCGACAGAACCATCAGTATTAAGCTTAACGTAAGGAGGTTTGGGTTTGATCCATCTCACAATTTAAAGTTGGGCAGAGAAAGCAGCTAGCACATTATCAGCACAATTGACATATATATCAGAAAAGGTAAGCCCCAAGTTCTTAGCTAAATAAAGGCAAATTTTAAAATTCTTTCTAGAAATGAGTTTGTGAGAGTGCATTTGAAAAATTTTGTGCTTAACATTAGAAATGATGACATCAGCATCCATTTTAATACCATTGTGCTTGGCATTATTGCGAGCTTACCAAATATACCACACAATAAGAATGGGAATAAGGTTAAAAATATGACCTTTAGAAATCTGAAACCAATTTTTGAAAACAGAAACGAGATTATCATGCATAGTAATGGACGGTTTGTTAGCAATGCTATTAAAGAAACACCAAATTTTTTCCGCAATGACACCAGAAACAAATAGATGATCAATGTTCTCAATGTTCGAGCAGCAAAGACATTTAGAATATAGCTGAAATCCTTTCGTTTGAAGCCTAACATCAACAGGAATGTAACATTTGATACATCTCCAACTTAAAACAGAATAGGATAAAGGAAAATTAGCATTCCAAATGGCAGAATATAAAGTAGAACTTTCCTTGTGAATTCTGATAGCATCCCAAGTATTTTTCAAAACAAATTTGCTAGAAGATGAAAGAGAAAATAAGATTAAATCTTTGTCATGAGGTTGAAGAGGGATCTCTAAAATTTTATCAAAATTGCAAGGAGGAACCATCTCCAAAAGTTTAGTAATATTCCAACCACCATTATAGAAAAAATGAGAAACTTTAATATTACTTAAAGAACAAGTGTTAAGTAAAGTATCAATAGACGAGTACCCAAGCCAATTGTCTTGCCAGAAAAAATGTCACCTTTCCCTAGACCCCATTGTATGTACTGATCAGCTTCCCACTTAATATTGCAAAGCCTCTTCCAAATGAAAGAGTCAGTGTTTCTATGAAAGCATAAAGAAGGGTGAATGTTAGAGCAGTACTTAATGTTCATGTAGCGAGCTCATAAGCTTAAGTTCGATCTAAAAGAGAACCATAATTTAAAAGAGAAGGCTTTAGCAGAATCAGTTAAGGATTTGCAACCAAGGCCTCCTTCAGAGAGCACACCACAATTCTTGTCCCAAGTAGACCAATGAATACCCTTATTGTTAAACGTAGTGCCCCAAAAAAATTTGTTTAATATGCTCTCAAGTTTAGAACAGGTGGAAATAGAGGGGAGTAAAGTATGAAATAGATAAATAGGCATAGAGTTTAAAACAGACTTAATCAGGATGAGCCTACCACCATAAGATAAGAAATTAGAAGACCAATTATTAAGCTTCTTTTCAATTTTAGAGAAAATATTATCAAAGAGGATGTTCCTTTTTTTGCCTTTATAAATGGGAGTTTCATGGTAGGTGATGGGAAGAGCTTTGTGTTAAAAACCGCAAATTCTCTGAATAGCATTAGCTCTATTATGATTGATCGATTTGCTAACAATAAAGGTACTTTTCTCTTTGTTAATAAATAAACCACTTTGATTATAAAAGCTAATCAAGAAATTCAGCAATAAAGAAACATTGTTAATAGAACCATTAGTGAATAAAATAAAGTCATCAGCAAAGCTAAGATGGGAAATGAGAAAACCTCTAATAGTACGAAAGTTTAACTTCGGATTTCTCAAGTATAAATCATTTAAACCTCTAGAAAGATATTCCATAGCAATAATAAAGAGAGCAGGAGCATCGTATCACCTTGTCTTAAACATTTGGATGATTTGAAAAACCATTGTGCTTGCCATTGATGATAACAGAGAAATAACAATTCTCAATGCTATTTTTTATCAGAGAAATGAAAGAGTTATTAAAGCCAAAAAGAGAAAGAACCTTGTAAAGAAAATTCCAATTGATATTATCACAGGCTTTAGACACATCAAGCTTAAAAATCACATTACCACCTTTAACTTTAACGTTGATATCATGAGTAATTTCTTGAGCTAACAGAACATTATCAAGAATACTTCTACCTTTCACATAACCCGTTTGATTAAGAGAGATAATATTAGGCAGAATGCTAATTAATCTCTTAGCAATGATTTTAGAATTCAACTTATTGAGAAAAGTACACAAACTAATAGGTCTAAAGTCTTGCCATTGATTGGGACCATCTTTTTTAGGAATGAGGACAATATAAGTAGAAGAGAAAAATTTAGGGTAAGAGTTACCCGCAAAGAAGTCTTCCACAGCATTAATAATATCATCCTTAATGATATCCTTAAAGGTTCTAGTATACCGAATCACCTAGCGGATTGCCTTATCAAGCCTATAACCTTTGAAGAAGTAAAAGTTGTTGTTTTCTTTGTCCATTCAAACTCTTCTCCTGGGCCAGACGGGTTCAATTTTGATTTCGATAAAACACGTTGGCATATTATAGGAAATGAGGTGTTTAAGGCTGTGCAATCTTTCTTCTCCAAAAGCTGTCTTCTAAAAGGGGCTAAAGCCACAATGCTTGTTCTTATTCCTAAAACTACTCATGCTAATAACATAGGGGATTTCAGACCCATTGCCCTTTGTAATGTCTTTTACAAAATCATAGCTAAAATACTTGCTGATCGTATGAAGATGATTATTCCAGATATCACACAAAAGAGTCAAGCTGCTTTCATATCTAAGAGATTATCCATGGATAATCCTCTTTTGGCTCTGAAATTATGAATCTATTTTTGAAATCGAATAGTAGAAACTACTTTTGTGCAAAGCATGATATTAAAAAGGCTTTTGATACGGTGTCTAGGGACCTTCTAATTGACAGAATGATCCAAAAAGGTTTTCCAAGTGTATTCATAAATTGGATCAAGGCGTGCATATATAATGTCAATTTCTCTATTTGCTTAAATGGGTATATTGAAGGTTATTTTCCAACTATCTTGGGCCTTAGACAGGGTTTCCCTCTCAGCTCTTATCTCTTTTGTATTATTATGGATATCATTTCTTGTCTTCTTGATGAGCTTCCCAGACCTAGTGGATTTGAGGGCATCTTTATAGGTGATTAGCAGCTTACTCACTTTTTATATGAGGATGATCTCATAGTTTTTGGAAATGCTATTGAGGCAAACTGTAACTTACTAAAGATTATCCTGGAGAAATTTTCCAATTGTTTCGGCCTTCATATCAACAACCTCAAGAGCACTACTACTTTCTCTAAACATATGTCTAATACCCTTAGACTTGCTCAGATCCTGAATGTCAACAAAATTACAAACACTTTTAATAATCTGGGCATCCCTGTTTCTTTAGGAAAAATCAAAGTCTCTAATTTTAATGCATTATTGGAAAAGGTTAATAGTCTCCTTTCAAGTTGGAAAGCCAAAACCCTATCTCTTGCTGGCATGATGCAATACATTAAGTATACTATATGTAATATCGTGGCGTACTGGGTAAGAGCCATTTTTATCCCTAAAGCTGTTATTAAAAGTATTAATAAGCTTTGTGCCAAATTTTTATATTTTGGAGACACAAATGAAAAGCACTTGCATCTAATCTCTTGGGTAAATACTTGTAAACCACGATGTTATGGTGGGCTGGGTATCTCGTCCATCTTGGATATCCAGTTTGCTTTTAACTGCTGCATTATTGGGAGATTTTACAATACTAGATCCCTCTTACTGATTTCCTTCTAGCTCGGTATTCTTCCCCCTGGAAGAAAAATGGTGCTCAGTCTTCCAAATTTTGCAATAACATTTGCAAAACTGCCAATCAAGTGAGAAACAAATTCAAGTTTATCCCCCAAAGTAATAGTAAGGCATCTATTATTTGAGACCATTGGTGTTCGGGAGACACTATCTCAAATAAATTCCTTGAATTCCCTTTACTTAATCACTGTAAAGACAAGGACATGATAGAGGAATGGATTCTTAATGAAAATTGTTGCATTCCTGAATCCATCAATGGGGATATTAGGGAATTCATTAGTAGAATTCCTCTTGCTAGTGATAAGACCAATTTTTTGGTCTGGGATGGTAAAAAGAAGGCTGATTATAAAGATTATTACATGGAATTTTTTACTAATGATGTCCATGTTGACTAGTATCGTCTCATTTGGCACAAAAATCACTCACCAAGGTATTCTATTTACACTTGGATGGCAGTATTAGATAGATTAAAAACGGATGATGTGCTTTTTAAGAGAGGTATTGTTATTAATAACCCTCTTTGCTAGTTATGTTACAACAATTCTGAGACTATCTCATCTTTTCTTTGAATGTGAATATTCATTCAATATCCTACTACGACTGATCCCGAAAATGCAAAATTTCCTATTAAGACCTAATGTCTCTCAGGCATTAGAGTTTATTAGTGGATTACCTGGGGAATACAAGGAAAAAAAATCGCATTCTTTTTACACTTAATGCAACTATATATCATATTTAGTGTGTAAGAAATAACAGAAGATTCAAATCTTCGGCAAAATGCTTTACTACTGTGTGATCTAACATAGAAAAAGTTGTGAAGTTCAAGATAGAGAAATGGAACAAGGGGAGTTGTCTCATTGAGAATCTATGATTGTGACACTTGCTAGATACGAAGTGGTGGACACGGTCACTGATTGGATGCTTCTTTTACTGTCCTATGACGGGCTAGCTGACGGTATTTCTAAGACAATATGGAATTTATTCTTTCGTCAGGCTATTTTCTCTCTTTAAATGCCTGAACTATGATGATAGCCTGACGATGGATCCTCTTAGACAGTCTTTGGGCAACCAGAGTATATGATCTCACAGACTACCTATTGGACTACCTGAGTTCAGTGCATCTTCAACTATATCTTTGGAGCAATTCACAGAAGCTCCATCTATCGTTTTGAGTTCTACTATTTTCTTCTTTCTATTTTAGTTCTTCCTTAATTTGTTTTCTTATCATGGTTGGTTATTCTGTATTTTATGTTTGTTATTTTGTAATTTATTTCTGATTAATAAAAAAGGGCATAGTCCATAATTTTCCAAAAAAAAAAAAAGCTTGCTATAATAATTAATGGACCTTTTCCCTCTCGTTTCTAATACTTATTAATGATGAATTATTTTCAATTAATGGGAATCCTAACACCTATGATTTCATATTGAAAAATATAATTAAAATTCTTGTAAGTTTTCAACATAATAAACAAAGCAAATGCAAGATAGCCAGAAGTCTGAAATTTACGATAAATTATTTTGTGTGAATTCCAGACGTAACTCTATGGGCAGACTCCAATATAGTATCGTCTCGTGGAGGCTCGACAACCTAGTCGTACACAACATCAATACACAACATCAGTATATAATGGTACACAATATCGATACATGTCAACAATACACAACGGTACATAACAGTTATAGTGGTACACAACGGGACATGGTGGTACTCAGCGGCACATAGAGGCACTCAGCAGCGGTACATAGTGGTACATAGCAATATATATACAGCTGCGGTGTACAATAACAATACACAGTAGTAAACAACAAAAATTCACAGTAATAATACACATCAATATTACATAGCAATATAGGTTTTATCTAAACTTGTACACCGAATCAAAACTCTAAACTTGTGCAGAGCAATAAAACTTCGAAGGATCAAAAAAGATTTGAACGATGCACCCTAAACCATTAAAATATCTATATTTATAGAAAAATAGTAAAACCTCTTCCACTTTAAAATTTATCGGTAATATCCCCGACTTATCTCCTATGGTTCGCTGCAGTAAGTTTTCTAGACTTTTTGCGTAATGCCTTCCATATCATCGGAGAATTTAACGTCCTTCAAACCGGTTTCAATCTTCATAGCCTCTTTCTGTTTTTTCATTCTCAACTTTCTTCTGAGGAGAAATCATATGTCAGGTGGCAAAAATAGTCATTCAAAATCCTAAACCCTAGATATTAAGGCGCTTATGTGAGGTTCTTTTTAACAAAACTTAAATTTTTGCATCTAGATCAAGTTGGGTCGTCGGGCTGCGCGGAAAATTAGAAAACATGTGATAAATATTATAATTTCATCGTATAGGGTCGTTGGATAATTTGGCCGCAACGTGACAGTATTGTATTAGAGTCTAGACGTAGCACTAGGGGTGTCAATTCGGGTCAACCCGCCGGGTTCGGGTCGAACCCGACCCGACCCGTATCTAAACGGGTCAACCCAAACCCGACCCGTTTTTACAAACGGGTCGGACATTTCAACCCGGACCCGACCCGGCCGGGTTGCCGGGTTGACCCGACCCGGCAGCGTTCTTCAAAAATTTTTTTTTTCAAATTTGACAAACGTGCTCTGGTGTTGATACTTTCCTTCATCTTGTAAAACACGCAAAGCAAGACTGCAGGAGGGAGCAGCGTCAGAAGCAGCAGCTTGAGCCTTGAGCTGCACGGAGGCCGGAGCACGTGAAACAGATCCTTGACTAAAAATGATCTCATTGGGCGGAGAAAGGATATGGAGTTGACAGCTTGTCATGGAGTGGCTGAGGAATCCATCAAATGAGCATTGGGGAACTCATTTGTACAGAAACGTTTTTTTTTTTTTTTAATTAAACGGGTTTTCGGG
This sequence comes from Dendrobium officinale, assembly GCA_019514585.1. NCBI lineage: Eukaryota > Viridiplantae > Streptophyta > Magnoliopsida > Asparagales > Orchidaceae > Dendrobium > Dendrobium officinale. The sequence goes on along the minus strand of CM033682.1, from coordinate 22,439,678 downwards.
TTGACCCGGTAACCCGCCGGGTCAACCCGACCCGACCCGTTTTATCAAACAGGTCAAATCTGTGAACCCGAACCCAACCCGTTTATCAAACGGGTCGGGTCCAACCCGGATTTTTCGGGTCGGGTCCGGGTCAGATTGTCGTGTCGTGTCAAATATTGACACCCCTACGTAGCACTACGTAATATCCACATAAAATGATTTCACCTCATGGAGAATCCAGATGCGGAGTCCCCTGGTTGTTTCATCGAGGTAACATCTTTCTCATGCATTGCCTTGTATCAATTAAAAAGCTTCCTGTGTGTTATGCGAGATATATGATTTGTATATTGCTTTTGCTCTATCTGAGTACCTATTTTCCTAAAAAGGAAAGCAATAATGAAGAATGATTGCAGAGAATCTTTAATTGTCATTATTGGGATAGGTGTGAAAAGGCAAAAGGGTAAGAAATAAATTAGAGATTAGAGAGAGATGATGAGGATCAGAGGATGAACGTAAAATAACACTTATGTCTTTTTTTTTTTTTCGATGCAATGAATCATTTGTTAAAAAAGGCTAAGATAGTTTTCTTTCATTTGTTAAAAAGAGGCTTAAATAGTTTTCATATCATCTATGGGATCTAATCTTAACATATCTACGATGAAACGTACGTAAATAGTGAAAAGAAATTAAATAATTGTTCTTTATGTAATTAGTAACAAATTTTCTAACAATGCTTATTAATATAATTTTCACAGATTTTAAGATTTAGATTAAACAATTTTTACTTTCTATTAATATTTAAAAATTATATTGTTAGATAATCACAACTTTTTTGCTTCAATAGTTTGGAGTCATACCGATTTTTAAAAATCGTGAAATATAAGTTCCCTTACCGTTAAATTAATAAAATTAATTGATATTATATTTATTTCGACACTTTAATATATGTTTTTTGATATTATAATTTTATTAACCATGTTTTATTCAAGTTAAGATATGAAGAGGTAATTTAAAAGAAAAATCGTCTATGTTAATTCCAAGCCCAGATGAAAAAAGATTCAAAATTTTTTTTAAACTTCAATAATTTGTGCCATCACAATTAAAAAACAAAAACACAAAACACCAAACCCGCCCACGTGTGCATGACTTTATTTTCCTATATATCTCTCTTCTGTTTTTGCATCCCAAGCGATGGAGCAACTCCTTTGGCTACCTCATCTTCTTCATGACTCCAGACGACAAAATGAATTCCATCATTCCCTTCATCTTCTTCGCACTTACACGACTTCCCAGGCAAAGGAACCGAAATTCGTTGGTTGGTCATAGCAGGTCGACACATTCTATTTCCCGAACATATAACATTTGAGTGATTTCATGCTATGCCGAGGCATTGCGAGATCGCCATGCGAAACATTGAGTTTTAAACTATAGGCATAATGTGTGTAGGTTGGTCATTGCTCCCTTCGCATTCGCTCAGATTTGATTTTGGCATGTGAACGGGTCAACAGAGATTTGAGATATTCTATGAAGAAAACTTTCTTAACAATCTCTCATTTCTTTCCTTCAAGCTTTCAAAAAATTTTGATAGATTATGTGAGTGAGGTTATACTAATTGGTTGTTCTTAAATCATATTCTTATCCTTTATTAAGTTTAGAGCTTCTTGAACTTGTGATTATATATCATCCGTGTGTCTAAAAATTAGTGTACTTTCCAAGTAGAAAAGTAGCGTAAGATTTTTCAATTACCCATGAAAGATAGAAGCCTCTACACCTTGTTTGGACGAGAAGGAGAGTGATTGTGAAATGCGTATATGTAGACAAGTAGACTCAACCACTATAAATTGCTAAACCCTAAATCAAATTGGTCCGTCTTGCGACTTATCAAGCCTCAATCATGGACGAATAAAAGTAGTAGACTACCTAATACTATGGGTGTCTTCTAAACTAGGTGAACTAAGCCATTTCACAATCAGCATGTTTTATAGCCTAATTTAAGCTTAACAAGTGATTTAGCTAATCTGATTTAAATAAAAAAATGAGTGGATGGTTAATTCTCCTATAATTTACTACATTCAAGCATAAATATAAAGATTTCCTTTCTCATGTCCTCAATGCATCACATAAAGAAAAAAAAAATGAAAACAGTATATGACTGTGCAGTACTGAGTTCTATCACAGTGATGAGAGCGTATAGCTCCTAGAAACATTAATAACTTCTGAGAGAAATTTGTTGTGAAACTGAAGATTTGCAGATACATCGTATTGCAATGGACGTGCATGTCTTTGTTTAATTTAGGCATATGATACATAAAGACATTAGCCATATATATATATATATATATATGCTATTATATCACATAAAAATATATTATGTGCATACATCGGACGGTCCGGATACCGACTAGAATGCGTCACATCACTCAATACACAACACCGGTACCGAACAAAAAAGTAGCGTGGTGCGTTCTGATTGGCCTCCGGACGATGTCTGATGTCCGCATAGAATAATTTATACAAAAATATTACTGTTACTCATGTCAAGTGAGAGGGAATGCTTTACCCCATCACCTTGATGAGCTCATATATCAGATCACCTCTCAAAAGCTTTCAGAGGATCCTTTGGGTCAATTTCACTAAAGGGAGGAAGATCAACAGGCAGGGTATCCACACTTATACCGCTTTCTTCAAGCTTCTTCACCACCTCTTCAAATAATATCTTATTCCCTGGAGCCGTGAAATGAAGCCCATCCCTACAAATTCAATGAAATAGGCTCTTCTTTAAAAATGAAATTGCAGCAGAATTTACAGCTATCTCACATCGGGGGAAGAAAGAGCTGTTATCCAATAAAAGCAACAAAATCAAACGTGTAAAAAGTAGGACAATATATAACCTGTAATTGCAGAAACATGTAACAGTCCTCAGCCCAGTTTATCGTAGGATACATGATAGTTTTTTAAATAGCAAGATATTTATCGAATTACAATATGGGCTCATTTATTTTACAAGAAAATGATAAAAGTAATTATAATTATTCTTTGCAAGCAAAATGCTGTCATGTAAAATAGAAAAAAGTTGCCAAGTGACTTCAAAAAAATCCATTAAACCCTGAGATAAATATAAAAAAGGAGATAAAGCTTTGTTTGGATTTACGGAAATGAAAGAGATGAAATAAATGTTCAAATATTTTTTTAAGTTAAGTGTGCAGAGATGAGAGATGAGGATGCTGAAGTGGATGAGTGGCTTTACTCTTAAAGATATAATACGAAATGAGCATATATGTGAAAAGGTTGGAGTAGCTCCAGTGAAAGATAAGATTAGAGAGAGTCTCCTTAGATGGTTTGGTCACATAAAACGACAACCTTACAATGACCCGGTTAGGAAAATAGATGTATTAGATTTGACTTATATTAAGAAAGGTAGAGGTAGACCTAAAAAGACTTGGTTATATAATATTAGAAATGACCTTTCTTTATTAGATGTAGATGAGAACTTGATCCTTAACAGAACACAATGGAGAAAAATGATTCATGTAGCTAACCTCACATAGTGGAATAAAGGCTTGTTGTTGTTGTTATAGATGTACGCTCATGGACTAGACCTTTTTTAAGGATTTTTTTTCTTTCGCCGAAATTTTGTGCATCAAAACACAGCCTAGAGCTCATAAACCGGCCTTGACCAAAATGGCCGACATTAATCATACATGTTGTGGATTTGTTTCTCTAATAAACTGGCATGACCAGCGCCGCTGATAATTTTCAAAAGTTCAATATACTTCTGTTGAAAACAAAATGGAAAATCCATTCAAAACATTCTGTATGGCTCTTTTGCCCCTTCAATCAACAATTGAAAAAATTAGAAGATTCAAATATACAAATGTGTGATAGCAAAAACTGAATGCAGAGATATCACGAAGAGCAAAGCATGATGAAACTACAAACAAACACAAAAGAGACGAGGATAAAGCAATACAAGTTCATCTACAAACAAGTATATACATATAGGATGGGAGAGAGGATTTGATTATGTAAGCCACAAACATGGCGTGCATAATGAAGTAACACTTATCAACCCTTCTTAGATCCATGCTCAAGAAAGAAAACCCTAAAAACCTTTAATGTATAAGATGATTATTTCTCACCAAGAAGAAATCAACTAGAACTCTAGTTGAAGCCGCCCGTCAATGCCAAAATTCTATAACCGCCATACCCACTAAGAGAGAATCCAAGTAGAGATATATTCTTCTCTTTATCAACTACAAATTACCTAACTTGAAGATAGGTCTTGCACACAAAAGGAACATATCTTTGGATTTAGTCTTACAAAAGATAGGTGAAAAATATAATAATGCAGAAATACTAATTCATTGGCCCTAACATAAATGCATAAATTTTTGGGATTAAAAATGAGTTTGTGATATGGTTATTCCTAAACCGCCCAAACCGGCCCCGCTTGGGCCGATTCATGTATACAGGAGGCGGGCTAAGCCGCCTCCTTCCGTGGGGATTGAGGGGCACACTTTGGGCGTGATATAGAGAAAGGGAAATGGGGTGGGCAGCAATTAGAGAAATCCTTTTGAATTGGATTTGAATTTGATTTATTCTAGGAAAACTTTAATTGGCTTTGTATTAGGAAGTATGTATTAAAAGGAAGAGGAAGGCTAGTGTTAGGGTCATACATGATTATTATTTCTCTTGAAGTTCTCTTTGGTGTCTTAAGCTCCAGGTTTCTCATCTAGAGAATGGGAGAGAACGATCCTCCTCTCAAATTGAGGATCAATTGTATCTATGTTTCGTTCTTGCTTCGCTTTGATTTCTATAAAATTATCTGCTAATTTTGATTGCTTCCAACCAAATTCTTCTATTTTTCTTGCTGATTTTATCAAATATTTTTAGGTTTGCTTGCCAACTCAAGTATTCCCATTAGGGTTACTTGCGAACTCAAGTATTTCCTATCAAATTGGTATCAAAGCAAGTCTTGGGACCGGTAAAAGGCTATTTCTGGTGAATTCCAGTAGCTGGTTTTGAAACGGAAAAAGGGAAAGTTGCTGTTTTTGGAGACCCAAATTCAGAAAGTTTGAATTTACAAAAATCCGGATAGAGATGGCGGCAAAGAAAGTTGATGCGCTGGAAGAGAGACTTGAAGGAGAGATAAATCACATCAAGGAAACAGTGGAGGAAAGAATTTCTTCCATGGAAGGGTAAGTGGCCGATTTGCGGGACATGCTGAAAAAAGTTGTTAGAATTTCAAACCCAAATGGCGGCGTCCTAGGCGAGAGGACTGGAAGTGAAAAACAAAAACTTTGAAATTCGTAGGGAGGAAGATGAGGTGGAAATTGTGGAATGAGAAAGAAGAAGACCCCATCTAGAGCCTTTCCAGAGGAAGGAAAGGGGAGGTAGATATGGGGAACGCCATGATGGATATTATGGTTGCCAATGTGCTGATTTTGAAGAAAGAAGAGGGGAATTCAAAGGGGGTTTGGGCTATGGCAGGGCAAGAGAAGACCAGGAGACGTGGAGAGGGCCCAGCACTTGGGAGAGGGGAGGCTATGGAGGAATAAGGGAGAATGGTGGAGATCAAAAGGTGAGGAAATTGAAGATGCCTATATTCGAAGAGGAGGATGCTTATGGGTGGATTTATAATGTGGAAAGGTATTTTGTCGTCAATGGCATGACAGAGGATGAGAAATTGACAGCAGCAAGCTTATGCTTGGAAGGGGAAGGCGCTGCCATGGTACCAGTGGGAGAGCTGCAAACGATGTCAGTATGAACCCCAATGATGTTAGATAGGGAGGCCATCAAGGAGGAGTGCTAGGGATGACGAGTTGGGCAAGAGCAAGGCAAATTAATAAAGGAAGGGAGTAGCCACCCGGGATACTCATTGGAGGGGGAGAGACTGCTGTACTAGGGGAGGTTTGTAATATCCAAGACATCAGTCCACATTCCAGACCTGCCTCAGGAGTTCCATGGGAGTGTAGTTAGAGGTCACTCAGGGGTGCAAAAAACCTACAGGAGGCTGGCGGCAAAGCTATTGGAAGGGGATGCATAAGGATATGAAGGAGATGGTAGCCAGATGTGAGGTTTGTCAAAGGAACAAGTATTTGGCTATGTCACCAGGAAGACTGTTACATTAATTGGCCTTACCAGGATGAGTATGGGAGGAGTTATCTATGGACTTCATAGATGAGCTTCCCCGCTCTGAGGGCTCATAGTGATCTTGGTTGTGGTGGATAGATTGAGCAAGTATGCTCATTTTATTCCCCTACGACATCCGTACCAAGGTATAAATATGCGAATTATAAGCCTCGAGGCGGATTGAGTAAGCCTCATGGATGAAGAATTGCGTAAATGCAAATTTAAGTATTCTAGCAGGTACATAACAGTAAGAGTCTATGATACAATAAAAACATCTAAATGAGAAATGAACTTAGTGAAAAATAATAAAACAGATGCAATATATGCATCTCATAACATAATTCAAAGTACAAAACTACAAATTGAAGTCTATCAGAATTTTCAAAGTACAAATAAAAAAGAACATTTAAAATCCAATCATGTCCCATCACTAAATGGGTCTTCAAGGGAGGAATCTTCAACTTCAATTGTATCTATGAATGCCAAATCTTCATCATCTTCAATGTTATCCACTTTATTCTTCTCTGTTCAATAATAATAATTAGTGTGTTGTTAATTGCATATATTTTAAATGTAATAGCACATAAAAAATTATGAGATACTTTTGTTTGCTTGTTATGCTGTCGTACTAGTGGATGTGTGTGGTGTGATAATAGTGGATGTGATCGCTTGATCTACTTTGTCCCTCAAGACATCCACACTTAGATCATCTAGCTACAAAATCAAACCAAAAATCTCAAAAAATTTTAAATCTTGGATTTTCTATAAGTTGAAAAATCAAACCTTGAATTAAAAAAAAAAACTAAAACTGGTAGTAGAGGTGTCGTAGAGGGCAGCCAGACACATGCTGCTCACCGATGTAAGGTGGCGCCGCCGGGAGAGGCAGCGGGAAGGTTGGCCGAGGGACGTTAGGGCGGGGTCAGGTCGGCCTAAGGAACTAGGGAGGAATGAGAGGGGTATTTGATTAGGCAATTAAGTGAGTGGGACCCATTTTCTTGAGGCGTACGCCTCTCTTGTTATTACACAATTGCGCCTATGAGGCGCGCTCTATGAGACATACGCCTCTCCTGGTCCCATAATTGCTTAAGCAATAAGGCGCCTGGGAGTGAAATTGCGTAGAGGCATGTCTCTAATTACGCAATTTTAAACAATGAGACGTACACGGCAGTGACAGTAGCATTAGCCTTCATCAGAGAGACTGTTAGGTAACATGGAATAATAGAGGTGATTGTATCTAACAGGGATAAAATGTTCCTTAGTCAATTATGGAGGGAGTTGTTTAGACAACAGGTGACCATGTTGAAAAGGATCACCGCCTACCACCCACAGATGGATGGCCAAGCAAAAGTGGTCAACAGGAGCTTGAAGACCTACCTCAGATGCTTTGTGTAAGAGACACCCAGGTTATGGGTCAAGTGGTTATCATGGGCTGAGTATTGGTACAATAACTCGTATCATTTTGCTTCTCAGAGGACCCCGTTCAAGGTGTTGTACGGAAGGGATCCACCCCACTTAGTACACTTCGGCAGTAGCAGTACTCCAGTTTCATCAATAGAGTACTTGCAGGAGAGGACAGGGTATTATAAGAGCTGAAGAGACATCTACTGAGAGCTCAACAGATTATGAAGAAACAAGCTGATGGGCATAAAAAGGAAATCCAGTTCGAAGTTAGGGAGAGGGTGTTCTTGAAGCTTCGACCATACAAACAAAAGACAATCGCCAATAGGAGAAATGAGAAACTTGCTCCAAAGTACTTTGGACCTTATGAAGTATTGGAGAAGATTGGGGTGGTAGCATATCGATTGAATATACCACCAACGGTGACCCTACATCCGATTTTCATGCATCTCAATTGAGAAGGACCATTAGAGAGTAAAATGTTAGCTCAGAGTTACCGGTGACACTCACGAAGGACTTAAAGGTGATTTTGGAACCCTTAGAGTTGATGGGAGTTCACCGGAGGGGTGAGGGAACTAAAGAAGTGCTGATCAAGTGGAAAAATCTTCTAGAATACGAGGCCACGTGAGAACCTTATGAGAGGATGAATAATCATTTTCAAATTTCTACCTTGAAGAAAAGGTGGTTCTTTGGAAATGGGATATTGATACGGTTCTTCCTGAACTGCCCAAACCAGCCTCGCCTGGGCCCGTTCACGTATACAGGAGGCAGGCTAAGCCGCCTCCTTCCATGGGGATTGAGGGATCCACATTGGGCAGGATCTAGAGAGAGGGAAAGGGGGGGGGATCATGTATGATTATTGTTTTTCTTGAAGTTCTCTTTTGTGTCATGGGCTCTAGGCTTCTCGTCTAGAGAACGGGAGAGAACAATCCTCCTATCGATTTGAGGATCAATTGTATATTTGTTTCGTTCTTGCTTCGCTTTGATTTCTATAAAATTATCTATTGATTTTGATTGCTTCCACCCAAATTCTTCTAATTTTCTTGTTGATTTTATCAAATATTGTTTGGTTTGCTTGCGAACTCAAGTACTCCCATTAGGATTACTTGCGAACTCAAGTATTTCTTATCAGTTAGATCATTATTATATTTGACGAACTTTGGTCCCACTTTAGTTTACCTCCTAACAAAGAATCGATGGCTCAGATGATTTATGCAAATTGTAGCTCCATGGGTTTTGGGCCAACTATGGTTAAGTAAGGTTTAACAATAGCTGACTCTCATGAAGGATCTTCGTTGTTGATTGGGCTTTTCGTATATGATACTTTCTTTTATTTAAGAACAAGTGAGGGTCAATGTACTTGTTCAAGAAGGTGAAGCATTAGGCTTAGCCCACATCAAATAAGTAAAAAATATATTGGTATAGAAATAACAAGGGTTGTCTCTCACATAGAGACTTAAGCTTTTAGGTTGAAAGCGGGTTTGACCTTTGGCATATGCGATCCAAGTTTGACCCACCTGAAGTTCACCCCAAACCCTTATCTCCAAAGCTTGGTTTGCAAAACCTATAAGAGAGATCACAAAGATAAAGAAGTGTTTCCCTCCACATGCAAATTGAGAAAGGATGTATCATAAGATCATAGGGCAACAACAAACAAATCGAGGAGAAATTTAAACCACACATGAAATTAGGTACAAGCATCGATCCTACTAACTGTCATGATTATCAAGATGAGTATTCAAATTGAGAGAAAGGAGGTGCTAATTCTCATTACATTTCGTAATTTTCACTTCACAATCTAAAATCTAAACCAACCAATTCTAAAGGAATAAATCGGATATATTCAATTATTTAACAATTCTACCTATTGACTCACAATTATGGCAATAACCAGGATTCCCTCTCTTATTCATCCTCTCTAAGTCAAGCACTTTGTACTCCTAAACCTTGAAGGGTAAGCTTAGCATGTACAATATCATCAGATTATGCTCGAGTCAAACACCCACAAGAGATCTCCAAAGCATATCTATTATACACAAAGAGGGATCCATAAATGCTAGAAGTGTTGTTGCCGCAAAATCTTCATAACTCTTAAGTGAATGTTTCCTCGTCTAGAATGTAGCAATAATACAACTTCACACTCGGACTGAGTGTAACACAAACACCTTTCATCTAATCACCTCTTGAAGTCTGCACATCACATCATGCAAAATTTTGCTTCATAACATTTCATGTAGCCAAACATCCAACTATTTTGGACTCCGTTAAATTTGATGCTCTAACATGAACCACAAATACTTTTTAGTTGTTTTCTTGAAGAATTCTATAAAACATAGTTGGATAGATGAAAGAATAATGGTTCACTAATGTGAATCTCTTAAATAAAAAGAAGTTAAACTCTTAAACATAGAGGTGTTTTTTGGTATATGATAGGAAATACTTGAGTTCTCAAGCAACCCTAAGGGAAATACTTTTTTTTTTTAATTTTTTCTTTTTTTATCTTAAGGGAAATACTTGAGTTCACAAGCAATCCTAATAATGATCGGTAAAAACAGCGGGGAAACACAAGAACTTTGATGCACAAAACTCTCCAAAACAGTATATTGCACTATAGGAAGAAAAATAAGACACGAACAAAGCAAAGATACAAGTGATCCTCAATTCGAGAGGAGGATCGTACTCTCCCAAACTATAGACAAGGAATCTAGAGCCCAAGACACCCAAACAGCTACAAGAGAAACTAATCTAAGCATGCCTTCACCCTTCCCCTTCCTACCTATTTATAAATCCTTAGCCCTAGCCCAAACCGCCCATCCCCTTGCCTAAAATACATTTTTTTTTAAATTAATTCAAATAAACATGGCCCCCTATGCTAGGCGGCAACTCAAGGGAGGCGGTTTGAACCGCCTCCTATAAACCATTATTGCCGGCCCAGGTTGGGCCGGTTGGGCCAGTTCCAGATGAACAACCTCTCAAAGCTCAGTTCTGGATGAACTGACTTATCAATACCGCCTTCCCAAAGAACCACCTTGTCCTCAAGGTGGAAGGAAGGAAACTGATGCTTTACCCATTCATAAGGTTCCCAGGTCGCCTCATAATCTAGGAGATCCTTCCATTTGATTAACACTTTCTTTATCCCTCCCCTCTCCCTAACGTACCCCTTGTAACTCACAGGGTTTCAAAATCACTTCTAAGTCTTATGTAAAAGTGACTGGTAACTCGGATCCGGCTGAACAATGTCCAATAGCTCTTTTCAACTAAGACACATGGAAAATTGGGTGTCTAGTTGTTGTTGGTGGTAGCTTCAGCCGATATGCTACCGCCCTAATTTTCTCCAATACTTCATAAGGTCCAAAGTACCTTGGAGCGAGCTTCTCATTCCTTCTGTTGGCCAATGTCTTCTGTCGGTAGGGTCGGAGTTTTAAGAAGACCTTCTCCCCAACTTCGAACTGGACGTCCTTCCTATGTCCATCAGCTTGTTGTTTTATAAACTGTTGAGCTCTTAGAAGGTGTTTCTTTAGATCTTCTAACATTCTGTCTCTTTCCTTCAAGTATTCCTCTACTGAAGATACGGGAGTGCTTCTACTCCCAAAGTGCACCAAGTAAGGATGATCCCTTCCGTTCAACACCTTGAACGAGATCATCTGAGAACAGAATGATAAGAGGTGTTGTACCAATATTCTGCCCATCACATCCATTTGGCCCATAGGTTAGGTTTCTCCGACACGAAGCACCTCAAATAGGTCTCCAAGCTCCTGTTAACCACTTATGTTTGGACATCTGTATGTGGGTGATAAGTAGTACTCTTTAGAACTATTTCCTGTAATCTGAACAACTTCCTCTAGAAATGGCTGATGAATACCTTGTCTCTACCTGATATTATTGCTTCTGGCACTCCATGTAATCTGACTATCTCCGTGATGAAAGTTGCTGCCACTATAATTGCAGTGTAAGGGCGCCGTAAATGAATGAAGCGTGCATACTTGCTGATTCTGTTCACCACTATCATAATGAATGTGAATTCTTCTGATCTTGGAAGATCATCTATAAAATCCAGACACTTCCTCCCATACCCTATTTGGAAGTGCCAAGGGTTGTAGCAGTCCTCCTAGAGCCATTGCCATATATTTGTTTCTTTGGCACACTTCACACTTTGCCACCATTTTCTCAACGTCTTTGTACATCCCCTTCCAATAAAGCCCGGATGCCAGCCTTCTATAAGGTCTTCTAGACCCCTGAATGTCCTCCAATTGCACTACCCTGGAACTCCTGCAATAAGTGGGAAATGTATATGGAGTTTTATGGCATCACAAACATCCCTTTATGCAAGAGTCTTCCCCCTTCAAGATGGTACCCCGTGTGGCTATTCTCACCTTTCATCAAATCTTCAAATATTTTTCAATTCCTCATTCTGCATAATCTCTTCCTTGATGGCCCCCCAGTCTACCATTAGTGGTACGGAAAAATCTAACTTTTAAAGCTCTCTCATACATTTGGATAAAGCACTGCTGCTTTATTTTCTAAGGCCGACCTGTACTAGATTTCAAAATCATAGCCTAGTAGCTTGGACAACCACCTCTGATGCTCCAACAGGTACTTTAAACTCCTTTGATCTGTCCAGTCTATGAAATGCCTCCCCAATAGGTACGGCCGCCATTTATAAATAGCCAAAACAATGGCCATCAGCTCCCTCTCATATACCGACTTTATTCTAGCCCTGATTGACAACACCTGACTGAAATATGCTATAGGTTGGTGATTTTGCATCAGTACTACCCCCAACCCATATCCTGACACATCCGTCTATACTACGAAGACTTGACTAAAGTCCGAAAGAGCTAAAAGTTTGATCTGTAGTCATGACTTTCTTTAATTTCTCAAAAGCCTAAGTGGTTGCCTCTCCCCATAAAAATTTGTCCTTTTACTACTCGGTCATAAGCCAAGTTAAGATGTTGTACCCTCTCACAAATCTCCTATAGTACCCTGTCAGCCCTAAGAACCCTTTCAGCTCCCTTAGGTTCCTAGGCATAGGACATTTCTACATTGCCTTAATTTTTGTTTTGTCAGCCCCCACTCCTTCCTGGGACACTACATGTCCCAAGTACTCTGCACTAGATTGGGCAAAACTGCACTTCTTTATGTTGGCCCTCAACTGATGTTCCTATAAAACATCCAAAACTGTCCTCAAGTGCTTCAGATGCTCCTCCTCAGTTTTGCTGTACACCAGGATGTCTTCAAAAAACACCAGAACAAACTTCTTAAGGTACTACTTGAATACTATGTTCATCAAGTACTGAAAAGTACCGAGGGCATTAGTAAGCCCAAACGGCATCACCAAAAACTCATAATATCCTTCATGTGTTCTGAAGGCTATCGTCGAAATGTCTGCCTCGCTCATCCTAATCTGATGGTACCCATATTTCAAATCCAGCTTGGAAAACATGACTGACCCATACAATTCATCTAAGAGCTCATCAATTATCGGAATAGGGAACTTATCAGGCATTGTCCCCTTATTCAAAGCTCTGTAGTCCACACAGAACCGCTGGCTCCCATCCTTTTTCTTAACCAATATAACTTGGCTAGAGAAAGGGCTCATACTTGGCCTGATAATTCCGGCCTCCAGCATCTTCCGGATCAGCTTCTCAATTTCATTCTTTTGAATTTGAGGGTAGTGATAGGGACGAACATTGATCGGCGACACCCCATCCTTCAAAGTAATGGCATGCTCTGATTCCCTCTATGGTGGTAGGCCCTGGGGAGGTTGAAAGACCTCACTGTAATGTTGTATAAGTGGTTGTACTAAACAGGGAATGTTATCCTCCACTTCCAATCTTACTCCCTCCAAGAGATGTAACTCTGACAAATATCCTCCTCCCACCTCATCTATGGTTTTAATCAAGGACTTGAGAGATACTCCAGTCTTTGATAGCCCTGCATCACCCTGAATCACCACTCGCTCCCCTCCCCCACCACTAATTCCATCCTCAAAACCCCCCAATTGACATTGGTCTCTCCCAAGATCTGTAACCACTGCATTCCCAAAACCACATTGGTGCTTCCAATTCCAAGAGAAGAAAGTCCTCCCTCACCTGTATCCCCTGAATGGTCAACATCACTCCCCTAAAAACTCCTTTACCCATTTCCATCTTTCCCGAACCCATCATCACCCCATACCCCCCGGAATTCACTAATTTCACCCCAGTAAATCTACCATCTGGGTGGAGATGAAATTATGGATTGCCCCACTATCTATCAACACTACCACCTCCCTCGTGGCTATCTCTCCCTTCACCTTCATAGTGTGATTCAGGGTGCATCCCACTACTGGGGAGATTACTGCCACATCCAGATGCAACTTCTCCTCTTCCTCTATCTCTAACCTGCTTCCACATCCCTCTTCAGCTTCCTCGTCATCACAGATGGTGATAACCAGGAGAGTTCGGTCCTTACACCTATGGCCCAACATGTACTTCTCATCGCATCTAAAACACAACCCTTTTGTCATTTTTTCCTATACCTCCTTCGCAGTCAGCCTTTTGAAATTTCCCTCATTTCCCCCTCCAGCTCTCTCCTTAGGCACTTCCTTCGAACCCCCTGGTGATGCTACCTTGGGAGCTAAGACAGTGGTGGTCATCTAGTATGACCCTCCGGAACTTCTCCCCCTAGCCCCTTTCTCCAGCTGCCTCTGATCCTCAACCAATTGGGCGGCTAGCTCCATGGCCTCCCGTAAGTCTCTGGGCCTCATCACCCTAAGTGTTGCCTGTATCTCTAATTTCAGCCCCTTCATAATGTTCCCTTCTAATACTATCTCAGAGAGCCGGTCCAATATGCTAGCCAAGTACTCGAACTTGTCACGGTATTCTGCCATCTTCCCCTCCTATGTCAAGGCAAAACATTTCTTATAGAAGTCTCCTTCCCTTCCGGTTCGGAAACATTCTAGTAAACATTCTTTGAACTCCCTCCAGCTCCGGATGGGTTGCCTCATGTCTCACCATTAGTACCATGTTAGTGCCTTCCCCTCCAAACAGAGTCTAGCCGCCGTCAACTTTTCTTCCTCCGTCAATCCGTTGATGGCAAAATATTGTTCTACCTTGTAGATCTAGCCATGGCCATCCTCGTCCTCAAAGATAAGCATCTTCAGCTTTCTCACCATCCGGTCACCCCAGTGGCTTCTGATTCCTCCATGACCTCCCATCCAATGCGGTGGAAGTGCTCCCCAGCTGTCACGATCTTCCCTCCGACAATCATAACCATACCCTTCATCAACTTCCCCTCTTCTCCTTTCAGAATCAGCACCTTGGTGGTGGAAATCTCCCTTTCTCCCCACAAAATCAGCACCCTCCTTCGTAGCCCATAATTATCTCCTCCCTAGAAAGGGGTTCTAGAGGTGGCATGCCTCGAGGACCTCCACTTCCGAATTTTCCCTCCCCCTAAACGGGTTCGGATTCCCTCTTCTCCCATACCTGCCAATGGTCTCCCTTGCTTACGATGTCGCCAAATTAGTCTTCACTTCTAGTATTTTCTTCAACATCTCTTCCATCAAGGCGAACTTCCCTTCTACCTTTTCATTATTGGAAATAATCTGATTTTGGAAATCAGAAAATATCTCCTCCAAATATGAATTTAGTTACCCGATTTCGCCTTCCAATAGTTCAACTTTCTTTCCAGCCATCTTTCTTCCCAAGAATCCTAAGAAATCTTCTTCCGGATGCAAATAAACTGCTGAAATTTCAAAATTTCAGCCGCCGACGGTCCCAAGTCAATGCTCTGATACCAATTTGATAGGAAATACTTGAGTTCGCAAGCAACCCTAAGGGAAATATGAGTTCGCAAGCAATCCTAACAATAATCGGTAAAAACAACAGGGAAACACAGGAACTTTGATGCACAAAACTCTTCAAAACAGTAGATTGCACTATAGGAAGAAAAACAAGACACTAATAAAGCAAAGATACAAGTGATCATCAATTCGAGAGGATGATCGCTCTCTCTCAATCTCTAGACAAGGAATCTAGAGCCCAAGACACCCAAAAAGCTACAAGAGAAAACAATCTAAGCATGCCTTCACCCTTCCCTTCATACCTATTTATAATCCTCATCCCTAGCCCAAACCGCCCCTCCCCTTGCCTAAAATACATTTTTTTAAAATTAATTTAAATAAGCGTGGGCCCCTATGCTAGGCAGCAACTCAAGAGAGGTGGTTTGAACCGCCTCCTATAAATTATTGCCAACTAAGGTGGGGCCGGCTGGGTCAATTCCAAATGAACCGACCTCTCAAAGGTCGGTTCTGAATGAACCCACCTATCAAAATAATAGTTGAAATTTTATTACGAAACTTCAATGATAAGCATACTTATGAGAGAATAATCCTGGGATGAGTGATCTCCTGGGAAGTTATACCAATGGGACAAAACAATGAGGCAATTAGGCCAAAACAGACAATAATTCAATAGTTAAGAGTTTGGAGTATTATAAAATGGTATCAGAATAAAAAGTCAACTGAAAGATGGGAGCTATGTTCCATATAGAATAGTGCTACATTATAGGGGTCTTTTCTTGAACATTATATGGGATAAAATTAGGGGTGTCAATTTCGGGTCACGGGTCGGGTTCGGGCCAATCCCGGAACTGACCCGACACTATTCGGGTCAACCTGAAACCGACCCTTTTTTGCAAACGAATGAGAAAATACAACCCGGTCCTGACTCGTCGGGTTGTCGGGTTGACATGACCCGACCTGACCTGAATGGTGGCTCCAAAGCTTGGTTTATTAATCATAGAGGAGAGATCACTTAGATATAGTTTTTCATCTCCCCCTGGATGCAATCGAGAAGAGAAAGGATGCATGGTTCCAAAATTCAAATTGCACGTAAAATGACGCATGTTTAAATCTTGAGAAATCTCAAAATTCTTATGATAAGCACCTATGATGCACCGACACTTCTCCTCAAATAGTCATGCAGTGTCTGACACGTATCCTACACGACACGCATCCCACACACCTCTAACCTGTGTTGGACACGTCGAAAATGTGTCCTATTAAAACAAAGTTAAATATAAATTGGACACACATGTCATAAATATTTTATAATTTGTTTAAAATATAATTTATTGTATTTAAAATTTTTATTTATTTAAAATATAAACATACATTTCTTATTTTCTATCCATAACACCAACTCAATCGCCCGCACTCAATATCTCATTCATCAAATATTCTCATTTTCATTTCTTTTTACTTTGCTTCATAAAAATGCCTGATATCATTTCAAAATCGATGTCTGACGTCTTTACAATATCAACATTTTAAAACCATCTCAACATCAAAATCTAACATTGTTTTGACATTGATGCTCGATGCTAGCAATTTCTACACCCATAACATGACAGCTCATCTTTGTTCGACGTTGTCTTATCATAGATGACCGATGCCCTCTTGACATCGACACCTGATACTTACTACATAACATCGATGCCCAACTCGACATCATTGTCGTCTCCTCTCTCGATGTATGATACAAGATATCGACGCCTGATTCTCGACATCCTAATATTAATCATTTTAAGCATAAATTTTAGTTAAATGACTTATTATTTCTCAATTATTTTAATATTATACTTATTCAATTTTTATACACTATTTTTAAAATATAAAATTATAATACCGCGTACAACCCGTGTCCGTATCCTATATTTTAATGATTGGCGTATCCCGTGTCACATTTGTATCGTCGTGTCCGTCTCTATGCATCATAGATAAGCACAAACAATGAGAGAGATGGGGCACCAATCCTCCTTCCAAGTCATAATTTCACTTAATAAGATAGAATCACAGCCCTTCAATTCAAATAAGAATATTTGGGTATTCTTCAAAACACCTAGTCAAATATTTAACAGCATAAAATAAGCAAGCATTTTAATCCAATAAGGTTTAACCACCGTGATCTTTAGATTGCTTGTGGTTGAGTTCACAAAAGGCAACAGCATAAAAAGAAGAGAGCTTGCCTGGCAATTTTATTGAAACCAGATTAACCTTGTTCCAACAATTTGGGGTTCTTTTTTTAATCCACCAATCAAAGTTATCAAAGACTATATGAGACATGAACTCTAACTTTGCACAATTATTTTTTGTAAAATTTCATGTTATCTTTAATCAACCCAAATTTCCATCTTATTCGTTTACATTAAGGGCCCATTTGAGATAACTTTTCACGGCTTTGTTTTGAAGAAAACTATCAAAATTATGTTTGGCAACAACTTTCATGCCACTAATAAAAAAAATTTCGTGTAGGTAAGGAAGTAGCTTTTTACAATCACATAATGTGATAGTTGTAACAAAATGGTTATCTAAGTTTTTTAAACAAGAAAAAGTCTATATTACCCACAAGGCCACAACTTTAAAAAAACCAATTTTATTGATAATAATTCTACAACACCTTTCACTGACAACTATAACTGTCCTAAATGAACACTACAAGTGCATTTGTGATAGCTTCAGGCTATAGTATAACAAAGAGAAGTTGGTCATCTAATTCTATGCTTTCTGTAATCCAAGAGAATGTGCTCTCATCACGTCTTGCTCCATCAACTTATGCGGAATTTTTTTCTTCATGTTACATCCTTTTTTTTTTCTTGCATTAAAAAAACAACCTACTTCTCACGACAATATTTTTTATGTATGCTTTCGCATGAAGATGTGTTCTTTAAATGACAAAATAGATCTTATTGCAGACTTTTCACCTATTTAACATACTGTAATTAGCTTTTGGTGATTAATTTGGTGTTTAACTGTTCACATGAAAATGTTCAATGTTGAAAAAATGCAGAGTTTTATACTAATAAGTCTATCATTATACTACAACAACAACAAGCCTTTATCCCACTATGTGGGGTAGGCTAAATGAATCCTTTTTCTCCATTGTGTCATGTTAAAAGTCAAATTCTCATCTAAATCTAATAAAGAAATGTCATCTCTAATATTTTCTAACCAAGTCTTTTTAGATCTACCTCTATCTTTCTTAACATAAGTCAAATCTAATACATCTACTTTCTTAACCGAGTCATCTGAAGGAACAATTATTACGTCCTCCGACCGGATGCAGAGGAACATCCGGTTGTAGGCAAAATCCCGCCTATACCGAGGTGTACCGAGTTTTTTCCAAAAAAACTCGGTACACCTCGGTATAGGCGGGATTTTGCCTACAACCGGATGTTCCTCTGCATAATTACACCGGACCAAATAAAAGTTCCATCTGAAGGCCACCATTTTATATGACCAAACAATCTAAGGCAATTCTCTCTAATCTTATCTTCCACTAGAGCTACTCCAACCTTTTCACTAATAAATCTATAATTATAATTTTATATAATTTAAATAAAATATTTGTTTAAAGTAGTAAGAGAGCTTGGATTATAAGGAACGTTCTATTTTTAGCATATATTAAAAAAAAACAATTTGATGATTATTAATTTATTCATAAGAATAATAACAAGAATAAGGGCATTTAGGTCATTTGATCATATACAACAATCTAGCTACGCAGAAAAAAAAAAAAACTTTCTTATCAATAAACAGGACCATGAAAGATTGATTTTTCAGCAACAGTAACTACTGCAGTCACAACAACTTCTACAGCAGATTTACAACCAATTTACAAAAAAAAAATTCCTCACAAACAAAATTTACTGCTCCATCTACCCGCCTAATTGAAGCATTTTATGCCTTCTATTTCACATTCTCAAACCCTTCATTTCTATTTCTACTACGTATCTTCAACGTGTCATTCACATAATTTTAGACGTGCTAGGAATTTAGAGAAAAGAAGATGCTCGGATAAAATAAGAAGAGATGAGTTAAAGTCAAAGGCATAGGATGATGGGAAGGTGAAAGGTTATACAGAAAATCACTCAAATTTTAAAGAAATGTCCTAGCTACAAAGAATGGAAAGTGCCAAGTCTCAACAAATATAAATGGAGAAGGGTCACCAAATCAACCAAAAAGGATGAGATAAGCACACTGATGAGTTTGGATAAGAACAATTACGAGGATGACCAGGTACCTTTCTGTAAATAGGAAGTATTCTTTACTAATTAAAGAAGCTACACCAAACAGCTAGGATAAGGGCCATAAGGCTAATGATTATGAATATGCTTATAGTTTATACTCTCTTTAAATCGTACCAGCATGAGAGGAAAAAGAATATGCTCAATAGGCATCCTTTCACTACACTGTATCTTAGCTAACATTTACCTTTTTCTTAATGAGTTATCCATTTATCCTATACAATGAGAACATTTCATTTGTTTTGACATTTAAGCCACAGAGAAGACGAGTTAGGATTGAATTTTCTTCAAGTTTTGACATTTAGGCCGCAGAGAATAGAAAGTTTTGTCGTTAACAGGCAAAGAGATAGTGATGTAGGACTATGCAAGGATGCAATATTTTGTTAGGAATTTGCACAACTCTTGAGTAGAATAAAAGTGAAGAAAACTAGTAGCAGCTTAAACAACGAAATAAAACGAATAAGGTGTCACGCCGGCTTAGGCTAAATCACATAATCAGAGATTTAAAACTTTCAAAATGAAATAGAAAACAACATTATACCAAAATAGTAGTTTCAAATAAAATCCCTAGTCTAACAGTGAAATTAGTAAGCACATGAATACACTCAAAACCCTACGTTTACTAAGCTTAGCAGGAGCAATGGAGAATCCTCCTTCGTGACTATAATCAAACACAAGATAAGGTTAGATTTAGGAAATATGTTGAAAGGGGAAAGTAGAACCTTTTGTCATGAAGTGGTGGAGATCCTTCACTCAACGTCTTTAAACTGCTCTTCGATTGCTTCTACCAAAGTATCTAGAATGCGCTCGATGTAATCCTCGACGGTGTGATCGACCCTTGTATTAACGTCAAAGAATGTGGATTGGATAATGTCTATGAAACCGTCTTCGTCGCAGGTGAGGCCTTATTCAGTCTCCGGATCCGCCATTCATAGATACTCGGTAGCAAAACTCCTCACAACTTGATGGTGCACTTGAATATTGTCGGAGAGAAAGAAGTTCTCTTATCACTTGAAAAAGGGAAGAGCCATGCACGAAAATTTGAAATAAGTTTCAGATTTTGTAAAGAGGGGAGAGGGATTTAGGATAGAAATTATCAAATCCTAAATTCCGGGAGAGAGTTAATGATGGAGAGATGGATTGGAGAGAGGGGCGGGTAAGAGAGAGGGGTCGGCAGCTTTAGTAGAGGAGGTGGGGATTTAATTTGTTTCCAAAAGGGATTTCGGCCAAGAGAGAAGTTAGGGAGATTTGGAATTATTGCCTAAAGCAAGGATGGGGTTTAGGAAATATTTCCTAACCCAAGGGGGGGGGGGGGGGGGGGGGGGGGGGGGGCATTAATGAGAGAGGGATGGGTTTATGGAGAGCAATTAATGTTGCTTGATTTGGATTTGAATATTTGGAAATGGTCTTTTAAATTCAAATAGGTTTCAATTAGGAAACTTTCCAAAAATAGAATTCATGAATAAGGAAACAATTCAAATTCAAATTAAATTGGGAAACACAAGGGGGGGGGGGGGGGGCAGCTTGGCTATGCTTGCCGCCGGGTTTGTGTGATGTGGGTGGGATCGGGTGAGCAAAGGATGGGGGGGTTTTGGGTTGTAGGGAGGAAGTTTAAGTGGTGGAAGTAGAGGGGTTAGGGGTGGCCGGCGGCTAAGGGTGGAGGAAGGGGTCAAAGGGGAAGCCAAACAAAGTAAAGAACCACGAACCCGGCCGTCTCCAAGATTGGTGGGTGATGCGCGAATCTCCCTCTCCAAGGGATCTCTCTCCGAACTCTCAAACTCTCTCAAGAACTCCAAGAAAGAAGACAAAATTCTCAAATAATCATTCATTACCTCAAAAATAAAACATGGGGTTATAAATAGCCTAGTACATGAGACTCACGAAATAAAAGACGAAAATGTCCTCCGGGCTTACATACGACATCACTCACTAAAAGGGTACAACCGAAAAAAAATACACGATACTAAAAATAAGAGAATACATAAGTAAGAAAATAACGTAAATAAAAAATACAATGACTCGATCGTGGCCGTAGATCGGCGGCCATGCCTCTGATAAACCTTCCAATATCTGATGTCTCCATCAGATAGTTAACTCAGTTGTTCAATGATTAAAAAGAGAAAATTATGCGTGAAGTTTTGGTATCATATATATATATATATATATATATATATTAATTTTATATTGACAACTGTTATTAATACCTTAAGAAAGACTTCTCCCAGCCAGAAAATTGCTGCATTTTGGACCAGATGTCAATCACTGGTATGTTAGACTCTGAAGCAACAGCTATGCATGCTTTTGCATAAGCACCAGCACTGTCATTGGTCCTCTCAGGCAAACCGGATGCGTCGTCCCCAAAAGGATTCCTGCATTTAATAGATTGCAATAAATGCTACATTACAAAGCAGGACAGTATATTTTATTCTTTCAGGATTGTTTTATTTGTGTATTAGACATGAAGTATAAAATAATTAAACAAGAATGGGACCTTAGCAGTTCCTCAAAAATTTAGCTTACTTATGCAAATAATGAAGAATGTTAACAATTCCATATTTTACCTCAAAGCTAGCATTTCAGAGGATACTTCTCTAGGTCACACTTTCAAAAAAATAAAGTGGAGTAAAGCATCTAGAATACCAATTGCTAAACCACTTAGTATTCAGCTCGAAAGCAAACTTTAGACATAGATTTTAATGGGTGCTATGAATATAAGAGGCCAAACAAGCTAAATTTTGGCCCGGTACTAGTTATATCCCCTGACCATGGTCTAATTCAAACATGTACAAGCACAAAAAATCAGTTTGTTTCGCTGTCTTGTTAGAATCTTTGGATGCGTCTTGGACGTACAGTGGCATTTACCATTTAAATTTACAGGAAATATCTCCACCAAGCAGAGTATATTAAAATAGCAAAGGAGTATCTTTAGAAACACAACCAAGTAATAAAAATGCCCAAGCTATCTAAATATTTCCAAACATTTCCAGATTTTCAGTTCCACTTGTGCATAATTTTCAATGATTTAGAAAACAACACTATGTCAGAAACATGACGCTTTAGTAACATTAACCAAATTGCTCTTGCATTGCAGAGTAGAAAAAAGAATCCTCAGCAGCTCATGTACTTCCAGACCTACATAGGGATAACAGAAAAACATAAATTGGTTTCAAAGGAATGAAATTCATAACTCGTTGCTGCTTCCATCATGCGTGGAACAAAGACCACGTAGAAGCTTATTGCTATCTTCACTTGCAAGATTTTTTGAAGACGCTATCTTCTTCTAGTCCTATGCCTTGATGTTCCATGCTCAATCATGGTTACATTTTTTCTCATTTTTGTTGATATATATTTTCGCATTGATGCCTAAATCAGCTCTGATCGAGCTGATTCGAGCTCGACTGGGCTCGATCGACCGAGCATCGTCGAAGCAAAATTAAACTCAAACTAGACCTGAATTTCATCAAATTAAGTTCAATTTAATTAAATTAAACTTAAATTGATCTAGTCAACCCAAAATCGATCCAAATAGAACCCAGTCGAGCCTCATCAAGCCTAATTCGATGCCAATTAAGTCTAATTTTGTGAACTTGACTCGATTGGACTCAATCAGACCCGAATCGACCCAAATAAATTCGGATCGAGTCTGATTTGAGCTCAATTTAAGCTCATTCAGTCAAATTTGGGCTAATTTGGCTTACTAAATAAAAAATCTTGCTTTGTTTTCCATCAAATTCCGTAGAAGATTGTATCGAGTGGGATATTTCTCGTTTCACTATAGAGAGAGCAAGATGGGGGGGGGGGGGGGGGGGGGGCGAATCCATTCGTTTTATTGCTTCTCGTGTGTCCCTAAACAAGCGAGAGATAGAGGGAGCGGGAGGCAAGGAGCATTGATTTGGATTCCTGTGTCCATCTCGAGCAAAAACAAGAGAGGGAGAGGCGAGGGCATCATGCGTGAGGGATGTGGAACCAGAGATGAAGCTCTTGCTTGTGTGCGACATCCTGTGTGTGTCCATCCCAAGAAGAATAGAGAGGGATAGAGAGAGAAAGAGGTGGAGCTCCTGTGTGCATGCGTCCGACCCCGTCCAGTACAAAGACCCCAACTAGGTCTCGATCTGGGCATCGCCAACCACCGAACCCTCTCGGCCGCCAATCCTCATGGCTACTCCTACGATCCGAGGAGGAGCCCTCCTCGTTTGCTACCAATCTTCTCTTCCTCTTGAAAAATATGGAACAAAGAGCTACTGTTGTTCCCTTCTATTGCTGCTAAGAAGAAGTAGAAGGCCTCATCTCTCTCTCAAATCATCTACGGCGAGTTTGTAACAACGGAGGCGACATTCGGGAGCATCCAAACAGCAGCGAAAACTTCTGGAAGATCTTGGACAGCGTCTTTCTTCTTCAATCTCACCTTTTACCAGGCGAGTGGAGTGTAGTTGGTGTCGTGACAACCCGACGAGGTAAAATCCTTTGAAACTTAGTGAAAACTAGGTCCCTAAGCCCGTTGATGTGTGGTTGACGCTCCAAATGCGCGTCCCTAGAAAACCTTGCTTTTAACTTCCAAACCCAAAGAAATCCCTTGTATTTCGTTGTCCATTTGTTTAAGTCATGGAAATCAAGTGATTTCTCATTATTTTCTCTCATGTGAGAGCCCAAAAGGGATGGTAGCGATGCACCGCATCATTGGGCTGGTGTCTAATGTACTCTATCTTGCATGCAATATATTCATGTTGTGTCCAAATCTATGTGGGCTCCGAAAATTCGGCCCCGGCCTCCCCGCCGCGCGATTTCTTTTTATTTGAGCGAGGGAGTTTTAACTGAATAAGTTCTGGGGTAAATTTTAGAAGGCAGATGGGTTTGTAGATAAGACACTACCCAGAGATTTCGCCCTCATTTTGTGAGGACTTTATGATCTGAGTTCTGGTTTCCTATAGGCGCAAGCCCCTATAGTTAATTACCCCTCCCGATCACGAGAGAGAACTTTCGATTAAGGCTAGTCGTCAATCAGATACGTAGAAGATACGTGGTATCTGGCATATAGTAGCAGCATAGATTGGATTTGGAAATTGGGTTTGGATTTGGGTATTTGGAAAGGTTTGACAAGTTTGATATTTAAAATAGAAAATTTCACCACCTAGCACTTAAAGCGGATGGTAGGGGAATGGATGATGGGCCCGATCAAGATCCCATGGTTCCGTCATCCCGGGTCATCATGGACCCTGGTCTACTTAGTCAGAGGAGGTAGTCGACCCAACCTGACAGAAGGATCCTTGTCGGCAGCCATGGGTGGCTTCGTCCAAAGGTACCTTGTAGACCGGGGGTGAATGTCTGTCTAAGGGGACAAATTTGAATCCACCTTAGCTAACAGAGGGCTTTGTGCCCTATCGATCATATCCTATTGATTCATATCTCAAGGATTTAACGCCATTAAGGAGCGTATTGGCTCTAGCCATAACCGCTATCTGTGGTGTCATTTGGCGGCGAAACCACTCGGTTCAGAGGGCCCCGGGTCATAACCGTTTACCTTCAGTGCCATTTGGCGACGAAACTGCCGGTTAGAGGACACGTACCACGTCCTTACTGGCAAGAGAATTTTTGAGAATGGATCCTAGTGATATTTTCGACTAGGCATTTGGCTCTTTGTGAGCTGAAGTAGACTTTAATTTGTCTGCCCCGGCAAACTGTTGCGGAGGGTGGACGGATTTTGCTTTAAGTGGTTGATGGATTGATTTCATTTTAAATATTTTGGAATTTGAACTTTTTGTGGAGTTTTGGATTTTTTTGGATTTTTGTGGAGTTTTGGGTGGAATTTTTGAATATTTGAAATAAAACTTTTGATATTTGGGAGATATTTGAAAATATTTGGAAACCCCTCCGGTTGAGATCTGCATTCAACACAGCCATCATCGGGGTGTTCGGGGTCATTTCTCTTTTGTTGATTGAATCTTGTCAACTCTATCGAATTATCGACAGAGGATCGGGTTTCGTAGGCTTTATGCCCTTGAGAGTGAATTCTTTTGATTTTAGGCTTTAAAGGCCTAATATGAATGTATTAAAACAAATATTCTGGTCGTCATGACCACATATTTGCTTAATGGTTCGAACCCTGTCGACTCCTATTGATCCGTATAGAAGGATCAGGTTCAAATTTGAATTCACTTGTCAACCCGCGCAACATCCCTAGACATCACGTGTGTACCAATAACACGCTCGCCGGGGCCCATGCGGGTTTTATATTTATTTTTACCCCTTTTAGTGTACCTATGTGTATACAATTTATAGTGCACGTGCAGGGGTACTCTTGGAATAGACGCCTTCTGTCTGCTTGTACGAATGTTGCAGATCGGTTGGCGTGGTGTTGTAGTTTGTCTTGATATTGACTCCCCTTTCTCGATCACCGGGGGAAGGGTTCATCTTGAAGTCCGTGGACATTGTTTTGAAATGGATTCTTTTTAAGATATTCAACATTGTAGATTTGATATTTCTGGTATTCATGGATGCCAGAGTTGTTTTCCTTTTTGAATACAGGATCGAGAAGATCTTGATCACCATTGTCGTAGGTGATATTTATACTTGTGTCCACAGTGGATCATTGCACTCACGATATATACACCGTTGTTATCCACAAGTAGTTTGTACTCATTTGTGGGGGACCGCTATATCTTCTACGAGCTCCTAGGAGTATTCGTAGAAGAATCATTGTCTTTGCATCATGACCACCTTTCACCAATCTCAGGTGGGCTGATGTATTTGCACTTGTTTGTGGTGACGGGTCTTCCGCCATAAATCAACAGCTTTGCCTTCTTTAATCAGTATACAGTCTTGTAAGGAACATCATTTTTTGTGTGTTATACATCTCCATTTGTAAGAAGGCGATGTATCTGACTGCCATTGAAGAGTTGTTGAATGAAGTCAATGGCCCTTGTGATATCATTGAGCTTGTATTGTTGCTTATGAGTGGGCAAATAATTTATTTCTATTTGGGATTTTATCGAATGTCCTTCCTCCATTCATGGATCTCCACTAACATAATCAGATTTGGTGAATGATGCTTGATTATCTAGTTATGGTTCAGATCTGA
Organism: Dendrobium officinale; assembly: GCA_019514585.1. Taxonomy (NCBI): domain Eukaryota; kingdom Viridiplantae; phylum Streptophyta; class Magnoliopsida; order Asparagales; family Orchidaceae; genus Dendrobium; species Dendrobium officinale. The sequence goes on along the minus strand of CM033682.1, from coordinate 22,413,028 downwards.
GTTCATGTCCACTATACTTGATCCGAATCAAGTCCCGGTGTTTGGATTCTTCTGAAGTCTAACTCACATTCTTGCTTGAGTTCAAATGTTTGAATCAAGTCCAATCTGAGCTCTTTTGTGTTCATTTGGGTCTAAGTCCAGTTCATGTTCGATGTCAACAAGTTTTGAGTTCAAAGTCAAAGTTCACCTTGCAAGTTCAAGTTCATCTCCATTTTATTTGGGTTCAACTCTTTATTAAGTCATTTAGATTTTGTTCAAGAGTCCAAGTGCAAGCCATCCGTCGTTCTTTTGAGTTCAATTAAGTCCAGGTACGATTTCACCCGAAATTTCGGCAGCCTCCCAGAGTCTCCCCCGTTTAGGGGAAAACTACGAGAAAACTGGGCCTTTCCCACCACGCGCAATAAAGGCGTGTATGGTAGTTGTCCTCTGATGAGAACACCATGGCCGTGATTTTTTGTTCCTCCCACCACGCGCAATAAAGGCGTGTATGGGGTCTTTGACGGTACATGTTTTAAATGACACAATTTGCTTTCCCCCCGCTCGGGGGTACTTATAAGTGACCCCGCCTCACCGTAGGTTCCGCACCGGGGTCCCTTCCCACCACGCACAATAAAGGCGTGTATAGGCGGTTTTCCGGTGCGCCACGAATGCCGAAGTAGAGTTTAGGCGATTGCTCGCTTCGTCGTAAGCATCAGACCGGCGTCCCATCCTACCACGCGCAATAAAGGCGTGCATAGGAGTTTTTCCGGTCTGCTGCAAACAACGACGCGAGAATCTGAGTTTAGAGAGTTCGTACCTTCGCGGGCTTTGACGGTGGCTGTTTAAAGATGCACAGTTTGCTTTCCCCCCGCTCGGGGGTACTTATGAGTGACCCCGCCTCGCCGTAGGTGCCGCACCGGGATCCCTTCCCACCACGCGCAATAAAGGCGTGTATAGGCGGTTTTTTCCGGTGCGCCACGAACACCGAAGTAGAGTTTAGGCGATTCCCGCCTCGTCGTAGGCGTCGGACCGGGGTCCCTTCCCACCACGCGCAATAAAGGTGTGTATAGGCGGTTTTCCGGTCCGCCGCTCACAACAGAAGCGAGGATCTGAGTTTAGGACTTCATACCTTCGCAAGGAATGTCGGTGTCGGCCCGAGGATCGAGGGAGAGAGAGGTATTATTTATTTTTATTAATTATAATTAAAATTAATTAAACAATTACTATTTTTTTATTAATCATTTATAATTAATTATAATTAATTGAAATAATTAATCAAAATTTATTAAAAATTAATTAACACTATAAGTTATAATTAATTTAAAATTAATTATAACTTATATTAATTAATTTTAATAAAAATATAATTAATTAATACTAATTAATAATAATTAAACTTATAAATTATGACTAATTAAAAAATAATAAATTTAATTAATTATATTTAATTAATATAATTATGCTTAATTAAAAAATAAATTTTTTATTATATATATATATATATATATATAAAATATAAAAAAATCCCTCAGTTAGGCAAATTTGCGGGATTCGGCCGAGAAGCATGCGCAAGAGGAGAAAGCTACCTTCACTGCGGCGAGCTCCTGAGCTTGCTTCCGATCAAAATGTGTAACTTCCGATCCTATAGGGAAGGGAAAGTCGTCTAAGGAGCGACGTCGAACAGCCAAGAGGAGCCGAAGAAGCCGCTGGAAGGGAGAAAGTTACCGTCCCAGCAAGCGAGTTCCCTTTTGTGCTTCCGATCAAAATGTCTTCCGATCCGACAGCAAGGAAGTGTCGTCGAAGGAGTAGGGCCGGTTGCAAGGTAAGGGCTCTCTTCCTTTCTCCTCTTTTTTCTCTCCTTCTCTCTCTCTTTCTTCTCTGGATCGGAAGCAGCAAGGGAGATCGGGTAGAGCTGAGGCTCAGTGCGGCTTGCTGAGATGAGGTCGGAGGTGCTTCGGTCGAGTGGAGATCGGAGAGAGTGGGAAGCTTAGTGCGGCTTGCTGAGATGAGGTCGGAGGTGCTTCGGTCGAGTGGAGATCGGAGAGAGTGGGAAGCAGTGGGAGGAGAGTCATGTGTGTAGTGGAGAACAGAGAAAATCGGGGATGGGAAATGGAGTCGAGTGCAGAAGGCATCGTTTGGCCTTCTTTTTATAGACGGGAATGGAGCAGCGATCGAGAGGCTGTCGCGGGATTTTGGCAGAAATCTCGGAACGGCGCTGCTGTACAGTGTCTCGGCGAGACTTCGGCAGGATTCACGGGATTTCAGTCCGAGGTTTGCGGGATATCCGGAATTTTGGGCAGCAGCTCGATGGATACAAGGTATGCAGATTTTTGATTTTTTGGTTATTACATAGAGGTCAACAATCTAGCACCTACAACTAAACCCTAAGTTTAGGAGATTTCATTTAATGATAAATTAAATGTTGAGGTGTAGACTTTCACAATGTCGCATGCTATATTCTATCTCTTAGATTGATGTGTTATAACAAAATTAACACACAAATGTAGGAACTTGCATTAATCAAGAACTTGGGGATGTTTCCAAAAGCTTTGTTTGGATATGTGAAATGTGCTCAATACTGCTTGAAATAATATATTGGTGATTTTTTATAGGATTTTACATGAATCCCCAAAGATTTATTTTGTATATCCTAGAACAAGTTGTAAAGCTTATGGAAAGATTAACCAGCGACTAAACGCTCCACATAAAATCACTAAAATTTGAGATGTTTGTTTGTGCTTCTAATGCATCAACATAGAAGAAAGTTCCCAAGCTACAACTCAATTGATTGCATGCACCTCTCTTTTAAAGCATAGATCATGACAAAAGTGATTTATAAATACAAAGAGCATGTATGTGTTGAAGCTTGTAAACTTTTACGAAATTTTGCAAATGTTTGGGGGTGGTGCATTTAATCAATTTGGAATACACCTTATTTTGTGAGATTTCTCATTAAACCTGTAAGATCTATGTTGAAAAATCCCACATAGAGGGCATAATTGATTAAAGTTCATCTACAATATCTTGGATTATTGCATGTCTGAAGATTTACAAAATCACTAATATATTTATCAAATCTGCAAATGCTTGTAAAGCATGTTTGGAGTACTTTGACTTTCAAAAGATCATAGATAGTATCCCGTTACATATTGAGATTGGTAAACATATTTAATGCAATTTGCAAGTTGGCCGATTAAGTGTAATGACAAACAATTGAAGCATTTGAATATCTCCAAAAGAATAATGAACCTAATCATGCGTACTACTAGGTTTCTTCTAGATCATATCAAAATCGATCTTTAAGATATTCTTAGAAGCCTTCAATCATCCAATCATGTCAAAATTGATTGGAACATTTTCTAAAGCCTCAAATGTGTTTTCATACCTTAATATGAGTCAAAATCACATTTCCTTGATCTCTTACTAGGATCACTAAGCCTCCAGATTTCATAATCAAAACAAAATTGGTTTAGAAATCTCTCCAAAGCATTAGGAAACCCAACCTTCCCTCTCCAAATTGAGTCCAAAACACTCTAAAAGACATAGGGAAATTTCTTCCGAGTGCACATCTCCTTAATGTGTAATATTTTTGGAGCATCCCCAAAGCTCCAAATGTTCAATTATATGATTCATCAAGATTTTAGGAACAAATCCTAAGTCTTCCTTTCATTTGCTAAGAACACAAAATTAGCAAATAAATATGTCTCCCCCCTCGTGAATAATGATTTGAGTTCCCTCAAACCTTCAAACATATCATTGCATGAGTTCTTCAACCTTAGGGCCAAGTCTTAAGTTTTACTCTTTCATTTGTTAAGACATAAAATTAGCAAATGAACAATCCTCTATGCATGATGCTTGGAGTTTTCTCAAAACTCCATATGTTAGTTAGATTGTATGAACTATGGCATGCATTAGCAGCTCTCTAATGTATCCTCCTTTCCATGCATAACGGTTTGGAACACGTCAATGCTCCAAACATTTCATTAAATGGACCATATAACCCTAGGAACAAATCTTAGGTTGATGATTTGTTTGCTGATGCACCACAATCAACAAACAATAATCTCTCCTTCCTCAAGCATTGTATGTGGAACCTCCTCAAAGTTTCAAATGTTATATTACATAAGTCATAGGATCTTAGAACCAAATTTTAAGCCATCATCTATCCCTTGTTTGTTGAGACAAATCAATAAACAATCATCTATCCCTCCTTCATGCATGACTTTTAAAGTTTTCTAAAGGCTCCAAATATTCCATTTCCTGACTCCTAAAATGCCTTATGAGCTATCACCAACCATCTTAATGCTTTGTATTGTGGATTTCACTAAAATCCAAAATACATCATGGTACAAACGCTTGAACTTGAGACCAAATGTTGAGTTCCTCCCTCTCATTTGTCTAGCCAAAAATTAGGCAAATTAATACTTTTGCTTGAACACCAAATATTCAAAGGATTTCACCCAACTTGTAACCCATGAGTTGCATTTTGTTTCTCCTCTTCTACAAATCAAAAGTTGTAGGAGAACCTTTCTTTCACCCAATCCAAGCTAGGTGGATGAGCACCTCTTTCCTAGAACACTTAAAAGTTCAAGGAGATCTTTTATAATTTGCAACTCCTAAGTTGTACTTCCTCTCTCTCTCATCCCTCCAAGCCAAGTTGGAGGAATGAACTTTCCCTCTTTGAACACCAAATGTTCAAAGGAACTTCTTCAACTTGTAGTCTACAAGTTGCACACTTCTTTCATTCTTCTATGACTAAAAGTTTTAGGAGATTATTGCATTTACTTAACCCATGTTAAGTAAATTAAAAACTATGTTAAAAACTCATCTATTTGTTGAATTAAAATCAATAAATAACTCTTCCCAAGCACAAGAATTAAAACCTCAGCTTCCTCTCATTCACTTAGCCTAAATTAGGTGAATGATTGGACACCCAAAAGTCTAAAGAATTCCTCTTGATTTGTAGTACAAATCTACATATCATGTTCTTGCATTTGTTTCAATCACATTAAGAAAATCAAGCATCCTTCATTGAACATAAAAAGTCAATGATAATTCCTCTTGCAAATCAATCATCCTCACCCATTGAGCCAAAATCAATTGGTGACTCATCTTTCATTTGCTTGATCTAAACTAAGCAAAGGTATCTCTCTCTCCTTGAATACAAAATTCAAAGAGATACCCTCTTGATTTGTAGCCTCAAAGTTATAAATCTTTCCTCACTTTTACGGGTTCCAAAAGCCTTGGGAGATTTCCAACCTTAGCTCAAAAAGCTATAGGTTTCCTTCTTTTCCTCCTCTAACATCAAATTTATAGGAGATTTCCCCTCTCCTTAACTCCAAAGTTATATGTTGGATTCCTATATTCTCCTATCTTTAGTTCTAAAAGCTAAGGAGGATTCTCAATAATTATCCCAAAAGCTATGTGTTGGATATCTTTGTGGGCTCCGAAAATTCGGCCTCGGCCTCGCTTGCTTTTCTTATTCGGCGAGGGAGTTTTTAACGAACTAAGTTCCGAGGTAAATTTTGGAAGGCAGATGGGTTCGTAGATAAGACACTACCCAGAGAGATTTCGCCCTCATTTTGTGAGGACTTTATGATCTGAGTTCTGGTTTCCTATAGGCGCAAGCCCCTATAGTTAATTACCCCCTCCCGATCACGAGAGAGAACTTTCGATTAAGGCTAGTCGTCAATCAGATTCGTATAGAAATACGTGTATCTGGCATATAGTAGCAGCAATGGATTTGGATTTGGAAGTGTTTTGGAAGTTTGAAGATTTGGAAATTGGGTTTGGATTTTTGAGAATTTGGAAAGTTCGGATGTTTGGAAATTTGATATTTAAAAATAGAAATTTTACCATCTTGTACTTAAAGCGGATGGTGGGGGAAATGGATGATAGACCCGATCAAGATCCCATGGTTCCGTCGTCCCGGGCCATCATGGTCCCTGGTCTACTTAGTCAGAGGAGGTAGTCGACCCAACCTGACAGAAGGATCCTTGTCGGCAGCCATGGGTTGCTTCGTCCAAGGGTACCTTGTAGACCGGGGGTGATGTTTGTCTAAGGGGGACAAATTTGAATCCACCTTAGCTAACAGAGGGCTTTGTGCCCTATCGATCATATCCTATTGATTCATATCTCAAGGATTTAACGCCATTAAGGAGCGTATCGGCTCTGGCCATAACCGTTATCTGTGGTGCCATTTGGCGGCAAAACCACTCGGTTCAGAGGGCCCCGGGTCATAACCGTTTACCTGCAGTGCCATTTGGCGGCGAAACTGACGGTTAGAGGACACGTACCACGTCCTTACTGGCAAGAGATTATTTGAGAATGGATCCTAGTGATATTTTCGACTAGGCATTTGGCTCTTCGTGAGCAAAAGTAAATTTTGATTTTGTCCGCCCCGACAAACTGTTGCGGAGGGTGGATGGATTTTGCTTTAAGTTTTTGATGGATTTATTTCAATTTTAAATATTTTTGAGATTTTTGTGGAGTTTTGGATTATTTGAAATGGACTTTTGGGAGATACTTGAAAATATTTGGAAACCCCTCCGGTTGAGATATGCATTCAACACGGCCATCATCGGGGTGTTCGGAGCCATTTCTCCTTATGGATCAAACCTTGTCAACTCTGTCGGGCTGTTGACAGAGGATCGAGTTTCGTAGGCTTTTTGCCCTTGTAAGTGAATTCTTTTGATTAAAGGGTTTGGAGGCCTGATATGAATGTATTAAAAACAATATATATTGGTCCTCTCAACCGTATATTTGTTTTGAGAGTTCGAACCTTGTCGACTCCTATTGATCCGTATAGGAGGATCGGGTTCGAACAAGAATTCACTTGTCAGCCCGCGCAGCATCCCTAGACGTCACGTGTGTACCAATAACACGCTCGCCGAGGCCATGCGGGTTTAGGGATTGTATTTTACCCCTTTTAGTGTACCTATGTGTATACAATTTATAGTGCACGTGCAGGGGTACTTTGAAATAATTGTAAACGCCTTCTGTCTGCTTGTACGAATGTTGCAGATCCGGTGGCGTGGTGTAACAGCTTCTAAATAGAATTATTCGCTGCTTCGTACAGGTAGACTGTCGTGCACTATTTGTTAATTTCTGTAGGTGGATCGTAGTGCACTAACTAATCTCCTGCCTTTAGTCGTGTATGCTTGTATCCGTTGTAACTTCTTTATGACTTTCTTGTGGATGACATGTTAGGTGTACAATAGGTGGTTACAGTCATTGGCCTTTTCAGTACATTTGTTATTGTTGCTCATATACAGGTAGATGTATTCATTTATAAACTGAAATTGACTTCAGGATACTGCATTTACTGAAGTCCTTCTACATCTACCCATAAGTGGCATATTATACATACATCCGTATTCGTAGAAAGATTGTATATATTGCAGATCATTTTTTTTATTGCATGAGAATTAATTTGTGTGTTTGAAATCTTGATGTTGATAGCTGACTGAGTTACATCCACTGATTACTTCTTCGTGCATACGAGCTAGAAATTTACTATACTTATAGCACCTCAATCTCCTAAACTTGAAAGAGATCGTAATATTTTGTTTACTAGACATTGCACTATTGTAGGTAGTAGATATGTTGCCACATTCACTATGTACATCTTTCGGTACTTGTGGGGACCATCACATGCATCCTTAAGATAACTGGCATTCGCTTGTAGGGTATTGCATTTGCAGTTCGTCTTTCACCATCACTGTTTGCCAAGATTTGTGGGATTTATACATCCCACATATTAGTGTGTCATATGCTGAACTACCTCCCTTATCAGTGCTTCTAAGCAGACTATATTAGCAACATTATTGTCCACTACAAATTACTTCTTACTTGCATTTGATCTTTTTTTCTTTGATGTTTCTTCTTGGAGATGGTGACTTGTTGGAGACGAGGATATAGTAGCTTCCTTGTCTACCATGAGTGTATGTTTACAACTCAATGTTTACTTGAATGTATTTGAGAAATTTGATGTTTGCATCTTGATAATGTATCTCTTAATCAAAAGTCTAGTTCACATCATCTGTTCAAGCTTGAGTTCAATGTAGACTCAAATAACATCTTCACTCGAGTCTAAATCTTTTAAATCATATTCAAGTTCTTCTCACTTGGTTCGAACCAAGTTCACAAGTCTCAAGTTAGTGCTCAAGCTTGAGCTAAAGTCCTTCTTAGTCTAAATCAAATTTGAGCCAAGGCTCATGCCAAATCCATTTATTTAGAGCCTTGCTCATTTTTTATTCAAGTTCCTTGTTATTTACTCATCTTAATTGAGTTCATATTATTTGATTAAATTCCATTTGAGTTCAAGATGAGTCCTGCATTTAGTTCATTCTATAGTAAATCCATAAGTCCAGTTCATGTTCATAGGTCCACTGCTGTTGTTCGTTCGCACAAGTTCTATGTCTTCTGCGGTCCGAGTCTTTTGAATTTGAGTATGAATTGTCCAAGTCCAAATTAAGACTTCTTTGTACCAAGTTCATTATATTTGAGTTCAATTGAGTTCGAGTTCATTTTTAGTTCATTTGGTTTAAGCTCTTGCTCCACAAGTCCACTGTTGTTCTATCGAATTCAAAGGTTCACAAGTCCGAGTCCAAATTTGATCGTCCTTTGAGTTCAACCAAGTTCTAGCTCTTTGTTCTTGCATGTCATTCGAGTGCAATCAAGTCCAAGTGTAACATTGCGTTCACCCGAAATTTCGGCAGCCTTCCGGCGTCTCCCCCGTTTAGGGGGAAAACTACGGAAAAACTGGGCCTTTCCCACCACGCTAAGAAAAGCGTGTATGGTAGGTGCCCTCTTTCAAGGACACCGCGGCCGTGTAAATTTGATCCCCCACCACGCTAAGAAAAGCGTGTATGGGTATTTTTTTGTTTGTAGAAAAGTATTTTTTTATTTTTTGAAAATATTTTGCAAGAAAAGAATAGATATTTCCCCGCAAGCGGGTACTTATGGGTATCCCCGCTTCGTCGCGCGCGCATCGCACCGGGATCCCTTCCCACCACGCTAAGAAAAGCGTGTATAGGCGGGGTTTTTCCAAGGCGATACGAACTTCGAAGAAGGAATTGGGTGATTACCCGCTTCGTCGCAAGCGTCGGGACGCACGTCCTCCTACCACGCTAAGAAAAGCGTGTATAGGTGGTCGTTTTGTCTCGTCGCCTGCATCGAAACGAGCTCTCGGAGTTTTAAGGTTTAGAATGATTATACCTTGGCATCTGTCGGCGGGAGCGTGGACCGAGGGAGAAAAAAGGTATCATAATTATTCATTTAATTATAATTAATTATAAATAATTAATTAACTAATTATAATTAATTAGTAATAATTAATTATAAATAATTGCTCATAATTATTTTTTAAATAATTATAATTAATAATTGATTAATATTAATTGATTAATTAAGATTAATTTATTATAACTATAATTAATCAATAATTAATTATAATTGATAATTATAATTAATTAATAATAAATTATAATTAATAACTAATTAATATTAATTAACTAACTATATAATAAATAATAAAAAAAAAGAATCCCTATTCTCTCCCTCTAATTCAGCTGGCTTACGGGATTTGGCTGAGCGTGCTCGTGAAAGGGAGAAAGTTACCTTCACGGCAAGGGAGCTCCCGTGGTTACTTCCGCTCAGAATGTCGTAACTTCCAAACCCGACAAGAAGGGAACGTCGGAGATGGAGCGAAGTCGGGTGGAGGCTAGGGCAAGGTAAGGTTTCTCTCCTCTCTATCTCTTTCTCTCCCTCTGGGATCGAGCTCGAGCAGGTCGGAAGGGGATCGGCCAGAGCAGGCGACGGCGTCGGTCTGGGTGGCTGAGGAAATCGGGAGCAAAGAGGGATCGGGGGCTTGGAGTTTGGCAGAGACAGCGGAGATCGGGCTTGAGGAGGAGTTTGGGTTGTGGAGCTGAGAAGATCGGGAGGAGAGGCAAGCAGCGACGGGAGCTCTGCGATGAAGAAGGAGATTGGGAGCTGGGGTAGCGAATGGGAGAGAGTAGAACGTTCGACCTCGTTTTTATAGCCGCGAATGGGGCAGCGATCGAGAACTCGTCGCAAGATTTACGGGCAGGATTTACGGGATTTGATAGAATCGGCGCCGATTGACGGAGTTTCTGCGGGATTTATGGACTGAGACGCGGGGATCTTTCGACGGTCCGAGGTATGCAGGATTTCGGGGATTTGCGGCAGGATATGAGGTTTTGTTTTCTGATTTTTTTTGTTTCGTTTGTGCTAAACACAGAGGTTAACAATCTTCTCTTTCTCTTTTAACCTTAAAGCTAAAAGAAGCATCCATTTCCTTAGTCTCAAAGCTAAAGGTTTCATCTATTTCCCTCTAACCTCCGATTTGTAGGAAATCTTTCTCTCCCTAGATCCAAAAGTTAAAGAAAATCTTCTAACATCTAGCCCAAAAGTTAATGTTGAGCATATTTTCCTTAGACCAAAACTCTAAGTAAAACACCGTTTCGTAGTGTGACATGCCACATAAGCCTCATACATTTAGGTGCACATCCCCCTAGATATGCTAGGATTAGAAATTTTTTTCTTTTTCTGCGCATGTTTTTAATGATGTGATGTGATGAGCTTTAAATTATCTGTATTGTGGGCAGTTGCCCTTAAATGGATAGTGTAGAAATATATACATACTTTTCTTGCAGGTGGTCATGTTTAAAAGTGGTGCAAATAAATCATAAATAAAAAATGCTTGAATGACAGGTGTTGTTCAAAATCCTCCCAAGAGATATGGCTAATAGGATATAAGTAGGGGCTAAGCACTTCAAGAGCTAAGCAAATTCTGGATGTAATACCTTTACTATATAAATTGCTTTCTAATCCTTTGTTTATAGCTTTAAATATTTTCAATTTTTTCAAATGTATTTGATTAGATTTAAATTGTATGTTATAACTTGTGGGGTTTAGTTAAAGGGGAAGTCGATCAAGAGGATATGTACCAGCTAAAGGTAAAGCCCAAGATCTACCTAAAAGCTGAAGATTGAAGACATCTACAAGTATAGTCTATAAATGAAATTTATTTAGGTTATATAATAACAGAAAACTCAACTATCAAATTTGATTGAAATAACTGGGTCATTCTTCACATTTCTATCCTATTTGATTTATATATAAAATCATGCGTTGATCTGTTTACCTATTTGTGCATAAAAAAATGCATGTGTTTCTTAGATTTCTTCTTTGTCTTTGCTTGAGGGTGCCCTGGACATATTGATGCAGTAGACTCTTAGGGCAAAATTAATTTTTCTATCATTTAAAATGTAAGCAATCTAAAATCAACTTGATCATGCATGGCTCAGTGAGTCTCATGTAGAAAAGCATTCACTTAAGGATAAAAAAAAAACTACATTTGTGAGTCAATATTCTGCATACTCACATGGTTAGGAATCTTGACCTCAAAGCCAAGTTCTATAAGCCTTATTTTCTAAACAAAACAGCCTCCTTACTCTTCATAAGCATTGAGACTGGATGTCGTGATTTTAAAAGAACTTAGGTGTGTTAGTTGGTAGCCATTTCAAGGCAGGATAATAAATCTATAGGTCAGGCTGACTATGCCTCATGTGAGGTATAGTTTTGTAAATACCTAACACTCCATTAAACTTATATTTGAGGCACTACCTCTCAATAGTCCTCATCTTAATTTTAGGATCTAAGGCGGTGATTGATTTCAATCACTTCATAAGCCCTCATCTTCAGGGCATTTCCTCCAACATGTATTGTTGGAATATAAGTCCCACCATTCTAAAAGAAAAAGGTCAACTTAAATAAAAATTGGATTCTAAAATATAAAACCCAATATATGATAGTTTTGAGTATCTCTGAGTTTTCTCTCTAAATCAAGTACTCATACTCTTTCTTCCTTTGACTCTCATTTCAAGAATTCCAACCAAAGTTAATTCCTCTCTTCGTTTTAAATTTCTAAAGATCGAAATTCTTTAAACAAGAATTTCTTATATTTCAAAATGAAAATTAAGTCAATATTTTGATGATTTTCAAAAGAAAAGAAACCATTAATTTAATCAAAAGTTTTATCAAGTTGTGGGCTCCGAAAATTTGGCCCCGGGCTCCGCTCGCTTTTTTTTTTTATTCGACGAGGGAGTTTTAACTGATAAGTTCCGGGGTAAATTTTGGAAGGCATATGGGTTTGTAGATAAGACACTACCCAGAGATTTCGCCCTCATTTTGTGAGGACTTTATGATCTGAGTTCTGGTTTCCTATAGGCGCAGGCCCCTATAGTTAATTACCCCTCCCAATCACGAGAGAGAACTTTCGATTAAGGCTAGTCGTCAATCAGATACGTAGAATACGTGTATCTGTCATATAGTACCAGCAATGGGTATGGAATTTTGGAAATCAGAAGATTTGGATGTTTGAGAAATTGAAGGTTATATATCTGGAATTTGGGTTGAGAGATTTGAGAAATTTGATATTTAAAACTGGAATTTTCACCATCTGGAACTTAAAGCGGATGGTGGGGAAATGGATGATAGACCCGATCAAGATCCCATGGTTCCGTCATCCCGGGCCATCGTGGACCCTGGTCTACTTAGTCAGAGGAGGTAGTCGACCAAACCTGACAGAAGGATCCTTGTCGGCAACCATGCGTTGCTTCGTCCAAGGAGACCTTGTAGACCTGGGGTGGGTATTTGCCTAAGGGGACAAATTTAAATCCACCTTAGCTAACAGAGGGCTTTGTGCCCTATCGATCATATCCTATTGATTCATATCTCAAGAATTTAACGCCATTAGGGAGCGTATTGGCTCTGGCCATAACCGCTATCTATGGTGCCAGTTGGCAGCAAAACCACTCGGTTTAGAGGGCCCCGGGTCATAACCGTTTACCTGCAGTGCCATTTGGCGGCGAAACTGCCGGTTAGAGGACACGTACCACGTCCTTACTGGCAAGAGATTGTTTGAGAATGGATCATAGTAATATTTTCGACTAGGCATTTGGCTCTTTGTGAGCTGAAGCAATTTTAAATTTGTCCACCTAGACAAACTGTTGCGGAGGGTGGATGGATTTTGCTTTAAGTGTTAAGATGGATAGTTTCATTTTTAAATATTTTTGGATTTTTGAAATTTTTGTGGAGTTTTTGGATTTTTAGATTTTTATGGGTATTTTGGGTGGAGCTTTGGAATATTTGAAATGGACTTTGGATATTTGGGAGTCATTTAAAAATATTTGGGAACCCCTCCAGTTGAGATATGCATTCAACACGGCCATCATCAGGGTGTTCGGGGTCATTTCTCTTTATGGATTGAACCTTGTCAACTCTGTCAGGCTGTCGACAGAGGATCGGGTTTCGTAGGCTTTATGCCCTTGATAGTGAATTCTCATTGTTATAGGCCTTGAAGGCCTAATATGAATGTATTAAGACAAATATACGATCGCCACAACCGTATATTTGTTTGTTGGTTCGAACCATGTCGACTTCTATTAACCCGTATAGAAGGATCGGTTTCGAATTTGAATTCACTTGTCAACCCGCGCAGCATCCCTAGACGTCACGTGTGTACCAATAACACGCTCGTCAGGGCCCTTGCGGGTGTTGATTGTATTACCCCTTTAGTGTACCTATGTTCATACAAGTTAAGGTGCATGTGCAGAGGTATTTTTGAAATATTTATAAACATTTTCTATCTGCCTGTACGGAGATTGCAGATCAAGTGGCGTGACGTAGCAGCTTTTGAATAGAGTTGTTCGCTGTTTCATACAGGTAGACTGTCGTGCACTACTCGTTGCTTTTCGTAGGTGGATCGTAGTGCACTAACATATCTCCTGCCTTGGGTTATAGAAGCTCGTAGGAACTTGTAGTCTTTATGCATTATGCTGTGATTTTGACCTTTGCAATACAACCATTACTGTTGGAGGTAGATATTTCATCCTTAGACTGAAGTTGACTACAGGATACTGCATTTACTGTAGTCTTTATGCATCTACCCATAAATGGATGTTGTACATACATTTGTATTCATAGAGGATTTGTATGGATTGCAGATCTTCTGTAATGACTTGTAGGAGTTCGTATTGTTGCTTGTGAGCGAACCGACATTTCACTTCTATTTGGGATTTTAATGAATGACCTTCATTCATTCATTAGCCTCTTTATTTGCAGGGGATACATGTCTTCTACGACGACCTCCTGGAAGTATTTTGTAGAAGATCCATTGTTTCTGCATCGAATCCACCCTTTCACCAATCTCGGGTGGTATTGATGTATTTGCACTTGTTTGTGGGGGCGAATCCGCCATTATTGGTCTCTCGTATTGCCATCTCAATCAATAGGCATGTGTTGAGACAGTTGTAGGAATTCGTACATCTTTCATGTGCACCAGGATTTCATCTCCCACTTGTAGCTTGTTGTTAACTTAGAGAACTGTGCATTTAGACTCTGATTTGTTCATTCATCCAAAGCCCTGGTCCTATGTATTTCATCAGACCCGAGTTCAAGGTCCAGCCCATGCTTGAGTCTTGTATGTCGCTATGGGTTCAACTCTTGGCATCCCATTCAAACTCAAGTCCCTATTTCGAATCCAGCTTGAGTTCAATTTGCGTTCCTTGATGCTGCACAGTTCGAGTTCCAAGTACAAGTTCAAGTGCTTGTTTAGGTCTCTTGTGTAGTTCAAGCTCCACTTGCCATTCTGTTTGGTTCAAATTTGCAAGTCCTTGCAAGTTCAATTATAAGTTCAAATTGCTTTGGATTTGGGTTCCAATTTTGATTTTATTTTGTTTGAGTTTGGCCTTTAGAAATCATTTTGAGTTTTGGTTCTGGTTTAGGTTCCCAAGTCCACTGTTCAAGTTCATCTGAGTTCTAGTCCCAGTGCATGTCCTTCCTTTTTTAGTTCAAACAGGTACGAGTGCAGCAAAATTTCACCCGAAATTTTGGCAGCCTCCCGACGTCTCCCCCGTTTAAGGGAAAAACTACGAGAAAACTGGGCCATTCCCACCACGCGCAATAAAGGCGTGTATGGTAGGTGTCCTCTGACGAGGACACCGCGGCCGTGATTTTTCTTCCCACCACGCGCAATAAAGGCGTGTATGGGGTCTTTAACGGTAGCTGTTTAAATGACATAATTTGCTTTCCCTCCGCTCGGGGGTACTTATAAGTGACCCCGCCTCGCCGTAGGTGCCGCACCGGGGTCCCTTCCCACCACGCACAATAAAGGCGTGTATAGGCGGTTTTCCGGTGCGCCACGAATGCCGAAGTAGAGTTTAGGCGATGGCTCGCTTCGTCGTAAGCATCAGACCGGTGTCCCATCCCACCACGCGCAATAAAGGCGTGTATAGGCGATTTTTCGATCCACCGCACAATGGAAGCGAGGATCTGAGTTTAGAGAGTTCGTACCTTCACGGGCTTTGACGGTACCTGTTTAAAAATGCACAGTTTTCTTTCCCCCCGCTCGGGGGTAGTTATGAGTGACCACGCCTCGCCGTAGGGTGCCGCACCAAGGTCCCTTCCCACCACGGGCAATAAAGGCGTGTATAGGCGGTTTTTCGGTGCGCCACGAACGCCGAAGTAGAGTTTAGGCGATTCCCACCTCATCGTAGGCGTCGGACCGGGGTCCCATTTCACCACACGCAATAAAGGCATGTATAAGCGGTTTTCCGATCCACCGCACAATGAAAGCGAGGATCTGAGTTTAGAAAATTCATACCTTCGCACGGTTATAGAGGTTGTCACGTGGATCGAGGCGAGGAGCGAAGCACATTTTCTTTTATTAATCATAATTAATATCAATTAAATAAAATTAATTAAATAATCATTTTCAATTAATCATCATTTTTTTATTAATTATAATTAATTAAAATAGCTGATTAAAATTATTTAAATTAA
This sequence comes from Dendrobium officinale, assembly GCA_019514585.1. Classification (NCBI taxonomy): domain Eukaryota; kingdom Viridiplantae; phylum Streptophyta; class Magnoliopsida; order Asparagales; family Orchidaceae; genus Dendrobium; species Dendrobium officinale. The sequence goes on along the minus strand of CM033682.1, from coordinate 22,397,182 downwards.
TTAAGAAAATAAGTTATAATTAATTTAAAATTAATTATAACTTAATTATTATTAATTAAACCTAATAAATTTAATTAACATTAATTGACAATAATAAATTTATAAATTTTGATTAATTAAAAATAATAATTATTATAATTAATTATATTTAATTAATATAATTATGATTAAATTGCATTAAGTTATTAATTATAATAATAAAAGAATAATCCCTCGGCTCAGCGGATTGAAGGGATTTGGCCGTGGAAGCTCGCGTGAAGGGAGAAAGTTATCTTCACAGCCAAGTAGCTCCCGTGTTGCTTCCGATCAATCTGGGAGCAAAAGCCGTCAAGTGAGCAAAGTCGCGCAGCCACGGGGGTGCCGAAGAAGCGGCGCCAAAGGGAGAAAGTTAACTTCACATAGAGCGGGCTCCAGTTGTTGCTTCCGATCGGAATGGCGTAACTTCCGATCGACTGGAAGGGGAAGTCGTCGGAGCAGGTTCGGATGGCACAAAGGAGCCGGAGAGGCAACTTCACAGCGAGCGAGCTCCAACGTCGCTTCCGATCGAAGTGTCGTAACTTCTGATCCTGCAGGAAGGGACGCCGTCGAAGGAGGATTTTTGGCGTCGAGTTAGCTTCAGGCGACGAGAACTCGGGTAGAAGCAGTGGGGGTCTGACGGTTTTGGATCGGGAGGGAGGAAGAGGTTCGGCCGGATTTTCATCTGTGGGAGGAAGCGAACGGGATATGAGAGCTTCTACTTTGTTTGCTCGGTACTTATAGGCGCGAATGGGAGTGTGATCGGGGCTAGTGTCGCAGGTTTCACGCAGAATCCCGGGAAGCGACGCAAACAGTGCCGATTTCAGCAGGACATCAAGAGGGCCTCGACGGGATTTATGCCGGCATTCATGGATCCGACAGGTATTATTTTGATTGATTTTTTTTGTATTAAACAGAGGTTAACACAAGTATCAAATGCTTAAGATGTAATTAACCATAAGGTTTTGCCCCTATTGGGCATCTATAGCTCAGAATAAAATAAATCCTATTCAACTAAATATTGAATGGGGAAAAATCTCTGTCAAAAATAAAATTGAAAATTTTGTTATTGAGTGACATAAGAAAATGATATTTTTAACCTTCAGGACTATGTCATTTTATATGTCTTGCTCAATCACAAAATATACAATCTGTTGAGGATGACAAAATTTCTCCAACAATTGAAGACCATAATAAGATATTCGCTCCATCACAAAATATACAATCTGTTGAGGACGACAAAATTTCTCCAACAATTGAAGACCATAATAAGATATTCATGAATTAACGTAGAGTTCTGGTTATCTTTCAGAACAGATATATAAATTCAAATCTAATTATCACCCTGTATCTTATTAATGATTCTTACAGTTCTTAAAGGTACAAAGACTCAGCTATGTCCATCCCAACTGGGTCAGCTTTATAGACCCAATCAGAGAAAATAAAAGTTTAATTAAATAGAAAAATGGCTACTTACTGCTTTGTGATGAGAAAACCAAAAAACTTCCCAACCAACATCACACTTATGCTTCTAAATAATCAAAGAAAACTTCTCACCCTAAAATGAAAAATGCTAAAAGAATAAAATTGAAAACTATAATTTCTTTTTTGTTTTTTTTGGCTTTAAACAAAAAATTCTATGAGCATGTTTTGAGCTTATTAATAGAAAATTTTAGTGCATGCTCCATATGGATTAGACACAAACATGTAGGCAAAACAAAACAACAAAGAATTAAATTCTTTCACGTTTGATAAATCTGAATGAAGATTGTTGCGAGCAAGAAGTTGAGGCAAGAATCAATCATGATTATATCAACCATATTTTACAAAATTACAATCAGATAAATAAATGTTGGAACACTAGAGCAACAACAACAACAACAACAACAACATCAAGTTTTTGTCCCACTACGTCGGGTCGGCTACATGAATCTTTTTTCTCCATTGTATCCAATTAAAAGTCAAATTCTCGTTTATATCTAACAAAGAAAGATCATTTCTAATATTTTCTAATCATGTCTTTTTAGGTCTACCTTTACCTTTCTTAACATAAGTCAAATCTAATACATCTGCTTTCCTAACCGGGTCATCAGAAGGCCGCCGTTTTATGTGCCAAACCATCTAAGGCGACTCTCTAATCTTATCTTCCACTGGAGCTACTCCAACCTTTTCATGTATATACTCATTTCGTACCCTATCTCTAAGGGTAAAGCCACTCATCCACTTGAGCATCCTCATCTCTGCAACACTTAACTTAGTATTATGCTTCTCTTTAAATGGCCAACATTCGGCACCATAAAGCATTGCAGGTCTCACCACGATCTTATAGAATTTTTCCCTTAAGATTGAAGGGGACTTTTCTATTACACAACATGCTCAATGCATTCCTCCATTTCAACCATCCAACTTGAATTCTACTGATAAAATCCCCATATATTTTACCATCACTCAGAAAAATAGATCCAAGATATCTAAAACACGTACTCTTATTAATGACTTTATCGCCCAAAGTCACAATCTCCTCACTAGATCTATTACTACTAAAATTACACTCCATATATTCAATTTTAGATCTACTCAAGAGAAAATCTTTAGACTCAAAGGTTGACCTCCATAATTCAAGTTTATCTTTAACTCCTTCTCTAGTCTTATCAACAAAAAGAATATTATCAGCAAAAAGCATACACCAAGGAACTACTAGAGCCGTTGTGAAAAATGCAAAGAAGAAGAAACTACGGGATCTTGTCAAGTTGAATAGCTTCCATTAATATGACAAGAATTATTAAGGATTTTTTCTTCCAGTATATTAGTACAAAGTGCAAATACAAAGCGAAAAGATGAGTACAAATTTGTTAGTAATTACAGCATCGGATGGCGATCAGCATGTTGGGGATGAGGAGTAAACCATCGCAACAAAACAAACAAGAAAATAGAAAATTAGCGAAAAGTAAATGACACAAGGATTTAACGTAGAAAAAATCTAAAATCGGGAAAAAAACCACTGAGCTACACCACACCAAAAAATTCACTATGAAAATTGGGAGAAATAAGTGTAGGTCTCTCTACTCTCACTCTTACATTTCTTCTCTTCTCTCTTACGCCGTTCTCATACTCAAAACACAAAAAAAAGTCAAGTTAATAATACATAGATAGACTTCATTTTTCACAAGGACTACTGTTAGGCCGGTTCATCCTGAACCAGCCCGACCGGCTAAAAGGCCAGCTTAGCTCTATAGGAGGCAGACATGTGCTGCCACCTTTCCAGCTTGCCTCCCACACTAGTGGGCCCCACTATGAGCAATATGGGGAGAGAGAGAGAGAGTTGGGGAGCTAGGGTGAGAGGGAAAATTTGAATTAGGGATGTTTGAATTAGAGAATTAATGTATTAATAGTATGGTTTGTTTAGGGTTAGGGTTATGCATGCTTTGATTGATTTTTCTCTTGGATTTCCTTGGCGTCTTGGCTCTAGAATCCTTTGTCTAGAGATTGGGAGAGAACAATCCTCCTCTCAAATTGAGAATCACTTGTATCTTGCTTTAGTGTTTGTTTGGCTTTGATTTTCTTGTTGCATTACAAAGTTTTGGGCCTAAATTTTGCCCAAATTTTTGTTATTCTCGATGTTTCACCAATTAGTGATATGTTTGCTTGCGAACTCAAGTATTCTCTTTAGGGTTACTTGGAAACTTAAGTATTTCCTATAAAATTGATATCAGAGCATTTGTCTTGGGACCTTCGGCGTCTGAAATCCAAAAATTTCAACAAAGAAATTTTATCAACAAGAAAATCTTCTCGTAAATATTGGGAAGGATGATGTCCGGGAAAAAATTCGAAGTTTTGGAAGGTGAAATTGGGCAACTAAAATCATATTTGGAGGGAAAATTTTTCAAATTTCCAAAATCAGATTTCCTCCAACAACGAACGGTTGGAAGGAAAGTTCACCTTGATGGAAGAGATGTTGAAGAAATTACTAAAGGTGAAGACCAATCTGGCAACATCAAAAGAAAGGGAGACCACTGGCGGCCATGGGAGAGGAGGGAATCCAAACCCGTTTACGGGGAGGGAAAATCCAAAAGTGGAGATCCTTGAGGGAGACGACGGCATGCGGGTTGACGGAGGAAGATAAGCTGACAGCGGCAGGACTATGCTTGGAGGGGGAGGCATTGCCTTGGTACCAATGGCGGGACATGAGGCAACCCATCAAGAGCTGGAGGGAGTTCAAGGAGTGCTTACTGAAACGTTTCCAAACCAGTAGGGGAGGAGACTTCTATGAGCAATTATTTACCTTAACATAGGAGGGGATCATGGCAAATTACTATGACAGGTATGAGTACTTGGCCAACAGATTGGATCGGCTCTCAAAGACGGTGTTGGAGGGGAACTTTATGAAAGGGTTTAAATAAGAGATATGGACAGTGGTTAGAGTGATGAGGCCAAGAGACCTGGGAGAGGCCATGGAGATAGCCCAATTGGTAAAGGATTAGAAGCAGTTGGAGAGAGAGGGGCTAGGGGGAGCAACTCGGGGGGATCGTATGGGATGACCACCACATTCTTGGCTCCCAAGGGGGAAGTGCCAGGGAGTCTGAAGGAAGTGCCAAGGGAGAGAACTGGAGGAGGAAATATGGGATGTTTCAAAAGGCTAACAGAGAAGTACAAGAAAAAAGGGCGAAGAGGTTATGTTTTAGATGTGATGAGAAGTACATGATGGGGCATATGTGTAAGGACCAAACTCTTCAGATTCTCATCATCTATGATGATGAGGAAGCTGAAGAGGGAGATGGAAACGAGTTAGAGATGGAGGAAGAGGAGTTGCATCTAGATATAGCAGAAGTCTCCCTAAACTCAGTAGTGGGATTCCCCCCAAATCACACTATGAAGGTGAAGGGAGAGAGGGAGAGAGAGAGAGAGAGAGAGAGAGAGGATAGGGAGGTGGTGGTGTTGATAGTGGGGCAACCGTCAATTTCATCTCCACCTAGATTGTTGATCTACTGGGGGTGAAACTAGTGGATACAGGAGGCTACGGGGTGATTATGGGCACTGGAAAGGTAAAAATGGGTAGAGGAGTTTGTAAGAGAGTGGTGTTGACCATTCAGTAGATACAGGTGAGGGAGCATTTTCTTCCCTTGAAATTGGGGAGTGTGAATGTCATCCTGGGGATGAAATGGCTGCAAACCTTAGGGGAGACCAAGGTAAATTGGGGAGCCTTGAAGATGGAACTGGTGATAGGGCCAAGGAGAATGGTGATCCAGGGTGATGCAGGGCTGTCTAGGGTAGGAGTACCTCTTAAATCCATGATCATAATCATACAGGAGATGGGAGGTGAATATTTGATGAAATTACAACGCTTGGAGAGGGTCAGTGTGGGAGAAGAGGAAGACATTCCTCTTGTAGTGCAACCAGTCAAATAGCAATTCAGTGAGGTGTTCCAACCACCTCAAGGGTTACCACCACTCAAAGAATAGGAGCATGCAATCTTTCTAAAGGAGGGGGCGTCACCGATGACAACCCTATCACTACCCCCAAATTCAGAAGGATAAAATTGAGAAGCTGATTAGGGAAATGTTTGAGGCTGGGATCATCAAAACAAGTGTGAGTCATTTCTCTAATCTAATCTTACTAGCGAAAAAGAAGGATGGGAGCAGAAGATTTTGTGTGGATTACAAGGCTTTAAATAAGGAGGCTGTATCGGATAAATACCACATTCCTGTGATTGATGAGATCATGGATGAACTGTATGGAGCAATGATATTCTCCAAACTGTATTTGAAGTTTGGATACCATCAGATCTGAAGGAGGAAGATATCTCAAAGATAGCTTCAGGACACACGAGGGACATTATGAATTTCTGGTTATGTCATTTGGGCTTATCAATGGCCCTGCTACTTTTCAGTCACCAATGAACAAGGTGTTCAGACAGTACATCCAAAAATTTGTTTTGGTGTTTTCTGATGACATCTTGGTATACAGTAGAACTGAGGAGGAGCATCTGAAGCACTTGAAGTTGGTCTTGGGAGTTCTACAAGAGCATCAACTGAGGGCCAACCTGAAGAAGTGCTTCTTTTCCTAGACCAATGTAGAGTACTTGGGCCATATATTGTCCAAGGAAGGAGTGGAAGCCGATCAGTCAAAGGTGGAGACTATGTTGAGATGGACCTTACCTAAGAATCTGAATGAGTTGAGAGAATTCTTAGGGCGGACGAGGTACTACATGAGATTCGTAAAAGGGTACAGTACTATCGCATGACCATTGACAGAGTAATTAAAGAAAGATAAGCCACAATAGTATTTGAGAAACTAAAGAAAGCTATGACAACTGTACCAGTCTTAACTTTATCAGAATTCGCTCAGACCTTCATAGTGGAGACAGATGCTTCAGGATACGGATTGAGGGCAGTACTCATGCAAGATCAGCGATCCATTTCCTACTTCAACCAAGTGTTGGTAGCCAGAGCCAGACTGAAATCAGTTTATGAGAGGGAGTTAATGGCCATCGTCTTAGCCATCCAGAAGTGGCAACCCTACCTGTTAGGTAGTCATTTTATTATCAGAACATATCAGAGAAGCCTGAAATACTTGTTTGAGCAGCGGATGGTGACTGAAGAGCATCAGAGGTGGCTATCCAAATTGTTGGGGTATGATTTCGAAATCCAATATAGACCTAGAGGGGAGAAGAATGTGACAGAAACCTTGTCCAGATGTATTGGGGAGCTACAGACAGTGGCAGTGTCTATTTCTTTGATGATGGATTAGGAGGTCATTAGGGAGGAGAGCGCTAGGGATAAGGAGTTGAGAAAGATCAAGACAAATTTACTGGGGGAAGATGATAGACACCCAGGGTACTCAGTAGAGGGGGAAAGACTGATGTATTAAGGGAGGTTCGTGATGCCCCGGACCTAAATCCACACCCCAAACTTATACTAGGAGTTTCATGGAAGCGCGGTTGGGGAGGTTAGCTTCAGAGCTTTATTGGAATGGGATGCATAGTGATCTAGAGAAGATGGTGGCCAGGTGTGAGATCTGTCAGAGGAACAAATAACTGGCCATGTCTCCAGGGGGACTACTTTAGCCATTGGCTTTACCGGGACGAGTATGGGAGGAGATATCCATATACTTCATAAATGAGCTGCCCTGTTCAGAAGGCTTCATGGTGATTTTGGTGGTGGTGGATAAATTGAGCAAGTATGCTCATTTCATCCCCCTCTGACATCCTTGCACCGTGGTGACAATGGCTTCAGCTTTCATCAGAGAGGTGGTCATATTCCATGGTGTACCAGAGGTGATAGTATCAGATAGAGATAAGGTGTTCCTCAACCACTTTTGGAGGGAGTTGTTCAGACTTCAGATTACAGGGGACAGTTCTGAAGAGGAACACCGCTTACCTCCCATAGACAGATGGTCAAATGGAAGTAGTCAAAAGAAGCTTGGAGACCTACCTGAGATGCTTTGTTTCTGAGACACCCAAGCTATGGGCCAAGTGACTATCATGGGCTGAATATTGGTACAATACCTATACATCCGATTTTCCATGTATCGCAGTTGAGAAGAGCCATTAGAGATTATACAGTCAGCTCGGAGTTACCAACAACACTTACTGAGGATTTGGAGGTGATTCTGGAACCCATAGAGTTGATGGGGGTTCGCAAGAAAGAAGATGGAGCTAAGGAAGTGCTAATTAAGTGGAAGAATATGCCTGACTATGATGCCACGTGGGAACGATATGAGAGGGTGAAATAGCAATTTCCTAATTTTCACCTTGAGGACATGGTGATTCTTTGGGAGGGCGGTATTGTTAGGTCGGTTCATCCTGAACCGGCTCAGTTGGCCCAAAGGCCGGCTCAGGTCTATAGGAAGCAGACATGTGCCGCCTCCTTTACAACTTGCCACCACACTAGTGGCCCCCACTAGGAGCAATTTGGGGAGAGAGGATTGGGAGGCTAGGATGAGAGGAAAATTTTGAATTATGGATGTTTGAATTAGAGAATTAATGTAAGTATGGTTTGTTTAGTGTTAGGATTATGCATGCTTTGATTGATTTTTTCTCTTGGGGTTCCTTGGCGTCTTAGCTCTAGATTCTTTTGTCTTGAGATTGCGAGAGAACGATCCTCCTCGCAAATTGAGGATCACTTGTACCTTACTTTCGTGTTTGTTTGACTTTGATTTTCTTGTTACAGTACAACATTTTGGGGCTAAATTTTTCCCAAATTTTGCGTTATTCTCATTGTTTTCACCAATTAGTGATAGGTTTTCTTGCAAACTCGAGTATTCCCCCTGGGGTTACTTGTGAACTCAAGTATTTCCTATCAAATACTTTGCTACAAACAAATTATAAAGTAGTGGTTGGAGGTTGAAAAAAATCTAAGACAGTTTAAAGGTTCTATAGATTTAGTACATGAATTGAGACAAACTAAAGACAATCAAGCTCATCGGCATACTCCTTGCACCTATAAATACCCAGTTTGGAGGGAGATAGCACAATTTTTTTTGAGCCGGTCCAAACTTTCTCCAATAAATTGAAGGAAAAATGGAATGTCAAAATTTTGTTGTCAACACTAGAAAAGGATAGGTCCTCCATAGTAGGCTCCGATCTTCCTCTGAAAAAAAAAAGTGAATGCTATCCTATAGGAGTCGCAAGATCGTCAATCGCGATAAAGGCCCAATCCTCTAGCACAGGCTCCAGTCTTCCTCTGAAAAAAGAGATGAAGATTGTCCTGTAGAAGTTGTAAGCTTGTCAATAGCGATAAAGGTCTAGTTCTCCGATGCAGGCTCTAATATTCCTCTAAAAAGAAGGCGAAGATAGTCCTGTAGGAGTTGCAAAACTATCAATAGTGATAAAAGTCTGGTTCTCCAACACAGGCTCCAGTGTTCCTCTGAAAAAGAGGCAAAGATTGTCTTGTAGGAGTTGCAAGATGGTCAATAGTGATAAAGGCTCGGTCCACTTATGCGAACTCCGGTCTTCCTCTAAAAAATAGGAGAAAAATGTCCTGTAGGAGTCACAAAACCGTCAATAACGATAAAGGCTTGATGCTCCGATGTAAGCTTCGGTATTCATCTGAAAAAGAGGCGAAGACCCCCGTACGAGTCGTAAGACCGTCAATCTATGGTAAATGTTTAGTCATCAGATGTCGCGAGTCTAGCAGTATGCCGATTAAAGGCTATTGGAAGTGGTTAGGTGACATTTTGATGTTAGCGATCAAACGATGAGCTGATAATGACGGTGAAGCTTCAATTTGTTGGAGATAGTATGTTGAATGGGCACATGACAAACAACTTGATGGGGGGGATCGAACAATGTGTCGGCCGCAACAGCCTAGCGCACACACTCTTTATTAATTAAGTGGAGACCTAATAGTCGGATGGTGATTTGAAAGGAGTTTTATGATGTGCTGATCATTATCCTAGAATGGTCCGACCGAGCATGTGCTCATCCACCGAGATTAATTATAGTGTAGAAAATGACATTGATTAAAGTACTTCACTTCATGCAATTTTAATTTTAGCACCTTATATCAATATTAAAGAAGATTGTATAATTGAATGTGATGTAGGAATTCAAAGACCACTAACCTTGATAGAAGCTAAATCTTTTTTGTTATAAGTTGATTAAGGCTCGTACAAACATATATAAGAAAAAAAAGCTCCGAAGAGAAGAGTTCCCTTTAGGTTGACAAAGAAACCTTTGAGAAATAGAAAATTATGATATCATCCCTTGGAGATAGAAATGACAATATTAGATGCTGAAGTTCGCATAGAGATCATATCTTTGAGGGCTATGGAGGAGTTTAAGAGGTATTCAAATTATCATTGAGAAATCCACAATCGCATCTAAGTGGCTTATGATAAAGTACTTGATAATCGTGAGTCTTGATGAAGGTATTGTATGTGGCTTTTTGAAAGGAGATCAACTAGTATAACGAAAGACTGAGATTATATTTGACAGGCTAATTCCCAATCAAGCATCTAAAAATTCTCATTCAAATTCCAGCGATGATGGTATTTAAAGTGAGCTTAGAAAAGCCTTTTCCATTGATATTTAGATTATGTAAAGGAGTATTTTTATTTACACAATTTTTTTTTAGAGATTTTTATATGATATTCATGTTTACTTAAAGTAATGAATACTCTTATCTTTTTGTAAGAATTAACATTGATTTATAAACTTGCCCACAAGAGGAAAACAAGTCTTTATATATTTTCCAGATATGCTATAATATAATGCCCCATAGTCAGGACTTTAGTCCTTTTGCTGCTTTTAAACTTTTAAGGATTTTAGAGAATTAAAGAAATATATATCTCCTAAGGCTTTTAGCCCTTTAAGATTTTTATGTACTTATACTTTTGAGTCTTTTAACATTCTAAGGTTTTAAATGTAACTATGTTTTTTAGGCTTTTAACTTTCAAAGGTCTTTGGTGTACCTGTGCCTTTTGAGGCTTTTTAGCCTTCTTAGGTCTTTAAATGAGTAGTGACCCTAACAACCACTTGCTCTTATAGAGTCTTTTTTGTGAGGACATTGTCTACCACTAGCTTCTCTTCGAGGCTACCTCATGGGCAGGCCTTCCTAGGATTATTTGTAAGAGCATTTCTCGATAACGTTAATATGTATGGAAGAGGCTAAGAGAATCCACCAAGGATATTTGACCTATCCGAGGTAGTTTTTAAGAGCGTTGCTCGATGATGTTAATTTGTGTGGAAGAGAAAGAGAATCCACCAACGATGTTTAACCTATCCGAGTCTTTTTTTTAGAGCATTGATCGATAACGTTAACATGTGTGGAAGAGGCCGAGAGAATCCACTAATAATATTTTGCATATCCAAGGTTGTTTATCAAAACGTTGCATGATGAAGTTAACATATATGGAAGAGGTCGAATTGAATCCCCCTATGATTGATTATACCTTAATTGGGAGGGGGCAAATGACGCATATCCTAAATCAAAGGTCAAGATTAGTCTATATTTACTAGTTACTGTATTTTTGAGGTTGAGACTAAGACCTTGCCCAAGAAGTAGAAGTCCAGTTGAAAACTGCATAGAGCTTGAAATTTATTATAAGCAACCTTATATTTGTTAGGAGCTTTATGAAAATAGGTTGCTAGTGACATTATCTCGGACTTTGATAATATTAGGGTAAATTTCCTTAGCCACAGTCCCGTTTATGGTTGCAAACTAAGTTTCCCCCCCAATCCAACTCGATTTCCCATGAAAATGATGCAACAGTGGCTGATGCTTGAGAGGTGATAGAATAATGCATAAGGTTGCTCTTAATATTGAAGGACTTCCTTTAGAGCTAATAACATATCATGGAAAAAGGACTCTCCTGCTTCAACTGTGCCCAGGTCGTTGACGTGAATGTCCTTTCAAGATTGCAACAAAGGTTGCCCCCCAATCAGGAATTGTTTCTCATAAACGATATCGAATTATTGCATCATGGAATATTCACGATAGTAGAGAAATATAAAGTTTAGCATCCTAACTTTGTACAAAGATCCAAAACAAAAACAAATAGAATAGTTGGGTGCAACAATCATAAAAGACATCATAATTTTTATCTGAAAATTTCTCAACGAGGAAAAAATCACATGGCCTTGCCCAATCGAAATGATTCTACTAGTGTTGGTGGTTAATTATAAATGATGTCCTCCAAATGAGAGCATTGGCCCAATATAACAAATACATATTGTATAGAGCATATTATATAGTTGGAGAACAACATAACACTTGTTCTTATGAGAGTGCAGCCCTGTTTGTTTGGACTGTAGGGTTGTAGAACCTTTTTTTGGATGATGGTGGTCGGAGGGACCATAATAAGCGGGTGACGGAGCTTGGAAGGACGGTAGTTTAGTGACAGTGGTTGGAGGGATTGTAGATAGTGGGCGAAGGAGGACGGAATGATCGTAGTTGGGAGACGATGGTCGAAGGGACATTTGTCGGTGCACGATAGTGGTCGGAGGAAGGACTAGCAGTAGTAGCTAGATGGAGATCCAACGATGATGGTCAGGCAAAGGTTCAACAGTGGTGACCTGGATTCGTCGGCAATGATGTCGAAGTGGAGCTCAAGGATTCTTCAAGTTCCAAAGCTCCTCTTCTTCCATTTTCCTCCCCCTCCTTCATCTGAAAAATGAGGGTCTATTTATAGTTTATTCGGAGTAACATGGTCAGTTAATATAGAAAAATTCAGTGTAAATGTGGAGTTTTCGATTGGACGACCTACATTGATTCCCTTGATTATGGAGAGTTTTTCAAGCATTTAAGTGTCTTAATGACGTCAGAATTAAGTGATCTTGGGCTTGTTAAATTCGTCTCGTCGAGCCTCTTGATTCGACTATAAGCATATCATATTCGAATATTAATTGGTCATCCAAATAATGTTTTGAAGCTTCAAAAAATATTTTGATCCTTTGATTTGGGCTCGGATTAGACTGCATTTTGGTGTCATTGAGTTCGTCTTCGTGAGATGTTCAATTCGACTACAAGCTTGCTGAAATCAAAGTTTGGATAGTCACAAATCTAATTTTGGAAGTTCCTTATTCATATTTGCATCGAGATTTGTGCTCGTTCAAGACAATTTTTTGGTGGCATATCAATAGCCACGTACCTAACCTAGTTTCAATTTTCAAAGTCCTCAACAACTTCGAGGATTTTCATTAATTACAAACAAAAGAATCATAATTTAGGATTCATATTCGCATCGAGAATCGTGCCCAACCAAGATGATTTTTTGGTGAGATATCAACAGTCATGTATTTGACCTAGTTCCAACTTTCAAAGTCCTCGACTACTTTATGATTTTTATTAATTACAAACTAAGAAATCATGATTTAGAATTCATATTTGCATCGAGATTTATGCCCGATCCCCGCATGTTGGAATTAACAGGGGCAAAAGAAAGAAGATTGTGGATGTGGTTAAACAACAATAACAACAACATCACGCCTTTATCCCACTACGTGGGGTCGGCTACATGAATCCTTTTTCTCCATTGTGTCCTATTAAATCTAAAAGAAAATGAGAAAACAAATGCGTGAATGCTTACAGTGAATGTTAGTTGAAGAGTGGGGAAGGGATGGAAAATGGCAATTGTAATTGTTGCATATTCCTAGTGTGTTTCCACTGTTTAGGAATATCATAGTCAAATAGTCAATGTACTACGAGGTTTCCTAAATAAATTAATTGAAGAATTTTAATTTGCTTCAAGCATAATCGACAATAGGTACTTAAAATTCACAAAAAAACAACAATAAAAAATCAAGTTCTTATGATGTCTTGGAAACATATAGATAATTCTTTCATTTAATTAAGCTTATTTTACAAGTATAGAACCAGGTTGTTAGCCAGTATAATCATTGTTTATTACTCAATTTTCTAAGCCTAAGAAACCTAAAAAAAATCAAATAACATATTATTATGGATCAGTGACCATTGTTACATGCAATTATGTAATAATTTGTCCAACCGAGTGTTTGGGCTATGGATTAGGATCTCTCCAATTTTTAAGCAAAAGGGAAAGGCTGCTTTTAGGCCTAAGCAAAGCAGGTAGAGGCGCTAGAAAGAGGACGTGTTACCTAATTCCAAACCCAAGGCTACGGTGACGTAGATAGAAGAAGAGAAGACGGCCGCTATTGAATTGAGAGATGCTTTTTGTCATAATCAAGCTAGAACTCCGAGTGAAGAAGAAAGAATAGAATTCTCGATACGATAGGCCACCAGGACAGAAATGGCATTGACGCGGGAGGTGCTGAGTCTTCTTCTTTTGGCTTGGTCATGATCTTTATGGTGAGCAGCTCCTTACCAGCTGAGCAGAAGAACAACAAAAAGCATATGCTAGATAGATTTTGATGTATTAATTCTTCTAAGTCAATCCAAAATTTTAATTTTGAACTCATATCAAAACTTATTTGAGGAGCACAAGCACTTATAATATTAACAATTTTAGCATCAACAACAATCTTTAAAATCATAATTCTATCTCCAATTCTATTAATTTTTATAATATTATCCTTCAAACTCTTATCTATAATCACACCTCCACCATTTCTAATACGACTCCTACCCGAATATCATAGTTTATATCCTAAACTATTAATCTCCTTAGCTTTCTCTCCAACCTATTTAGTTTCTTGAATGCACAAAATATTTATCTTCCTATGAATCATAATATCTATTAACTCCATTAATTTTCCTATAAGGAAGCCTATATTCAAAGTTCTTATCCTAATTTTTGTTTCATTGACTAGCTTATTTGCCCACATCCGTCCTTGATGTGGTAGTCCTTGCCTATTTAACACTGCATTCGGGCGCTGGTGTAGCGGCCCTTGCACACTTGTCACTATATTCAGGTCATACAACACGTCGCTTTCAAGGGACGCCCTAGCATTAACACAATTTTTTAAAGGATTCATGTTATGATTATTCGATAAGTTTTATGCTGGTTGTCGACTACCTAACGCAACCCTCCACTTTTCTCATTCAGGACTTGGGAACTGGCAACGGTAATATTCAGTCAAATGTAATAGCATCCATCCAAATTGGAGTGAATTATTCAGTGAAAAAACTACAGAAGGATGGTTGATGATGCCACGGATTCAATGAAACCTAAACGTTATGGATGAATTTTAAAAAAAAAAAAAAGAGAGTAATAAAGCAGAGAAAAAACGCAGAATTATCACGCACTGTACTTTGTTTTTATAAATATGCCAAATATGGGGGCCGCGCACACAGTAACAGTCTTCTGGATAAAGCGTTCTGAAAAAGCGTTGTCTAAAAGAATTCTGGAAAAGCGGTGTGAAAAGTGTTGCAGAAAAGTTGTGATGCTTGATACGCTTTTTAGGAAAACTCTCACCAGAATTGGTATCAAGTGCAGAGTGTCAAGCCCAATAGATGCACTCAATTGGTTAAGAATCCAAATAATTAATTGTTTTTCTGCCGTATTGTTGTTTTGGATTCTGAGAAGATGCTGAATCAAACTACAGAAGCATACCAAACTAAATTCATCTTCTTAGAATACTGTTCTATAAAGACATTTCGATATCCAGAGGAAAGTAAAAGGCTAAGATATCTACCTCAGACGCCCATCCTCATCGATAGGTGGCGGTGTGATGAGCACAATAACAGTCGTCGGCCAGCGCTCCTGCGCTCCAAGCAATAAGTAGTCAAATAAGTATCCCAATACAGTTTCTTGACTTTAGCATGTATTACAACAATTTTAGATCATCTGATATACCCTCAATCAGGAGTATCGAATTTCTATTAATCCCATTATAATAAATTAATTGGTCTTCGAATGATTTCAATTAACGTACCATATTTATAAACAACATCAGGGTGAGCTCACCCAATAAATGGAACAGAAGCCAACAATACAGTGAGTTCAAAGAAAGATCTAAAGAGATATAATACCTTGAAGAAGGAGATAATAGATCTGAGATTGCTTTGATACTCATCCAGAGGCACATGCTGGAATCCGCTGCTCCGATCATGTATTGAAGCATCGTTAGCTCCGAAGAACACCGTCAAAGCCAGCGGCCACTCTCCGTCTTCGCACACGCCGTCCAATGCTCGCGCCGCCACCTTCAACGCCCACCTCGTGTTGTACCCGCTGTAGCCGCGCAACACCACATCCGCCTAATCACGCGCAAAATCCAAACCCCTTACAAGCCATCGTTTATAAGAGGGAGTCGGTGATGTGGAAGAAAGGTGACGCAGAAGCTCACCGTGCGAGAGAAATGGTCTGCGAGGGCTGCACCCCAGCCTCCATTGGTGAAGGATTCTTCAGTGATGGAATCGCCGAACAAAATCACCTTTGGCCTCATGACCAATCGCCGAGGTCTGTTCTTCTAGCTCTGCTGCTCAACGGAGCTCCCTCATTATTCGGAGTTTTTGGGGATCCTCGTCCGGGTCTGTGGTCGGAAATAACAAATATTAAATAAGCATATAGCTAATATTATCTAGAGTGGCGGGACTTGAGGAGATTGCCCTGAAACGGACAAAAGAATTACGCATCCAACTCGACTTGCACGCCGGCAGAGATGGGTTAGAGGATTTTTTTTTTGAAGCAAATGTTTAATTTAAATTAAAAATAAGAATAAAATATTTAAAAATTTAAAAAGAAATAAATTAGTCAAATAGGATGACACCATTTATTGTATGCATTCTTTTATACGATGCATTGTTATAGTTCTACAAAATTCAATTCAGCTAGCTAAGCAGTATGTGGGGTGAATGCGCTAATTTGTATGGCGCATTCTTTAGAATGCACAAATTTGTTTAACTTGTTTTCTCTGTTTTAAAATTTTAAAACTTGCAGGATTTCAAAAATTTTGATAAAAATGCCACTGAATGTTACATATTAGTTATATTATTCATGCATGCATGAAACTTCTTCTCATTGAATATGAGTTTCAAATCTCAAAACACAAAAGGCTCAAATATAACATGTTAAAAATATTTAGAAAATAATTTTCAAATATAATGATCTTGAAATTTAATAAACTTGAAGTAAAAATGACACAAAATCTTCTTAAAATTGATTGTTGTAATTGTGTGATTTGATTCAATTATCTTAGATTTGAAAGACCATTCTCGTCCTAGGGAATCGAACATTTCCCTAGCCACCCCAAGTGATTAACCTTTAGTTGGAATTAACCCTATAAGCCATGTACTATAGCACATGGAAGTGGTCCTATCACTAGGGTAAGGGTAAGAGGATATGAAGCTCAAGCCATGAAGAGCAAGCGTACATGAAGAAGTATTTTATGTATTTAGTCTTAAGGTTTTATGTATTTTCATGTATTTGATGTTGTAAGTATTATATGGACTTCATGTGATGCATTTTTCTTAGTTATTGTATAATAAGTTGAGTTAAAATTATGAAAGAGGTTGCAAGGGCCGATCTTGCTAGTGTCCATGAGACAAGGAGGTGGTTATAGGTGCTTACTAGTGGGCAAATAAAGGGGTTGACCCCTCCCTACTCTCTTTTTTTTTTCCTCTTTGCTTTGAATTTGAATGAAGAGATGTGTCTCTTTATGTAATTTCAATCATATAAGAACTCATTTGGACTGAAATTAAAGATATATCACTTGTTTGAGCTTTTTGGAAAGAAATTTCAAGTGGCTTGGAGGCTTGGTGGTTGACAAAACTCAAGAAGATTGATTGATCTTCTTGAACTTCTACTTTGGTGAGTAGTGTTTCTAATTTTCAAGAATTTATCTTAATGCAGTCTTGTTCCATTGTGTTCTAACTCTGGTATTCCATCCTAGAAAAATACAAAAATTATTTTCATCTCTCAAATTCTGAGTCTAAATCCAAATTACTAGGACCAGCCAAGACTAACTATTTTGTTGTACTAGTTTTGTCCCCTCTAGTATTTGACCATCCTAGCTCCATAAAACCTCAACTAAAATCTCCATATTTCTATCCTAAAGAAATAATCATCCCTCGTTTTATTTTTTGTTTGTTGTTTTAGCCCAGTAACATGTTTCAACTCCATATAAAATCCAAAAAAAAAAAATCAATTCTTTCAGATCTTATATAGGGTTTTTTCTTTATTCATTTTCAAGTAGAATAACTAAATTCCACCCATTCTATAAAAAAACCACAATATAACCCGTAACCTTGGTTTGTTCTAGATAGAAATAACTTGCATTTCTTCTGGAGCACATTTGGACCACTTAAACCTTTCTCATTTATAATTGATGCCCAAGTTTACTATATTTGGATATATAAAGAGATATATCCAATAGGTAGAAGTTGGAGTTTAATTATTGGGCAGATTGCAAGAATTGTGCTTTACCATCCATCCTCCTTAAAACTTACCTCCACATTCAAATTAAAATATTTTAAACTAACCTTGACTCTTTTAATTATTATTATTAAGAGATTCTCTCATCCACTAATTGATCAAATTAGTGATCTATGCCCCACCTCAACTCCCTATCACCTTGTAACTCTTGTTTGACACAATTTTATAATTAGCCTGGAGTGGTATGTCATCTAGCGTAGTTCCGCATGTGCTTTTACAATTTACTCTTATGATAACAACTATGGTGAAGATTAAATCATGTGCTAGAATGCTTGCATATCTAATTATTTGAAAATGAACTTAATAAGACTAAAATTATGAAATCTCAATTGCAAAGTCAACACATGCCTTCCCAAAGTCTTGTTTGTGTTTAACCTCACTACAATATTAATTATGTTCTTATTTACATAAAATATCAAGGAGTGATAACACATAAATGTGCAAAAGTATCTTTATTTAAAAGTATCATAAATATATATATATATATATATATATCATTTTTTTTTAAAAAAATTATTATTTATTGAATCCAAAATTATTTGTGAACAACAGCTGGACCATCCTCACAAGACTTGTATGATATTGATTAGAAACAAAAAGAATATAAATAAGGAGAGACTAAGAATGCCCATTAGATTTGTCAATAGGTACATACTTCTAGTGCTAGTGATGTCATAATCCCTAACTTGCCCTTGAACACCCACCTAGACCTATTTAATAAGCATTTGTAATTAAATCAAAAAGTGAAAGTAGATATTTCATAAGGAAGTATGTCTTTACACTCACTAGCAATAATCATGGTTAATCAAATACTAGTGATTATATATAATCTCAATTTGAGTGATGTTATTACCACATGAAGATTGTTACTACTTAGGACTATAGGAGATTATGGACTAGCTAAATTACCATAAGCGATCAGATCCTTAGACAAATTGTCCTTTTGAGCCAGGTAGGTTTTAGTGAGTTCTTTAAGTGAGTTGTGGTGAGTCGGCAAGCTACTATGTTTGTAGCTTTTAGTGAGTTGATGAGTTGAGTGTTACTTGTCATACCCCATAATTAAATTTGAAAGAATTAGCCATTTTAATCTTTTAAATAATCAACGTGAGCTTATATGAATTTATCAATATAAATCAATCAAGTAGAAGCAAATAAAATCATTTACATCAAAATATTTCATTATTCATTTACCAAAATTATATTTATAATAGCCAGGAGATCACTTACAAACTATAATCTATCTTAAGCTCCTAACTACAAAAAACTAAAATAAAATACATAATAAAATAAAATAAAAACCTTAAGATCTCAATCAGTCTCACTCCATACAGTTTTAACCCATTCCTTAACTTTAAATCAATAAAATCTACATACTGAGCTTATAAAGCCTAGCAGAAATACAAAATATCACTAAAGCTTTCAATGCAATACTCAAAAATCAATATTCATGATCATCTCAATCAATAGAATCAATAACGTTCAATATCATCAATGATTATTTATCACTAATACAATTCAATCTAATTAATAATGAAAATCATGAATCATTACACTTAAATCCATAAATTAATACAGGTGTGAGAATATAAAAGCATCAATGATGAGTAAATTAGTAAAAACCAAAGTATCTATAAAATAGCCAGAAATCATGTCGATGTAGTGGATTCATATGAAAGTATACATATGAAGTTCAATTATTCTCTATTAGTATATAATCAATATCTTATATTATTTTCTCAGTAATAAGATTCATATACTTAGTGATAGTATAATGATACTAGAGCATTAATAGTGAATCAGTAAATAATGGATCAATGATAGTAATCAGTAAATTTGTATAGTAAAAAGTAACACTTCAGTGCTAAAATCATGAATGAGTCTATAGATGAATCATAAGCATATTGGTGTCAATAGCATTACTCTTATCCATCTTATCTATTATACATCATATGCAATCAGTACATGTATCAATTCATATATTATTAATGCACACACATTATGAATATATCTATCAATGCTATTAATATATACATGCATCAGTATATGATTCAACAAGGTAGGATATATGACTTTAATGTGATGTTTATATTCTTTCATATGTATTTACTATTTTATTATGTCATTATCATTATCATTACCTTTACCATTACTATTATAGGTGGTTTTCAATATCATTAAGAGCCATCACCTTACTTGTCTGCAGTGGCGGAGCCACGGTGGAGGCACAGGGGGCACGTTCCCCCACTGACTGACCAGATGCGAAATTTTTGGGTAAATTTTCTATTTATATATACATAAAAAAACCCTAATTCTAATTCTACGTCTCCTTCTTCTCCCCGGGGCAGAAACTTTCTTTCAAAGCTTCTGATCTCTCGGAGGGGAAAGCTATTTGGACTTCCGCTCTCATCGGGTACTCTCTTGGTCCCCGGCCTTACTATGAGCGCCTCCTCAAAGCCATGCAGAAACTTTGGACCTTGAAGGGTTCCATGTCCATCTTATCCCTTGCGGACGTCTTCTTCTTCTTGCTGAAGTTCACTTCTTCCGAGGATCTCGAAGCGATTTTGTCTGGTGGGCCTTGGTTCCTGCTTGGGAAACCATTCATCCTACAGCGCTGGTCTCCAAAGTTTAAACCTAAGCGGGATGAGGCGTCTCCTATCCCGTTATGGATCAAAATCGTGGACTTCCCGCTGGTGCTGTGGACACCGACTGGAATCTCTAGGATTGCCAGTTTCATCGGTATCCCTATCTCTGTTGACTCCCTCACTGCGAACCGTTCTCGTTTAACTTTTGCTCGGGTATGTGTTCTCATTTCTAAAGAATCAGTTTTACATGACGAGATTCCTTTAGAAATTGATGGTGAAGATATGGTCTTAAAAGTCATTTATGATTGGAAGCCGGATCGGTGTGAAGGTTGTGGATCTCTCATTCACCCTTTCTCGCTCTGTCCTAAGAACCCAAATCCTTCCCCTATCCTTCCTCCTCAGCCGACCAAAAATAGGGGTCATAGCACATCCAGGGCCAGGACATCGCAACCTCATCAATCTAAATCCAAGGCTCCTGCTACTCAAGCTACTCTTGTTGCTGAACCTTTGCCTATCTTGCAACCGGCTATCACTTTGATTCCCCCCAGGTTATAGCTGCGAATCCCTCCACACAAAAATCTACTCCTTCAAACTCCACCCCTCCCAATAATATTAACCACATACCCAATTTAAATAATCCTGCTGAAGAAACTTCTTCTTCAGAACACTTGATTATCACCAATACCATTCTCAAACCTGTAATCCCTCTTGGCAATAAGTTTGCCTCTTTGCAATCTGATGAGGGTATCTCTAATAATTCCTTTGACTCCCCCTCAGAGACTGAATGTTCCAGTGAGAAAAATCTACATGATCAACCAAGCACATCTTCTCGAGGGACTATGCCGCCTCAAACGAGAGCCTCTGTTCAAAATGGGAAATGCCCAACTAAAGTCAAACCCCGAAAGGAAAGTCGGCCAGGAAGGCCAAGGGATCATCTTCTTAATGTCCTTATCTTCATTTGCAAGTTGGAATGTCCGTGGGTTTAACAAACCGGACAAGGTTCGTCTCTGTAAATCCCTCATCACTTCTCATAATCTTAAGTTATTCTGTATTTTAGAAGCTAGAGTTTCGGCTGACTCTTTGCAAGACTCTTGGTTTCTTAACTCCCATCTTCTTTTTGAGAATGAAGATAGCTGTAACAATTTTCATGTTTCTAGTCCTGGCCGTATTTGGATTAAATGGGATTCTCAGGCTGTCTAATTTTCTCCAACTTTCTTCTCGTCTCAACTAATCCATGGTCTTCTTTCTATGGGTTCTTTTCCCCCAATTCATGTTTCTGTCATCTATGCTGCCAATACGGTTGTTGAATGTAAATGCTTATGGGATCAGTTATTGTCTTGTTCCCCCCCCTTCGGATCAGCCGTGGATTATTCTTGGGGACTTCAACTGTTATAGATTTCATTCTGAAAAGGCGAATGGAAACTCTTCTTCGTCTAGCAGTTTGGGGGAGCTCAACAGTATGATGTTTAACTGCGGGATTCAGGACCTCTCTTCTACTGGGTTGTTTTACACCTGGTTTAATCAAAGGATTGATTGCCCAATTCATATAAAGCTTGATAGGGTGTTGTTTAACTCGGCTCTTCTGGATTTTCTTCCAACTGCCTTTTACAAAGTGGATTCTCCTATTGGCTCTGATCACTCGCCATTGATTTTCAAATATTCTACCTCTAAACCTATTGCGGCTAGGTTTATGTTTAAGAATTTTTGGATTAATATGAGGGGTTTCTGGGATGAGGTTTTTTCTGCTTTTTCCTCTAGATCTCAAAGAAGCCCTATTGCTTCTTTTGTCCACAGTCTTCATACGCTTAAAGGGGCTCTAAAAAATCGTGATTGGGCATCTTCCTCTTTCCTTACTAATGCCATTCAAGAGCTTAAGTCTAAGCATAACACTTGCCTTTCCCAGATTCAACTTTTTCCCCTTGACTTGGAACTCAATTCCAATTTAAAGTTGATTAATGAGGAATTAGCCAACTTCCAAAATCAATGGACCTCTTGGATCTCTCAAAGAGCTAAGGCTCTTTGGCTTACTAAAGGTAAAGATGATATTGGTTTTCTTTATGCAAAGATTAGGAGTAGACACAATAGAAACTGTATCAAGGAAATTACCACGGATGAAGGGCACTTTACTCTATTTAATGACATTTCCAAAGCAATAGTCAACCATTTTAAAGAGCTTTACAACCCTCCTTCTACTCAATTTACTGTGCCTTTGGACATTCCTGCGGGTATGAAGGTTCCTTCTCATTTTCATGAAATGTTGGTTGCCCTTATTACCTTGGATGAGATAAAATATGTTGTGTTTGAAGGTAATGAATCGTCTACTCCGGGACCTGATGGGTTTTCTTATGCATTTTATAGACGCTCTTGGCACCTTCTTGGGCCACAAATTTTCAATGCGGTGAATCATTTCTTTTGTCTCGGGTTATCTCCCCAAGGGTGTAAAGGCATCTGCTATCACTTTAATCCCTAAATGTTCTCATGCTTCCAACATTATTGACTACAGGCCTATCTCTCTCTGTAACGTGCTTTACAAGATTGTGGCTAAGATTATCGTGTAAAGGCTTAAAAAGGTGCTCCCCTTCATCATTCATGATAGTCAATCTGGATTTATTAAAAATCGATGATCCACAGATTACATTATACTTGCTTCTGAGATTTTAAGGGAATTTAAACACATGAGCAATTCTTTCTGTGCTAAATTGGACATTAGGAAAGCCTTCGATACTGTTTCTAGAGAATTTGTGATTGCTAGGCTTATGCAGAAAGGATTCCCTGTGACGTTTGTTAATTGGATTAAAAGTTGCATTCTTGATGTGCACTTTTCTGTTTGCCTTAATGGCTCCCTTGAAGGATTTTTTAATTCTTCTTCTGGTCTCCGTCAAGGATGCCCGCTTTCCCCTCTTCTTTTTTGTGTGGTGATGGATGGTTTATCTCACCTTTTGAATCGCGATTTTCTGGGAATTTCTTGTGCTGACACCTCCATTAACCACCTCATGTATGCTGATGATCTCCTTGTCCTTGGGAAGGCCTCTAGGCATAATGTGGAGAAGCTCAATAATTGCCTCACACTTTTTGGGTCCCTATCGGGCCTCCATGTTAACTTGGCTAAAAGTTCTATTTTATTCTCTAATCATGCTCCTGATAGGGATTATATTTGCCAGACTCTTGGCATTCATCAAATTAGTAGCTTCTTTACCTACTTGGGCCTTCCCATCTCTCACAAAAGACTACATTTTTCTCACTTTCAACCGCTACTGAGCAAAAATTTTGTTCTACTTGATGGTTGGAAAAACAAATTTCTTTCTTTTGCAGGACGTGTCCAATTTCTTAAATTTACTATCTCTAGTCAAAATATTTAAACTCTTCATATTTATTATATACAAAATGTTACATCATAAAAATTAGATGAATCAGGAGTAAATACATTATTTATCTTTTTTGGGAGAATATAAAATAGTAAAAATAAAACTATTTAAAAAAAATGTGTGTTTTAAGTAACTTATAATGATTAGAAGACTTTTTTTAATTGAAGTAACATGTGAAATTGACCAAATCTCACTCTCTATCTCTCCTCTTCCTCTCCCTTTCCATCTCTTCTCCCTTGCCTTTCCAAAGAAAGCCCTAATGTTAGTGAGGGATTAGTTTTTAGAATCTTGGGATTTAATATATATAAATATTTTAGCGGCCTAGCATAACATCACTATGACCCAACATCGTAGTATCAAATGTTAAATCCATAATTACTGTTGAATAGCAATTCAAATGCCACAACAATAAATTTTGGTACTTATGTGCTTTCAAGCATAGCATCGCGCATAGCTCTATAAAGCACAACGTCAAAGCACTTTAGTTCAAATAGATATTAAGATTTCGCATTTTTCTAATTTGAAAATACTTTTTATATCTTAAGGTTGTTACACTACTAAACTTGTGGTGTTTTTGTGAGTCAATAAGCCTATGCTAGTGGAGCACCTTAAATCTAGCTAGCCCATTTTGAATCAAACTCATTGGTCTTAAATGGTTGTATATATAGTTTTTTTAATTCTTTTGCATCTTTTGTAATAGTAATTATAAAAAGAGTTATTAAATGAAATAATATACTTTCTACAAAGAAATTGTCTTATTTGAAGTCAATAATTACATTATTATTAATTTGTATGCAAAAAAACTAAAATTATGATGCCAAAAGAGATAAAAATAAGCAGTATTTATTTTTATTTTAAACTTTTTAAATTTTTTTTTTTTACTTTTGAATTTTAAACTTTTCTAAACACAAGCAAAGAAAAGTAAAGCAATATCCACTCCCTAAATGTCTTCCTTTATGGGTATTGCACTATCTCAAGCTCCTTTAAACAGAGAAGCCCTTCTTCCTTACCAAGTGGAGAATGACCTTTATAGATTCTTCTCTCCCAAAGAATTTCCATCCTTAAGCGTCCAGTCAAGCGAAGATATTGTTCCCTCCTTCTACTTCTCATATGATAGATATGTCAATCCCTCCTTTTTTTTCCTCTTATTATGGAGATACTGCTCCCTCCTTTTGCTCCTCACAAAAGTGGAGATGCCATCTCCTAGCCTCATTAGCTAGTATGTCTTTTGCCCAAGAACTTGACCCCTTTTTTATTTAAAAAAACATTTTTATTTTTAAAACAACATACAACATAAATATTGAGAATAAATTGCACTAGCTAAAGCAAATAATACAATAAACATAACTCTATACTCCAACTGTTGACATCACTAAAAGAGAGACTAAAAACATAAGTACAATAAAAAAAAGATAACAAAAAAGAGTATAATAAGAAGAAATAAAACAAGCCACACATTATATGGATTTTGATCAGGTGGTGTAGGCAGCGATGGATAGTAGTGGTGCATGAAGGAGATTTGATCCTAAAACCAAGCACGATCGGCCTTATGTAACTACTAAAGTTGCTCCCAACATGTTGAGTTCTCCTAAATGTTAACATTTAACCTCAGCTATAGGTGATCAAAGCATTCAATCCACAATTAAAAAGGAGATGGCTAGAAAGCAGGGTAGGCTCTGTGTGGGATGGCATTGCGGGAGCTAGTCCTATGGGGGCTAGTCCCCCCCCCCCCCCCCCCCCCCCCCCCCCCCCCCCCCCCCCCCCCCCCCCCCCCCCCCCCCCCCCCCCCCCCCCCCCCCCCCCCTCGCCCTTATGAATCGTATTCCTCTATAGCTTATAGTCCTAAATTTCTATTACTATAGAAGTGATGGAAGGAGCTATATGTGAAGTATATTAAGAAGTGATTAGTTAAGGTAGGGTACACTAAGCTATATTTTGCATCTAAGAGAAAAGCTATAATATGACCTAGTGCAAGATTTTTCCTATGGTGTGCCCTAGGGTTCCCAATGGTTTTCAAGTTTTCTATGTAATAGATAATCATGTCAGTGACATTAAATTTAGTTCCAATTATACAAAAATACATGATAATGGATAATAGTGGTATAATGTTAATCTAATCACTAGCTTTATGTATAATACAATTTCTAAGTACATGAAAAATAGTACATACATTCAATACTAAGATGATTATTATATGCTGGTGAAGGTTCATTAGGTTATTCCTAGGAGTGAGGTTAACGTAGGTCTAATTGAAGTCACTAATGATAGAGATATCATGAGATTTCATGTTAGATATAGAAACATGAAGGTGTTTGTGGAAATCATGATAGGTGTTAAGTGTAAATTTAATATTATTTTTTATCTTAAATTTAGTGAAAATGTGATATTTAGTTGATTTTTTGTAGGAATACACAGGAAAAGGAGAAAAAATTTTACAAGTGTTGAACTAGTGCTGTAGTTATTAATTACATCACCATAGCAGCTATAATGCCTCGACACTAAATCAGGTAATCATAGCATCATAGTCTTAAAAATGGAAAATTATTTAGCACCTAGATGGAGCCAAGGTCAATGATATAATGCTTCATAGCCCTGCAACATCTCTGAGTCTATGGAATTTGAGTGCCAGAGCATCAATAATTTCAATGCCCAAGCGCTAAGTTATATGCTCAAGTACCACAATGCTCAACTTTCATAGCACCACAGTGGAGCAGTTGATGAAAGATAAAGCCACATTGAATCAATTGAGAGATGTACTAGTTCAACCACAGACATGATGAGTCAGCACAGTGCCGTGGTGGAGCAAGTCCAACAATGCTAAGGAGCTAGTTCATTTGATAATTTCATAGTGACACCATTTTAAGTGCTACAATGCCTGAAGTTATTTCTTTATTTACTATAAATAATTTTCAGTTCTTTTATTTAATATTTTAATAAAGTTTTGTATTTTTTAGTGTAGTTCTTAGTGTCTCCTTTGAATAAAATTTAAGGGAGGCTAAGGAAAAGCAAGATACTTTAATTAGAGATCTTAGTCTATCTTGTGTAAGCAATATTGCCATTGGCGGAAGGAGTGTGGAGAAGTCATTTATATTATACCGGTGAATCTTTCTTATTATTTCTCCCTGTATCTTTTTCTTCTATGATTAAAATGAAGATGTGTTTACCTTCTATTTTATTTTTGTTTGGCTAATTTTGAGTTTTAGGCTAATGATGTAAACATAATGCAAGTATAAATATAGACTCTTATTCCTTAAATAAAATTATGGATGTTTTCAATATCTAGCACTATTAAATTACTGTATAAAATGGCCATGTGTAGTTAATATCTAGTATGATATAAAGTCTCGAAGAAGAAATATTGGAAAAAATATGAGTATTGGAATGGAATGTTAGCATGCCTAGTTTTATGATGTTAAACCTTTCAGGTTTTTTAGAGACATTAGAATTGTTGGAAGGTAATAAGCCTCCCTTTTTACTCTTGCAAGCTTTCGAGAGATCTAGGGATGCTTATGCTCTGATCCACATTAATATTTAAGAGTCTAATTTGGAAAACTTTATTATTTTACTTACATTAATATAAAAAATATTATATATATTTGTATCTCTTCATGTTTTGCATTCTCTATAAGAGGTAGAAACTCAAAACCCTAATTTTTGTCGAGTAAGATAAACCTTTCATCATTCGTCAACAATACTAGTTTTATCACAATCTTGGAGAACACTTTCTTGTGGGATTAACATTCTCAATCTCATGGACATGGGATTAGGGAATTGCAATGTTAGAGTCTCGAGAAAAAAATTACAAATAATTTAGTGCCCTAATGGATCCAAGATTAGCATCACAATGTTGAAAATTTGCGCCACTACACTTAAGTTGCAGGAAATTGAGAGCCTAGCACCAATAGTTATAATGCCACAATATCAGATTGCACATTCAATTACTACAGAGCTTAACTTTTGCAGCACCATAGTAGAGCAGATGATAAAAGATGGAGCTGAGTCAATTTAGCCTAGAAACACACCAGTTTAGCCAATAGACTTATGGAGTTAGCATAGCATCTTAGAGGAGCAAACCCAACAATAATGAGATGATGGTTCATCTGATATCACTGCAGTGCCTCTATTTTAAGAATTGTGGTGTTTGAGGCCATTTTTGTACCTATTATCACTAGTTTTTTTTTTTAAGAGTTCTATCACTTTCAATAGTTGCATATATTGTTCACTAGTGTAACCTGGAAAACACACTCTCATGCCTATGCCCCATCAATAGGTAATCTCTATGATTAAAGTTTGAGGAGGTTGTAAGACCTCAACAAACTAGCCTAAGGCACTAAAAGGGGGTTGAATTGATTATTTAAAATTTTCTTTATTTCAAGAAAAATCTTTTTATAATTTTTTAATACCTTGAAATAAACAATTTGATCATCCGATGTTGAATATAGTAAACTTAACAACAATTATGATAATGATGATGATATTCTAATTAACATAAAAAATATTAATATCATATTTTCACCAAGAAGCTACCAAAAAAATTAAATATAGAAAAGTAAAATATAGAAAATAAAAATCTAAATAAACACCCTAATTTTATAATGGTTCGGTCAAAACATGACCTATGTCCACTCCCTATAGTCCTCCTATCAGAGTATTGCACTAAACCCTTTAATGAATCTCTTTAGTCCCCAAAGCTAAGCGGAGAAGCTCTTACAAAATCTCTTCCACCAACCCGGTACGGTAGAGGACCTCAAATCCTTTTTCACCCTTTTGGTGAAGGCAGAGAATTTGGAATCTTTTTTTTACATTCCTAGTGAAGGCAGAGAACCTGAAATTCTTTTTCACCCTTTTAATAAAGGTAGAGAATATGGAACCACTTTTACTTTCCCCGGTGCAGTGGAATAGTTGAGTCCTTTGACACCAAAGAGAAGTTCTTCCTAAAGCTTCCCTCAAGAAAAACCATGACACAAGGAGGAAATCAAGTGCAAGTTCACTAGAGCAACCATGTGGAAGTCCCTCTCACACTCCTCTGAAACTTACAATGATCTTCTCCCTCTCTAAAAAACTCCACCCTTTCTCTCCGAAGCTCTAGGATCTCTCTTCAATATTTCTTTAGAAGAAACACCTCAATGAATGCTAAAAATATTCTTACAAAGTCTTAAGAGAAGGCTTAAAAAGAGGGCTTAAAAACCCTAAAAATTTAATTTAGCCATTAAAGTTCATATAGTATGATTGCAAGATCGTATAGTATGATACCTTGAATTTGACCTATTAGTACTGTATAATCATTAGTAATAAAAGTTCAATTTTCACTATTAATACTATACAATTGGTATTTAGTATAGTGTGATCAATTTAGATTATATTGTATGAATGAACAGGAGTATAGTACGATTAGTTCAACCAAATTGCATTTAATCTAGGATGAATCTTGGGATGAAATATCATCTCTATCAATTATATGGTACAATCCAGTTCATGTAGTATGATTATAATATCAAAATTAAGCAGATTTGATTGATTAATCACATGATTAAATTAGGCAGTATTTTAAACATTGTACAACACGATTATGTTCATACAATACAAATAAAATAACATTTAAAATTCAAATTTTCTCCTAATTTAATGAATTGCAGGATTTTTAAATATAACAGATCATCCAATACAATGTGGTGTCCATACTATACAATTGGTTATATTTCAAAATTATTTTCTTTGATAAATAAAATACTTTATTTAATTTTTATAATAAGAGATCATGCAATATGATCTATATCGTACTACATGATGTACAAAAAAATTAAAATATCTAAAATTATTTTCGCTCCCCCTGTGTGTATGTGCATGATTACCTAGATGGCATACACCCTTATAGGAGTTAACTCAAGAAATAAAAAATAAACAATTTAAATTACTAACTCTTTCAATGCACCTTATTCTATCCAATCTTGAGCCTTGAATCTTCATTAAATGGTGCATGATGTACCTGAAATATTAATATACACACAAACCAAAAATGCAGAATAATCATAAGATGACATAAAGATACAATCAATAATATTTATTATCATCAAAATCATGAACTCAAAGACCCGGGTTGCAACATACAAGTTACCTATAATATGATAGTGATGTTTGCTCATATTTAATGCATAAATTTACAAAAAAAAAAAATCTAATGTAACACAATATTGGATTGGAAAATAAGAATAAGAATGAGTTACGTTGTAGTCTCTATGAATAGTTTGAGTGTATGATAACTTAGGGTGCCTATATTTAGGTTTTGGACTTAGTGTAGTTGCTCTATACATCTGATAGGTAATAATTTCCTCCTCAAATTGAAAGTGATCATTTACTCATGGTCCAGAGGGACCCACTTACTGACATCAGGAATAATAGAGATAAAAAAGTAGAGGGAAGGAAGATTGGATGAGGAGATGAGGTGTTTTGAAGTAAAATTTCCCCTCTATCATGTGTTGGATCATACACTATGATGTCAGTTGTATAATATAGTGGCGATCATACATTACGATCAATATAATCCAAATCAACATGTCTTAAATAGTGTGAAGACTAATCAAATCTTCCAGTACGATTAGGATCATACATTATAAAATTCATCTATTTCATTTGTCCCAATGCGTCTTCTATACAACCATTGACTGAATGGATTATCTAGTACATAGAATTATTTGTATGGTATGATGTGAATCAATGATCATACTGACCAAATTAACTTCATCCTAATGATTTTTTAGCCATGTCATTTGTATAATATGATAGGTGCTCTTATAATTTTAATCACAATAATTGGTTTAATCTGAGCTGTTAGTTTTAAATGACATGTTGATGTGTGTTAATTGACCTGTATTATATAGTATAATGGTGATCGTATAATATGATGTAAAGATAATTTTTAGGGTTTTGTGTGATTATTAGGGAAAGTTTCACAAGTATAAGTACACACAATATTTTTTACACAAATTATAAAAACATAATTAAGTTAAGCAATAAATTAAAATTGGCATACAATGCACAAAAAAACCAAACAAACATACATGAAAATAAAACACCCAAACACATAAACATGCAACAAAATGATACTAATAAAAAAACATAAGCTAGAAAAAAAAAACATAAATGCACAAGAATAATCATAATATACAATGACCCCAAATTCCTTAAAACCTATATAAATAATTTTCAATCTAGTCCTAAGTGCACTGAACCTATCATAATTTAGTGGTTTGATAAAAATGTCTATTAACTAATTTTCTATTTTCTCCTATTATATCCTTACATCTCCCTTAGCTACAAAAACCCTGATAAAGTGATGTCCAATGTTAATTTATTTAGTATAAGAGTGATGAATAGGATTTTTAGGGATGTAGATCACATACCTATTATCACACAAGATATGGATAATTTCTACTAGCACTCTAAAATCAAGAAGCTAATTCTTAAGCCAAATGATTTGGGTAACAAAACTTCTTACAACTACATAGTTAGTTTCTGTAGTGGAAAGGGCTATATAATTTTGCCTTTTTACTTGACCAGGAAACTAGAGATTGCCTTATGAATTGGCAAGTTTTGAAGGTGCTCTTCTATCTATCCTACATTTAGTAAAATTCATATATGAGTATTCAATTAAGTCAAAGGTCAATCTATTATTGGATTCTATGTACCTAAGTTTTGAGTACATATAAGATAACTTAAGACTCTTTTGATGGTAGTCATATGGGATTCCTTAGGGTTAGTCTAAAACCTAGAGTAAAGTCAAGAAGCTTTAATCCCTCTAATTTTTTTTTATAAACTAATTTATCACCATGAAAGTTATCTAATTAGGTAGTCAGGCTCATCAGTCTATTCTTACACTTACAACCCTTTATATTAAATTTCATCAAAATTTTATTTATATATTTAGTTTGACTCATGAAGGTTCCATCCTTTCTTTGCTTAACATTAAATCCAAAGAAATAGGTTAACTCGCCAATCATACTCATTTTGAATTGAATATTGATAGTGGAGAAAAATTATTAGGATAAATCTCATTGGTGGAATAGAAATTAATACCATGCACATATATCTGAATAATGAGTATATCATCTCTAAATCTCTTAATAAATAAGGTAGTATCTACAATACCCTTAACAAAGGGTTTTTTAGTAAAAAATTTACTAAGCCTTTCATAACACACCCTAAATGCTTGCTTAATCCCATATAATGCTTTGTTATGTTTATAAACATGCTTTGGAAAGGATGAGTTCTCAAAACTAATTGGTTGTTCTACATACACATATTCCTTAATCAGCCCTTTTAGAAAAGTACTCTTTATATCAAATATTTAATGCCCTTAAAGCTTGATAATGCTAACAATACCATGAATGGCTTCTACTCTAACTATTAGAGAAAACATCTTCTTAAAATCAATCCCTTGAATTTGGTTATAACCCTTTTCTACTAACCTACCTTATTCCTAAAAATTAATTCAGTGTCATTCAATTTATTTTTGACAATCCATTTAGTACCAATAACACCCTAATCAGTGGGTCTAATCACTAATTCGTATACATTATTATTAATAAATTAATTTAATTCTTCTTGCATTGTTACAATATAATATTAATCTTCTAAAGCCAATTATGTAGTAGTGGTCTCTATCATAGAGATGAAGGTTATGTGGCTAACTACCTTTTTAAGACAATGCCTAATCATAACTCTTGAAGATGATCCTCCTATGATAAGTTTTTTAGGGTGGCTAGATGCGTATCGTTACTCTTTAAACACTGGATCCTATGCTTCTTCTTTGTCCTTTAATATCATATTTTCAACTCTACTGGTGATATCTTCTTCCTTATCATTAATTCTTCTATCTTCAGAAACCCCATTAGATTTAATAAATATTATATGGGTGGACTCCTCAACAACTAAAGTTTTATTTATAAATATCCTATAAGCCTTTCCTTTTGAGGAATATCCTAAAAACATTATTTCATCTATCTTTGCATCAAATTTTCTATGATGTGATTTTCCATTATTTAAAATAAAGACTTACACACAAACACATGCATATTAGAAAAATTAGGTGTTATACACTTAAGCAACTTGCATGATATCTAATTTAACTTTGATATGATGTTTACCTCATTGAAAACATAGCAAGCAGTGTTCACTATTTTTTCCCAAAAGTAGTTAGGTAGACTATACTCACTAAGCATTGCCCTAATAGTCTCTGCTAGTGTCCTTTTTTTAACTGTACCATTTTACTATGACATTTTAGGGGTTTAACGGTTATGCTCTATCCTAGATTCTTGACAAAATTATTCAAATCTTTCATAAAAATCATTTAATACTCGCCTCCATTATCACCATGGATTGTGGAAATCAAACAACTTATTTTCTCTAAATCCAAACTATGAATGCTTTAAATTCCTCAAATAATTTACTCTTACTTGTTAGGAATTTAACCCAAGTGTGCCTAGAAAAAATCATCAATAATTATAGATTGAAATGATATCCCTCCTAAACTCAATATAATAATTGGTCCATATAAATTCATGTGAAGTACTATCAAAAGGTTTAATGATGACTACATCCTTAATGGAATTAAAAGAAGATTTAGATTTTATTCCCTAGTTGGCATGCATCACAATGATGTTATTTAGAAAACTCCAATTTAGGGATACCTCTAACCAATTCTAATTGGGTAATTTTCTTAAGAGTCCTTATGCTTGTATTGCATAGTCTCCTATGTCACAACCATGATTTATTAATAATGGACTTTTAATAGCAAATATCATTAGGCATATCAATGCAAGTTAGATCAATTATGTTCATATTATTAATCTTTAAGCTTTATAATATAGTTTTACTTTTTATCATTAAAAAATAATTTATAGAAATATTTTTTTTAATTCTTTTACCACATGGCTGATTTATGCTTGAGAAGTTATGCTTTAGACCTTCTATTAGTAAAACATTTTCAATAAAAATAAATCATCAACATTACCTATTGAACTTATTAACCAGTTTTATGGTAGTGTTGTCTCCTAGTGTAACCATTCCCTTTGTCCTGGCTTCCAATTTGATAAATTATTTCATGTCTCTAGTTATGTGCTGAGAACATCTACTATCAATGTACCACATGCTCTCACTGGACCTCTTCTGAGAGCACCTACACAATCAATCTAAGTTTAATTTTGGACATGCAACTAGGTTTCGGTCCCACCTTTTATTATAATGAATGTATGTTATGATATGAATTTGATGTCTTGGGCCTCTAGACCAAATGTGATCTATAGTGGATTTAGTGTGTGTAAATGCATACAGTATAACCCAATATGCCAAAAGAAAAATACTTAACTCCTAAAAATGGATACACTAATCTATATGTAGAGTGAGGTCTCTTTATAAAAAATGGTGGTGCATATTGTGTTCTAATGTATGTCTTAACATTAAGTGTAGGCCATGATATATTTTTTAAATGTTGTGATTTTCTTTAATAAAAGTTCATTAACACCTTTATATATGCATACCTCATCTTTTAATGCAAGTTAATCTTCTAGTAAATTCATTGCTTCTCTTTCTTACTCCTTAAATGCCTCTTCTAATTAAATATGCTATTTATTGAAGAACTCTCACTTCTCCACTAATGCAACATAATAAGTTTTTAATTTTGTATAATTATTAATGAGATTGGTGTGCTCCTCTTATAATATAGAATGTTCTTTTTTAAGATATGAATGCCTCTTTTCTAGTTTTCTATAATTATCATGTAAATATTTTGAGAGAAAGTAGTTCATCATAAGTGAGATTACATGCATGTGGGTCTCCAAAAGGATGCTGCTCATAGCGGTTAGAATATAATGGATGCAATCACATTATCCCGTAGGATAAAATGGTCATAGACCCTTACACTCTATGATAGTAGGCCAGTGAGAGAGCAAATGGGATCATACATATGATTAACCATGGAGAGTAGTGGCTTTCACCAACACATCTTAATGGGTAATAATATATATGACCTGATAATCATGTGATTTTCCCCAATAAATACATTAGCTCAGATATGGTTTAATTGATGTGGGCATCGGTTTCCAATGGGCACAAGCCCCTATGGATAATGACAGCTTAGGCCTTGACCTAATATTACTCTCGATTAATGATGTTATATTATTCTCTTCACAGTTTGGCACAAAAGGGGATATCTAAGCTCTCCTAATCCAAGGGAAGATAAGCTCAATTAGGTTGTTCAACATATACGGATCACATAAGCACTCAGCCTGTCCAAAGAGGAGAAGTCATAAGAGGAATCATCTCATACCAAGCATGTGTGAGACAAAGATAATAGCAATGCCACCAGTGTGACATGTATGTTTGGGATTTAATGCCTGTGAGGAGTGGATAATCTACCCAATGATAAGGCATGTAATGGTACTCCTATACTGCCAATCTTTAACCCTATATCAATACAAGACATAATGTACACTCAGTACTAATTCCCATAACCTAACTAATGTAAGATACCACGATAGGATTTATAACTTAATACTAACTAGGGATTTAAGAAGTCTTGACCTGGATTTACCACCTTACTCAAAAAGTGTTACCAGCTTTACCTAGCATCTCAAATCCATAAAGTTTGGTCATATGCAAATTCAATAGTGGTAGGAGAAAATCACTTATGAATAGGGAGCTTAGGTTAGCCAAGGAAGGTCACAGATGGGTTTGGGCATCCAGCAGGCTGATTGCAAGTGAACAAGAGAGGATGACGATGATTGTTGAACCTTCTGCTTAGAATAGACTGGAGAGAGAAGGGAGGTAGGGGTTCAGCTAGGGATTTATTTGGATAAGAGAAGGAGACCAAGCACAGGGTCATATGAATAGGGTTGAATGGGAGAGAGTCTAAACTATGGGCTTTAGCTCTACTTTATTTTGAATACCTGAAGTAAGAGAGGAGAGGAAGAAGCCAAATCCATCATGAGAGCCCTAGGTCACATGAGATAGTGCTGCAAGATATCTCATACCAAAATAGCAATGTGAGCAGAACTTCAGGGGGGACTGAATAGTAGATGCCACAATTTTATATGTGAGATCCTTCGTCTGCGCTCGATCCTTGTTAAAGTTAATCACACATAAAAACCTTTGACTAATTTGATCAAAATTTCTGATCATATTACTTGATTTGGGAACAATTTTGAATATCTTGGAAAGTTGGTTGGGCATTAATTAGGATTAAATGTGTTGGTTAGGCTAAAATTAGGTTTTAATTGAACTAGATTCAAGTCAATTCACATCAATTTAGGTTTGGTTTAGTTTGATTGCAATAATTTGATGAAATTAACCCTAAATCAACATTGAATCGAGTCAAATTGGGCATGATGAGGGCCAATCAACTTGATCGAACACAATCAAGGGCAAAATGCATGAAAATAGAGGTCATCAAATGGACCCCCAATAGGTGTATCGAACTGCAAGTAAACCACATGTGTTGGCATTAATTTCTCAACATCTAGGAAGATATAACCCAATAATAATCCAAAGAAACTCAATAAATAAACATTTAATTAAACTACAATCCTTCAATCAATGCAATGCTGACCCAACCATATAGTAATTACATAATCATGCAAAAATCACACATTCATATAAATATGGTGGGATAAAAGGGAGAAAGAAAATATAACATTCGTCTGGCTAGATCAAAATAGTGAATGAGGGTGACTTAATTCTTACCTAACTAGATCAAAATAGTGGGAAGGAGCCAACAGAGGAAGGGAAGAAGAAAATCAATTGTCTGCATGGACACATCGAAACAAGAAAATAAAATAGTGAATGGGGATGACTCAATATTCACTTAACCAGTTAGAAATAATAAAATAAAGATATAAATAAAACTAAATAATTACTGGCACACATGTCCATAGTGATGTGAGGAAAAAGAGGAGTTTAAAATTCAACTGACTATGTTTGTAACAATGATGAGGATGACTCCACATTGCCCAACCATATTAGCAACAACAAGGTAAGGAGCCAAAGAAAACTTGATAATTACCCAGAACATATGCCCACAATGATGTGCAGAGGAAGGAAGGGGTCCAACATTCACTTGACTAGTAAATGTAGATGACTCAATGCTTACCTAACCATATTTGTACTAATGAGACAAGGGGTCATATAAAAACTAAATAATTCCCTAACAGGAAATAAAAAGAAGGGGAATGAAGAGGTGGTGAAAGTATAGCCCCCAAGACAATGCAGTGAAACCAACCATAAAGGGAGTTCAACATTAGCCTAACCATATTCACAGTAACAAATGAGAATAACTCAATATACACTTGACCATGTTTGTAATAGTGTGTAAAGAGAGCCTACCAAAATTAAATGCTTAATTTACCAAATTCACAATAATAAAATAAAAGATGAAAAATTTTCAATATTCACCTGACCATATTCATAATAGTGAATGAGGATAACTCAATATTTGCTTCACTATATTTGTAATAGCAAGACAATGAGCCACAAGAAAACTTAACGATCCTCTGATAAGAAATAAACATAGGGGGAGTGGGGAGATGGTGAAGTATACCCCCAGAGACACTATAGGAAACTAACAAAAAAGGTAGTTCAATATTCACATAAACATATTCATAACATCTAATTAGAATGACTCGATACACTCCTGACCATATTCGTAATAGTGAATAAAGAGCCTCCCAAAATCTAATGCTTTCCTGAGCATATTTGTAATAGAAGAACGTACAAAATATGAATGGAGTCTAACATTCAACTGACCATATTTGCAAAAGTTAATGAGGACGACTGAATATTCATTTGGCCATATTCACAACAGTAAGACAAAGAGCTATATGAAACTCATTAATCACCCAACACACATGCCCACAACAATGTGAAGTAGAAAGAGGAGTCTAACATTTACCTGACCATATCATGAGCACATCATAGATATTGAGAAGAGAAGGAATCTTCTTGAAATGAGCCAACACATTATAATCAAAATCTAACGTAAGGCCTTTCCCCTTATCCTTAGTCTATACTTGAGAGGAGGAGGGATAGGATCTTCCTACTGAGTAATGATACTTTTATCTTTTTCTTTATTATTTATAGCCATTTTAAGGGGAAAGATCTTCCTTGAACATAACTGGATCTTATGTACTGAGTCAAACTCAATAGAATACTCATTTTATTCAAAGGTCATGGCTTATGTTGGCTTTATAGAGAGTGATTAAGGCGTGTTCTCGTACTTATCTCCAAAGTTCATGTAACAACCACCCTTAGGAATGGTAAATATATATTCTTCACACTCAAACTCTTGTTCATGCAAAGGATCATCATCATTACCAGAAATATATAAAGCATGAAAAGAATGAGTGCTAGAAAGAGTTGAACTAGAAGAAGCAATAGACCAAAACTAGTTAGAATTTTTTGCTTCCATTAATTCATCATCAATAAAAGGGAGAATGATATTCTTCAGCATATATGCAGGAAGAGATCCCATCTTCCCTTCTAAACTTACCATAAATTTATCTATTTCATACTTCTTTTAAGTACATGAAAGAAAAGAAGTGTGCTCAGTAAGTACTCCAATGGAAGAATGAGAATAAATACATAAAGCAACTAGACTTGTAACTAGGGGTATTAATATTTTACAAGACCTAAAAACTTGACCCAAACTCAACCCAAAAAATTCTAGGTTAGGGTCAAACCATTTGAGAAATTGGTTGGGTTTGGGTTCAAGATTTTGACCCACTTATAAAATCTAGCCAAATTTGGGTTGACCCAATAATAAAAAAATGACCCATGACCCATTATAAATATTAAATAAAAATGGTGTTTGCTTTATCACTATCACAATTCAATGTAAACTCCAACAACACCATAGTTATGATTCAACATTGTTTGAAGCCAATGCTGCCACCTCGCTGTCCTATTGCCTGCCTCACCCACTGGCCGCTTTTCCCTCTCCTAGTGCCTGAAGTCATTGGTCTGAAGTCCAAACCTAGCCTCTCCCTCTCCCTGCACCTGATGATACTACCACCTCTACTTGCTTTGGGCTAGTGGTAAATTATAGGATTTGACTGAATAAATGT
Source organism: Dendrobium officinale (assembly GCA_019514585.1). NCBI lineage: Eukaryota > Viridiplantae > Streptophyta > Magnoliopsida > Asparagales > Orchidaceae > Dendrobium > Dendrobium officinale. Next base: position 22,358,320 of record CM033682.1, on the reverse strand, counting down.
GGAGGTAGACTTATAAGGCATGTAGAGTTTGTGTTTAAAAAACTAACCTATTTTAAAAATGGGTCGGGTTTGGGTTGGGTCGATTAGTGCCTGGTCAATTCTAGGTTGGACCTGAACCTGACCAGTGACCTAATTTTGATAGCCCTGTTGAAACTACTAAGTTGGCATGTGAAGGCCTCCTCACAACTACCTCTAAACTTTGTGCTTCCTGTCTGATCATACCACTTATATTGTGAAAGAGTTTAAGTTTCCACTCTCTCTTAAAACTAACAGGTGCTTTGCTATCACTGTTTTGATAATCATACTAATTAGATCCTATAATAATCTAAACAATAATATCCACCTTGCCTCAAGGCTTCATTATACCATTATCATTTAAGTGAACCTCCCCTTTGGCCATAAGTCTCTTCATATTATCCTTGAATACATAACAATCTTAAAGGATATACCCAATATAAGATGGTATGGATAGTACAACAGATGCTCTGTATGACCTTCCTCTTCCACTCTCCAATTAGGTGAAATTTTAAAATATTCTTCTTAACAAGGAACTTAAATATATTTCATACACTTTCCCTCTTAAAGGGGTTCCTTGTTAAACTTCTCTTATAAATACTGATGACTTTCTAGAGACCTGTAAGAATATCTAAACAACTATCGGGTATGTGGCCATGACTAAAACTATAATAGTAGATATACATATGTTTGTGGTAGCATCTATGGTTGTAGCTGACTTGTTGTTATGGCTGTTGTGGTGGTTATTATGGTACAAAACTAACCATGGGCCTCTTGCCCCTAAAAACTCTTTCCTATGAGGTTTACACACATATTGACTCTCTTAGGAGTGATTGTAGTGGGCATACTATCCTATAAGCTACTTACCTTAGTCAATAGCTTATGAAAGTTTTTAATGATAAAACCCTTTAGATATGGAGTGGTAGGACCATCCATGTTCTTCAACATAATCTCAACTATATGCTGCTCCTATAACTGAGGCTCGTACTAAATACTAAGAGTTATCTACCTAATAATATAGTTGGGAAGATACTCATAGGGATTCTACCTGATCACTAAAAACTCATGAACCATCACCCAATACTCTATACTAATGAACCTCTGAATATATAACATCTTGAGCTCTGTGTCAGGATCCGATGAATTCTATTCTGGTGCTATAAGCACATTTGTTCTGGTGCCGTGAGCTCAAAGGGAGGCATAAGGGGCCTGGATCCTATGAGATTCAGTCAGTGTCTGGGAAGGGAGGCATAAGGGGCCGGAATCCGTAGAGATTCCGTCAGTGTCAGGGCATTTAGCTATGAATGAAATATTATCTGATATCTGATTTGATATGATTCGGATTTTTGTATCTGTTCTGTTTTCTGTATCTGTTCTGTAAGTAATTATGATTCTGTTATGTCTGATTTGATCTGATTCTGATTTCTGTTTCCGTACAATTATGTTGGATTTTATATTGTGGTCTTAAAACACGAAGTCTTCTATAGAATTCTAGAAGAGAGCATCCTCCAAAGAAAAGGATATCATCTTTTGGAGTCCCATTTATATATGTATAAGCAAGTATATTTAAAGCATTTACAACTCAAGACATTATATAACATGATTTATATACATTTTCTTTTTACAATGATTTGTACATGAATAAATCTATCATATGTACATTCTACTTTGACTCTTGTAGAAATTTAAAGCAATATAAAAGCATATAAACATATATGAAAGTAAAAATAGTTGTGTAATAACCAAATTTTTTTAAAAAGATATTTTGATTGTTGAAGTTATTTACCTTTTGGTTATTAAGAACATAACATTCAACAACTCCTAAGTGCTAAAAGTTGTTAATCAATAAGTCCTACTCTTAAAAATGTGATGCTACTAACCCTCTAAGACTATGGCAAATTGATGACATGGACTCTTCCATTTTAATTATATGTTTTGATCCTTAAAGCTTCCATAGTCAATACACCTTTGCCTTTTCAAAGGAAGCAAGCACATGGTTATAGAAGTTATAATGTCTAAGTATTTTTATTTATATTTAGAAATTATAATGTCCCTCTCAAGAGTTCCATTCCTTTGTCACTTTCCTCTTTCTATTTTTTTTAAATAAAAGGCATTGAATATATATCAGACATAAAAAAAACCATAAAAATTTAATTTAATCATTTTTGTTCGTATAGTATGATCATAGATTATATAGTATGATCAATTTAAAATAGCTTTCATCCTGGTACGAAGGAATATGAATAAGCAATAATTTTTTAATACATAGTACAGTACGATATAAATATTGTCATGTACAATATACTCGTTTTCTTCTATTCATACATAAAAAATACTAGGATAACCAAAATTTATCTCTATTCATTATCTTGTATTATCCAATTTGTATCATATGATCAGTTAAAATATTCAAGTTGTCTTGTAAAATATATAAATTGTATAGTACGATTAGTTTAAAAAATCAAGGTTTTGTTCGATACCATCTTTTGTATGACCAAAAATAACCTCGATTCATCATATGGTACGATCAAGGTCGTACAGTATAATTAGAACAAAATCAAAAGTTCATCTAGTACAAACGCTCGTATGCCCCAAAATCATCTTGGTTCATCATACGATATGATCATGGTCGTACGGTATGATCACCAATTATTAATTAAGCCTTGATTTAATTGACTAATCACGGGGGTTAATTTTATCAAGTTTTTAAATATTCTTACAATACGATTGTATCATATATTACGATGTGCTCAAAATTCAAATATTAAAAACTTGCTTAAATTAATCTGGCGGCTAGGGTTTTTGGTTGAAAAGGAATCATACAGTTCGATCACTATCGCTCGGTAAGATTATTTCAAAGAAGATAGCTGTTAAGCCATAGTGTATCGTATAATACAATTTAAAATTATATTTTTTTTTTCTCTTTAAAAAAAACTCTCCCCTGTGTGTGTGCATGATCATTCAGTTTACATACACTTTTTGTGGCCAGACTTAAGAAATAAATAGATAAAAAAATACAAAGTTACATACTCCTTCACTGTAATATCAAAATTCTGCTCCAGGATCGTCCAGGACGATCTGGATCGTCCTGGGACGATCAGTAGAAATTTTGCTCCAGAATGTGCCCAGTTTTGCTCCAGGTGATTTTATGTATATATCGTCCAGGCCGATTTGGACATCGTCCAGGCCGATCGGCACTGTAGAAAATATCGGCCTGAGAATAGTTCTGGGAACCGTCCAGGACGATCCAAAACGGTCTGATCATCCTGGGATGATCTGGCGATCGGCCGGGCCGATCTGTGTATTATAAAGCTGATTTCAGTCGTTTTGAAGAGAGAGAAAAATCAGAAAATTAAATAAATATCTTTGAGGAGAGAGAAAGTCGAGGACTTTTGGAGAAAAGTTGATTTTCGGGCGACGCGGAGCCGTTTTCGTCCGCAGAGACTGTTCAGAAGATTGATGTACGCAAGGTAAGGCACATTCCGCCTTTCTCAATTTTCAGAACCGTCGAGTTTGGCGGCATTTTCTGTCCGGATTTCGTTTTCGTTACTGTTTTTCGTCCGTATCTTTTGATCGGTTTAGTTTTTACCGCGTAACTTTCCGTATATTGTTGACGTGCCGAGTGTGCACATTTTGGTTATTTTCCGAAGATTTTTGTCCGGGTATTTTTGATTCGGCGGAGTTTTTCGTAGACTACATTTTTCTGTGAAATTATAAATTCTTTGTGCAGTAGAATAAATGTTCTGGAATGTGATTATCTATATTCTGTGCGAATTTGGTAAATTTTCTTTGCAGGAACTTTTGTGTCAATTCTGTCTACTGCCGTTGTGCTGCCCGATTTTTGTCTGATTTCTGAATTGCCCGGATTTCTTCTGAATTGAAATGCTATCTGTATAAGCTATAAAAAGGGAGCTATAAGGGGTCTGAATCCTATGAGATTCAGTTAGTGTCTGGGAAATCTGTACGACTCTGATTCTGATATGTGATCTGTCCGTATCTGTTCTGATTTATTCTGTTTTGTTCTGATATGTCCGATTTGATATCTGTTCTTATTTCTGATCTGATTTCTGTCTGATGAATTTGGTTTGGATCTGAGAGTTTTGATTGGAGGTTTGTTGCTTTGCTGAGCTGTTGAGCTCACTCTTGTTTTCTGGTGGTTTTCAGGTTCTGGGAAAGGGAAGGAAGTCCAGGAGTAGATTTCTGAGTTATGATCCGTATAGGTATTGTTTGTACCTTTTGATTTTTGTACAGACATGACTTTTCTATTCTGTCTTTCTTTCTGTTCAAAAGCCATGTACTGTATCTGTAGATGATTGTTTTGAGAAAAATGAAAATATAGATGTTTTGTTCCGCTGTGTTTGATGATTCATAGTGGCTCTGTGTTTGTGTGTCTGTTGAGTTGATTAATTTGGAAGATTCAGTTCAGTAACCAAATTCCAAAGCCAGATCCTGAATAAAAGGTTTGGTCGCGGTCCGGCTCGGGCGGGATCCGTCCCCGTCGGGTCGGGTCGTGACAAACTTTAGTGGTATCAGAGCACTGGTTTTGGAAATTGGTTGGATTGTAAGACAGAGCCTATAGGAAGTGATTAATGAGTCTGTCTGGGGGTAGTTTTGGTTCGTTTGGCTTTTTATTGTGTTGTTTTTGTGTTGTTTTTTTGACAGTTTTCCGAATTTTCTGGATTTTTCTGTATGGATCAGCCAGACCCAGACATGACAGACAGGCAGAGTGCTAGTCAGGCAGCACCAGTGGGGAGTACATCCCCAGTGGCCGGTGCAGATACACTGTCACAGTTTGCTACGCTTGTTACTTAGATGATGAGTGAGACTCAGAGCAGAGCTTCTACTGTCAGATCTGAGGACATTGATAGACATCTGCAGTTGTTTTTGAGGTTGAAACCTCCGAGATTTGAGGGCGCTGTTGAGCCCAGAGCAGCCGAGGAGTGGCTGAGGAGATTGGAAAAGACCTTCGATGGAATGCAGTGTCCGTCAGATAGGAAGGTACCGTTAGCTATTTTTCTGTTGGATGGAGAGGCTGAGCACTGGTGGGAAGGCCAGCAGGCAGCCAGATTTCAGGGTAGGCTGAACTCTTTGATCACTTGGGAAGAGTTCACTAAGGTGTTCCGAGACTGGTTTGTTCCCCCTTCTGCACGACAGCAGATGCAGGAGAGTTTTCTGAGGCTGGTTCAGGGGAGCAAGACGGTGATGCAGTACGAGGCTGAGTTTACTGTCTTAGCCCGGTACGCTCCGCAGCTGGTTAACACTTCTGCTGAGAGGTGCTACAGATTCCTGAGAGGATTACGAGACACTTTGAGGCAGCCTCTGATACCATTCAGGATTACTGATTTCTTTGAGCTTGTGGAGCGAGCTCGTCTGATTGAGAATGACCTGATGGCTACTCAGCAGCGGTGGACTGCGAGTAGGAAGAGATTTGGAGGTGAGGCTTCTGGTAGTGGTTCCTCTGGGAAGAGGAGATTTGTGGCTGGTTCAAGATTTGTTGACTCCAGGAGGAGTGGAGGATCGTCTGGTACTACTACCAGTACGACGAGTTCTGGATCTGTTAGTGGGGCACCTGTGTGCCAGAGTTATGGACGGCGACACCATGGCCAGTGCTACAGGATGGCTGGTTATTGTTTCAGATGTGGTCAGCCGGGACATAGGATTGCAGAGTGTCCACAGGCTGGATTTGATCGGCGTTCTGAGTACCGATCTGAGGGCTTTGTCAGACCTGTCAGTTCAGCGGGAAGACCGAGGACTGTTCCTCCTCGTCCTGAGGGATTTTCTGGTAGAGGTTGTAGTACTAGTTCTGGACCACGGAGACCACCTACAGTTCAGAGAGAGCAGAGTAGTTCTGTTGCTTCAGCTCCTGCTCCAGTTCAGCCACGAGTTTACAGTTTGAGTCAGCAGGAGGCTCGTGATGCTCCGGATGTTGTGACAGGTACGGTTTATATTTCTGATCAGCCCTGTCGTGTTTTGTTTGACTCTGGAGCGAGTCATTCTTTTCTGTCTGAGCGATGTTTTGAGACTTTACATTCGGATTCGATGGTTTTACCGGTTTCTTTGTCTGTGATTTTACCGGCTGGAAATCCTTTGATTGCTCAGAAGTTTTGTTTGTGTGAGATTGACATTGCTGGCAAGAAGTGGAAATCTAGCCTGATTTTGTTGCCGATTTCTTCGTATGACGTGATTTTGGGCATGGATTGGCTGAGTCGGTATGAGGCTCAGATTGACTGTCTGAAGAAGCAAGTGAGTTTGCTTGTGGCTGGAGAGAGAGTTGTATTTCAGGGATTACGAGGTGCTCTCTCCAGTCTGATTTCTGCGTTGGAGGTGAGCAGAATGTGGAGGAAAGGAAGCCTAGTGTTTTTAGCTTCAGTGCGGGATCTGAACCTGGAAGTTGGTTCTGTTTCTGAGATCTCAGTGGTACGGGAGTTTGCTGATGTTTTTCCTGAGGAGTTGGTTGGTTTACCTCCGGATAGAGAAGTGGAGTTCTCTATCGATGTTTTTTCGGGTACAGCTCCTATATCAAAAGCTCCGTACAGGATGGCATCGAAAGAACTTTCTGAGTTGAAAGTTCAACTTCAGGAGTTGGTTGACAGAGGTTTTGTCCGTCCTAGTGTTTCGCCTTGGGGAGCACCTGTTCTATTTGTGAAGAAGAAGGACGGGACACTCCGAATGTGTGTGGATTACAGAGACTTGAACAAGGTCACGATCAAGAACAAGTATCCTTTGCCTCGGATTGACGATTTGTTTGACCAGCTTTCTGGATCTTCAATATTTTTGAAGATTGACTTGCGATCCGGATATTATCAGGTGAAGGTGAAGGAATCTGATGTGGTGAAGACTGCTTTCAGTACTCGGTACGGGCACTACGAGTTTTTGGTTATGCCTTTTGGGGTAACCAATGCGCCCGCTATTTTCATGGATCTGATGAACCGAGTATTCAGGGAGTTTTTGGATCAGTTTGTGATCGTCTTCATCGACGATATTCTGGTATATTCTGCTTCTGAGGATGATCATGCCAGACACTTGAGGATTGTGTTGGAGACTCTAAGGCAGCATCAGCTGTATGCCAAGTTCTCCAAGTGTGAATTCTGGCTGAAGAGTATTTCTTTTCTGGGGCATGTGATAAGCGGAGAAGGTATTTCTGTGGATCCCCAGAAGATTCAGGCGGTTGTTGATTGGCCAAGGCCGACTACGGTATTTGAGGTACGTAGTTTTTTGGGCATGGCCGGATATTACAGGAAATTTATGAAGGGATTTTCACAGATTTCGACGCCTCTGACGAGACTGACGAAGAAGTCAGTAGCTTTTGTTTGGACACCGGAGTGTGAAGCTAGTTTTCAGAGATTGAAGGATTGTCTGACTTCAGCTCCAGTGTTGGCACTTCCGTCAGGTACGGAAGGTTTTCAGGTGTTCAGTGATGCTTCACTGAAAGGACTGGGATGTGTCCTGATGCAAAATGGAAGGGTAATTGCTTATGCTTCTAGACAGTTGAAACCACATGAGAAGAATTACCCGACACACGATCTGGAGTTAGCTGCTGTTGTTTTTGCTTTGAAGATTTGGCATCATTATCTGTATGGCGTCAGATGTGAGATTTTCACTGATCATAAGAGCCTGAAGTATATTTTAACTCAGAAGGATTTGAATCTGAGACAGAGAAGATGGCTCGAGTTGATCAAGGACTATGATTTGACTATTCAGTATCAGCCTGGGAAGGAGAATGTGGTAGCGGACGCTCTGAGCAGGAAGTCTTCTGGATTATCAGGTTTGCAGCTTACTTGTGATGATTTCCTGATTAGAGACATGGAGCAATTGCAGTTGGAGGTGATTTCCTCCAATGGTTTGGATTTGGCTCAGATGAGTATTCAGTCTTCTTTGGAAGCACGGATTCAGGAAGCCCAGAAGTCAGATTCTGATTATTCGAAGTTGATTTCTCAGATTGGATCTAGTAAGACTCCTGAACTTCGAATTTCTGATTCTGGTGTTATTTTCTGTAAGAACAGGTTGTGGGTACCTGTGTTCGGAGATTTGAGGCGGGAGATTCTGTATGAATCTCATCATTCAGGCTACACTGTTCATCCAGGCAGTGGTAAGATGTATGCTGATATGAAGCTTTTGTTCTGGTGGCCTGGGATGAAGAAGGATGTGGCAGAGTTTGTGTCGAAATGCGAGGCCTGTCAGTTGGTGAAGGCAGAGCATCAGCGACCAGGTGGACTGTTGCAGTCGTTGCCTATCCCTAAGTGGAAGTGGGAGGAGGTGACGATGGACTTTGCGATGGGTTTTCCTCGATCTAGACAAGGACATGATGCCATTTGGGTAGTCGTAGATCGACTGACGAAGTCAGCCCATTTTCTTCCGATCAAACAGACCGATCCGGTGGATCGTTTGGCACAGATTTATGTGAAGAAAATAGTCAGATTGCACGGTGTGCCTCGAGTGATTGTTTCTGATCGAGATGGACGGTTTACTTCCAGACTTTGGAAAGGCATTCAGCAAGGCTTGGGTACGAAACTGCATTTTAGTACAGCCTTTCATCCTCAGACCGATGAGCAGTCTGAGAGGACCATTCAGGTATTGGAAGATCTGTTGAGGCTTTGTGTTCTGGACTTTGGCGAAAGCTGGGAAGATCATATTCCGCTGATTGAGTTTGCTTATAACAACAATTTTCAGTCCAATATTGGTATGGCACCGTACGAGGCTCTGTATGGCAGGAAGTGCCGTACTCCTTTGACTTTGACTGAGATCAGAGATAGACAGGCTTTGGGTGCCACTTTTGCTGATGAAACTGCTCAGAAGATCAATTTGATTAAAGAAAGATTGAAAGCGGCTCAGGACCGTCAGCAGAAATATTATAATCAGAAGCACAGGTTCGTTGAGTTTCAAGTTGGTGACTTTGTGTATGTCAAAGTCAGCCCGATGAAGGGTGTGAGCAGATTTGGTCAGGTGAGTAAGCTGAGTCCAAGGTACGTTAGACCGTTTGAGATTTTGGAACGAATTGGAAAATCTGCTTACCGACTGTTGCTTTCTGATTCGATGTCGGACGTGCACAACGTGTTTCACGTATCCACTCTGAGGAAGTGGGTTTCAGACTCTGAGAAGAAGCTATCAGCTGATGAGGTTGAGATTCAGGAAAATCTGGCGTACAAGGAAGAGCCAGAGTTGATTTTGGCGTACGACGTCCGAAAGTTAAGAAATAAAGAGATTCCGATGGTTAAAGTCCAGTGGAAGCACCGGACTGCACGAGAAGCAACTTGGGAAAAGGAGTCTGATATGAGACGGTCGTACCCGTACTTGTTCTGACTGAGTTTGGATTGGATAATGTCGAGGACGACATTTTTCTGAAGTTGGGAAGATTGTAATATCAAAATTCTACTCCAGGATCGTCCAGGATGATCTGGATCGTCCTGGGACGATCAGTGGAAATTTTGCTCCAGAATGTGCCCAGTTTTGCTCCAGGTGATTTTCTGTACATATCGTCCAGGCCGATTTGGACATCGTCCAGGCCGATCGGCATTGTAGAAAATATCGGCCTGAGAATAGTTCTGGGAATCGTCCAGGATGATCCAAAACGGTTTGATCATCCTGGGACGATCTGGCGATCGGCCGGGCCGATCTGTGTATTATAAAGCTGATTTCAATCGTTTTGAAGAGAGAGAAAAATCAGAAAATTAAATAAATATCTTTGAGGAGAGAGAAAGTCAAGGACTTTTGGAGAAAAGTTAATTTTCGGGCGACGCAGAGCCGTTTTCGTCCGTAGAGACTATTCAGAAGATTGCTGTACGCAAGGTAAGACACATTCCGCCTTTCTCAATTTTCAGAACCGTCGAGTTTGGCAGCATTTTCTGTCCGGATTTCGTTTCCGTTACTGTTTTTCGTCCGTATCTTTTGATCGGTTCAGTTTTTACCGCGTAACTTTCCGTATATTGTTGACGTGCTGAGTGTGCACATTTGGTTATTTTCCGAAGATTTTTGTCCGGGTATTTTTGATTCGGCGGAGTTTTTCGTAGACTACATTTTTCTGTGAAATTGTAAATTCTTTGTGCAGTAGAATAAATGTTCTGGAATGTGATTATCTATATTCTGTGCGAATTTGGTAAATTTTCTTTGCAGGAAATTTTGTGTAAATTCTGTCTACTGCCGTTGTGCTGCCCGATTTTTGTCTGATTTCCGAATTGCCCGGATTTCTTCTGAATTGAAATGCTATCTGTATAAGCTATAAAAAGGGAGCTATAAGGGGTCTGAATCCTATGAGATTTAGTTAGTGTCTGGGAAATCTAAAATGAGCTCAATCTGAAATTCTGAAATCAGTTCTGTTCCGGATCCGATGAATTCTATTCTGGTGCTATAAGCACATTTGTTCTGGTGCCGTGAGCACAAAGGGAGGCATAAGGGGCCTGGATCCTATGAGATTCAGTCAGTGTCTGGGAAGGGAGGCATAAGGGGCCGGAATCCGTAGAGATTCCGTCAGTGTCAGGGCATTTAGCTATGAATGAAATATTATCTGATATCTGATTTGATATGATTCGGATTTTTGTATCTGTTCTATTTTCTGTATCTGTTCTGTAAGTAATTATGATTCTGTTATGTCTGATTTGATCTGATTCTGATTTCTGTTTCCGTACAATTATGTTGGATTTTATATTGTGGTCTTAAAACACGAAGTCTTCTATAGAATTCTAGAAGAGAGCATCCTCCAAAGAAAAGGATATCATCTTTTGGAGTCCCATTTATATATGTATAAGCAAGTATATTTAAAGCATTTACAACTCAAGACATTATATAACATGATTTATATACATTTTCTTTTTACAATGATTTGTACATGAATAAATCTATCATATGTACATTCTACTTTGACTCTTGTAGAAATTTAAAGCAATATAAAAGCATATAAACATATATGAAAGTAAAAATAGTTGTGTAATAACCAAATTTTTTTAAAAAGATGTTTTGATTGTTGAAGTTATTTACCTTTTGGTTATTAAGAACATAACATTCAACAACTCCTAAGTGCTAAAAGTTGTTAATCAATAAGTCCTACTCTTAAAAATGTGATGCTACTAACCCTCTAAGACTATGGCAAATTGATGACATGGACTCTTCCATTTTAATTATATGTTTTGATCCTTAAAGCTTCCATAGTCAATACACCTTTGCCTTTTCAAAGGAAGCAAGCACATGGTTATAGAAGTTATAATGTCTAAGTATTTTTATTTATATTTAGAAATTATAATGTCCCTCTCAAGAGTTCCATTCCTTTGTCACTTTCCTCTTTCTATTTTTTTTAAATAAAAGGCATTGAATATATATCAGACATAAAAAAAACCATAAAAATTTAATTTAATCATTTTTGTTCGTATAGTATGATCATAGATTATATAGTATGATCAATTTAAAATAGCTTTCATCCTGGTACGAAGGAGTATGAATAAGCAATAATTTTTTAATACATAGTACAGTACGATATAAATATTGTCATGTACAATATACTCGTTTTCTTCTATTCATACATAAAAAATACTAGGATAACCAAAATTTATCTCTATTCATTATCTGGTATTATCCAATTTGTTTCATATGATCAGTTAAAATATTCAAGCTGTCTTGTAAAATATATAAATTGTATAGTACGATTAGTTTAAAAAATCAAGGTTTTATTCGATACCATCTTTTGTATGACCAAAAATAACCTCGATTCATCATATGGTACGATCAAGGTCGTACAGTATAATTAGAACAAAATCAAAAGTTCATCTAGTACAAACGCTCGTATGCCCCAAAATCATCTTGGTTCATCATACGATATGATCATGGTCGTACGGTATGATCACCAATTATTAATTAAGCCTTGATTTAATTGACTAATCACGGGGGTTAATTTTATCAAGTTTTTAAATATTCTTACAATACGATTGTATCATATATTACGATGTGCTCAAAATTCAAATATTAAAAACTTGCTTAAATTAATCTGGCGGCTAGGGTTTTTGGTTGAAAAGGAATCATACAGTTCGATCACTATCGTTTGGTAAGATTATTTCAAAGAAGATAGCTGTTAAGCCATAGTGTATCGTATAATACAATTTAAAATTATATTTTTTCTCTTTAAAAAAAACTCTCCCCTGTGTGTGTGCATGATCATTCAGTTTACATACACTTTTTGTGGCCAAACTTAAGAAATAAATAGATAAAAAAATACAAAGTTACATACTCCTTCACTGTAATATCAAAATTCTGCTCCAGGATCGTCCAGGACGATCTGGATCGTCCTGGGACGATCAGTGGAAATTTTGCTCCAGAATGTGCCCAGTTTTGCTCTAGGTGATTTTCTGTATATATCGTCCAGGCCGATTTGGACATCGTCCAGGCCGATCGGCACTGTAGAAAATATCAGCCTGAGAATAGTTCTGGGAACCGTCCAGGACGATCCAAAATGGTCTGATCATCCTGGGACGATCTGGCGATCGGCCGGGCCGATCTGTGTATTATAAAGCTGATTTCAGTCGTTTTGAAGAGAGAGAAAAATCAGAAAATTAAATAAATATCTTTGAGGAGAGAGAAAGTCGAGGACTTTTGGAGAAAAGTTGATTTTCGGGCGACGCGGAGCCGTTTTCGTCCGCAGAGACTGTTCAGAAGATTGATGTACGCAAGGTAAGGCACATTCCGCCTTTCTCAATTTTCAGAACTGTCGAGTTTGGCAGCATTTTCTGTCCGGATTTCGTTTCCGTTACTGTTTTTCGTCCGTATCTTTTGATCGGTTCAGTTTTTACCGCGTAACTTTCCGTATATTGTTGACGTGCCGAGTGTGCACATTTTGGTTATTTTCCGAAGATTTTTGTCCGGGTATTTTTGATTCGGTGGAGTTTTTTGTAGACTACATTTTTCTGTGAAATTGTAAATTCTTTGTGAAGTAGAATAAATGTTCTGGAATGTGATTATCTATATTCTGTGCAAATTTGGTAAATTTTCTTTGCAGGAAATTTTGTGTAAATTCTGTCTACTACCGTTGTGCTGCCCGATTTTTGTCTGATTTCTGAATTGCCCGGATTTCTTCTGAATTGAAATGCTATCTGTATAAGCTATAAAAAGGGAGCTATAAGGGGTCTGAATCCTATGAGATTCAGTTAGTGTCTGGGAAATCTGAAATGAGCTCAATCTGAAATTCTGAAATCAGTTCTGTTCCGGATCCGATGAATTCTGTTCTGGTGCTATAAGCACATTTGTTCTGGTGTCGTGAGCACAAAGGGAGGCATAAGGGGCCTGGATCCTATGAGATTCAGTCAGTGTCTGGGAAGGGAGGCATAAGGGGCCGGAATCCGTAGAGATTCCGTCAGTGTCAGGGCATTTAGCTATGAATAAAATATTATCTGATATCTGATTTGATATGATTCGGATTTTTGTATCTGTTCTATTTTCTGTATCTGTTCTGTAAGTAATTATGATTCTGTTATGTCTGATTTGATCTGATTCTGATTTCTATTTCTGTACAATTATGTTGGATTTGATATCTATTCCGTTCAGTTTACTTCTGATTCGATAAGTTTGCTATGTTCTGTTTTGATTTGTATTCTGATATGAATAAATCTGTACGACTCTGATTCTGATATGTGATCTGTCCGTATCTGTTCTGATTTGTTCTGTTTCATTCTGATATGTCCGATTTGATATCTGTTCTGATTTCTGATCTGATTTCTGTCTGATGAATTTGGTTTGGATTCTGAGAGTTTTGATTGGAGGTTTGTTGCTTTGCTGAGCTGTTGAGCTCACTCTTATTTTCTGGTGGTTTTCAGGTTCTGGGAAAGGGAAGGAAGTCCAGGAGTAGATTTCTGAGTTCTGATCCGTATAGGTATTGTTTGTACCTTTTGATTTTTGTACAGTCATGGCTTTTCTGTTCTGTCTTTCTTTCTGTTCAAAAGCCATGTACTGTATCTGTAGATGATTGTTTTGAGGAAAATGAAAATATAGATGTTTTGTTCCGCTGTGTTTGATGATTCATAGTGGCTCTGTGTTTGTGTGTCTGTTGAGTTGATTAATTTGGAAGATTCAGTTCAGTAACCAAATTCCAAAGCCAGATCCTGGATAAAAGGTTTGGTCGCGGTCCGGCTCGGGCGGGATCCGTCCCCGTCGGGTCGGGTCGTGACATTCACATCCTATTCTGCCTAGTATCGAGTCTTCTGTTGTCTTGAGTAGTATGTGATCTCTATGAAATATTAGTACTCACAAACAATAGTAACATTCAAAATATTTAATGAAGAATAAGATAATTAAATCAATATTATTATCATCATCGAAATCTTAGGCTAGGGAGAGTCATAAAAATGCCACAGATGATGATTTAGTGAATTTCAATTAGAGTTACTAATATGCTAATATTTTAATAAATAATTAATATGGGGTCCTCTTAGTTGAATTTTTTTATTCCATTTTTAGAACTTTATATTATTTCATAAATAATAGAACCTAGAGATGAGTATCACTTTCTTTGAGGTTAGCTAAATGAAAATTTCTAGAATTAAGTTATGGATTTTTTAAAAGTTAATGTATTTCATCTGTATTTAAGTGATG